>JAVJIF010001058.1:0-553635 GCA_038442645.1 Agave tequilana
TTTTCTTTTCTTTTTTGTAGATTAAATCCACATCTTCCACAATTCTTTCCCACACTCATTGTAAATACCACTTTTCATTGTAAATACCATCGTGACTAACAAAATAACTAAAAAAGATAAATTTTTAGAGAAACTTGCTTAACGCTTCCATCGCATCCCTCCCTGAGGATCACGACCCGCATAGCCCTGCTACCGCGGATTAGAACTGAGACTTGCACATCATATTCTAAATACTATATTTTGTGTGCAGGAAAACTCAGTCAACAAATTGGCGCCGTTGTCGGGAGGGACGGTAAGTTTATCTCTAATAAAAATTTAATTTTTACTAATTCTTTATTCTTTCTGTTTGCAGGTTGGAGAACAAAAACAGAAACAGAACCGAGCAGCAAGGACATACAGCAACCCAGTGCCTCTGCCCTCGAAGCAGAGCACGAGGGCCTGCAAGTTTGCCGCGGAACGCGGCCAGAGCCGCATCCGCGGCAAGTGCAGTGAACTACTAATTCAGTTTTTTGCAGATTGCTGAAATTTGAGATTACTGCTTACTGCTCTATTCTGTTTTGTTCTGTGATATACCTGTAATTGCTAATAATTCAACAGTAAATCATTGGTTGTTAAAAATAAAAAGTGATTAGACGTTTGCATATTAGGCACGTGTCTTTTCAATTTTTTTTTTTTTTACTGTTGAGAGTGCTGGAGAAGCAAGGTACGTACGCATTGCATGTAAATAGGATTCATCTCTTGGTTGATTTCTGCTTTGAGTGATTCTTATCTATTTATCTTGTACACTTGCACTAATTCATCTTAAGGGCATAATCCATTAACAAGATAAGGTGGGGATTTCATCACCCTTCCTTAGCCCAAAAAATCATATCCCGAGCACTCACTACCCAAGCCTAACTTAAAAATTAGTAAACGTTGGCCCTAGGGACATCTCGGACTCAATTAGGAGATTATCCTAAGGGGAACAGTGCTGGAGTTGACTCTTGCCAAATCAGTGTCTAGGAAGGGATTGAGGCCGAAAGCCCGAAGATTGGTGGTATTTAATTAAGGAACGTCTTTGACGGAAACCTCCCACCACTCTTGCCCTGACCTGGCTGATTACTTGTGGTCAAAGTCTGCACCCTACCTCCCGTGGACAGTCTAATCAGTTAGGAGTCGTCTAGGTCTAGGTCTACCCTAACTTAGTTAGAAATTTTTCTTCTTGTTTTGTTTTCTTTTGTTTTGTTTGTGATTGTGTGATATGGCCTATAACAACAATTTTTTCAATTTTAATGAGGATCCATATTACACACCACCTCTTATTCGGATATTACCAACCCGGCATATCATAACTTTGACCAACCTAGTGCCAGATTGGTCTTATCTGAATCATTACATGCCCAGTCCCAATACTATGAACAAGATTGGAATAATCATCATACTCTTCACAGAGTCAATGGGATTCAATACCCCTGAGCCATATGGTCAACCACCTGTTCAACCATTATCTTCGTACACACGTCTTTTCCCACATCACCAAGGTTTCAGTCCTCCATTGATCTATTCGATGGGTTAGAAGAAAAAGTGGATCGGTTGCAAGATACAATAAATGATCAATTTCTAGACTTTCAAACATTCTTGAGCATCTTGATAGGAACCAAGAATCATTCTGTTTAGAAGACCTTGATCAAAATTCAATTTCATCACATCAATATGAACTTGCTCAATCCCAATCTTTGGACAAATTGGTTAGTTTTAATTTCAATGAGATTGAATTAGATTATGAATGTGAACCCGATCCCCAACTTTGCGATTCAGTTTCCATCTTCGAATCTATGTTGACTCCAGTATCCTTACCCAATTTGGACCAATTTTCTGAGCCAACATTTATTCCCATACCCATAGTCATGAAATTGAATCACCCATTTTTAATGATCATATTGAACTTGACCAATTGTGCAATTTTGAAAGTCCCATGAAAAAATTGGCAAGTTCCCATTTTTATGAGATTGAAACTAATGAGATATGTGACCTATATTTCCCAATCTATGATCAAGTTCAAATTCCCGAATCATTATTGACTCCTGTTTTGTTACCCGACTTAGGTAATATTTTAGAGTCAGTTTTGATTCCACACTATCATTCCTGAACTTGATTCACCAACATTGAGTTACATTCCATTGTGGGAAAATGATTGTAGACTTGAGTTTAATTTCTTGACTTGGACCCACTTCTTGATCCTAGCCCGATTCCTGAACCTTTACTTGATTTGAGTTCTTTCCTGAGTCGGTATTAGATCCTGAACCTATCATTCTTGAGTCCAAGTCAACCATTCTACCAAGTCACATTCTTTTGTTGGACATAGGTATAGACCATGACTCTGTGATGATTTTCCAGGACTGGTCATGTAAAGGGAGTAAGTTTCACGAGAGGATCTTCCATGATCCTATTCATTCTGGGGACTGTAAACATGTAAATATAAAAGAGGTAAATAAAGGTAGGTCCCGTGAACTACCCACGTTATCTTGTTTGGGCCGCATTTCGTGGACCAATTAGACCACCTCCGGAACCACCACCCTAAGGTAACTTCCGCCTTCCTTTCTTTATTTCATGCATATATGCATACATTCATACATTGAGGACAATGCATGAGATAAGTGTGGGGTGGGCTTTACTAACATACTAACATAGGTAGAAACTAACAAACAAAATTTGCTAAAAAAAAAAAAAATCTGAAAAAAAAAATGTTATAAAAAGGAAGTATTTTGACTTATTTTTTGAAAGAAATCTAAGTTAGTTTTAAGGATTAGGAAATCATGATTAGGATTCTAAAAACTTGGTCAAAATAAATAATTGTTTACATTTTAGGTATAGGAGAGAAAATTGAATAAATAATTAGTCTTGATTTTTACCTTAATGAAATGTGCATACCTAATGCATATCTAGGATTCTAAGACAAAGACCTTGTGCCTCATAAAAAAAAAAAGAAAAAATCACCAATTAAGCTGATACATGTGCCTCAAGAAGCATAAGTATTCACGCCTAAAGGTGAGTTAATAAAAAAAAGTCCTTAGTTTTGTGGCCTAGTTCATTCGAATTTGAGTCCGCGGGGTGTTTTCTCACCTGGTGCCCTAAAGCCGACCGGTTTGGGAGCCACCGACTTAAGTTCGCTACATGGGTGGATTAGAAAGCCTAAGAAAACTGAGAAAATTTATGCATGTATTAACACATCTATTAGTCAATTAGTTAGGTATGAGGCCTCAAGAAGCCTTGATACTTATACGAAAGAAAATTAGATGAGTTATACATCCCAAAAAAAAAATTATATTAACACATCTAATAGTCAATTAGTTAGGTATGAGGGCCTCAAGAAGTCTTGATACTTACACGAAAGAAAATTAGATGATGTTATAAAAATAATAAAGAGGCATGAGAGTCCAAGTTAAGGAATTGCTAGTAAAAACATAAGGATGCATATGATTTTTGGTAACGAAAAAGACTATATTAGAAATTCAATTTTAATCCTTACCTAAAATGGATAACAATTTACTATATAAAGACTAAGTTTGAAGAATGAATAACAATGATAATCCTAAAACTTATAGACTACTTAGTCTCTTCAATAATAATTCAAATATTTTCCTTTTTATGGATTTTGTGGGTGTAATCCGCTGAAAACCCTCACGAGACAACACTCGTCCTCTAGGGTAACCTAGAGGTTTAACGGCTTGTTGCACGTGCTAAGTGCAATCGTGATTCCTACGAAAGTGAGTTAGGTTAGATTAATTTTTCTTTTTCTTTGTTTTTACTCGAGGACGAGCAAAAAGATAAGTGTGGGGGTGTGATTGGTAGTGAAAAGTGCATTTTTATCATCATATTTTCCATCACATTTTCATATTTATTCTTTATTCTGCACATTTATTAATATTTTGTAATTTATTGTGTGCAGGCCTCGAATTATTATAAATAAAGCTTAAAGAGCCCAAAAGCCCAGATCCAAGCCCATATTTTGAAGCCCAAGAGTCAAAGTGCAAATATCAGATTGTCAAAGTGCAATTATACAAGGGCTAAAGTTGCAAATATCAAAGATGAGGGAAGGATAGAATTCTACCCAACCCTAAACTCTTGCAGGATGTGCATAAAAGCCAAGATGAGAAGGAAATTCGTTTAAAAGAGATTGGGAGAATACAAAGTCTAGATAACTTGATTTCCAAGTTATATCCATATCCCAATATTTTAGAGCCAGGATTGAACTTCCAGAAGCAGGCGCCCAGATGGACGGACCAAGAGAGGCCACGCGCCAAAGCGCGTGGCCAGAAGCCACTAAAGTGCCGCGGACCCGCGGCAAAAGCGCGGCATTCTGGATGAGTTAGAATCCCAGATTTCGTGGGCAAGTTCATCCAGGACTCCTCGGCCTTCTGCACCTATAATATCTCCTGCAGTGCAATGTACAGAGCGTCCAGCGTCCAGCAAAGGGCCAAAAGCTAGGGTTTAGGTTTTATGTTAATTTTATTAATTTTGTAATTTTGTAACTGAGAGTGGAGATGCTTTAATGAAGGAAGGAACCATACTTGTACTGAGGTGACATCGGTGTAAGTTTTTATTTTTCCCCCATTGTTAATAAAATCTACTCGAGGTTGGTTTGTTTTTATTCTTGTTTCATTGTTTCTTTATTCTCGCCTTATCTTTGTTTTTCTAATCTTGTTCTATGTCATTGTTTCTCTCTGATGACTTGTAATCCTGAGATCCGATTGCTTCGAGACTGCCTAGCCAACGAAGATCCCTTGATGGCTTATGGCGACGAAACATCCTATACGCCATACTTGCAAATCTTCTGAGAAAAAGTAAGTCGTCGCAAAAGGATCGAAGGAAGCAGACTAAAGAGATAAAGTTTTCTTTCCTTTTCTTTTCTTTTCTTTTTTGTAGATTAAATCCACATCTTCCACAATTCTTTCCCACAACTCATTGTAAATACCACTTTTCATTGTAAATACCATCGTGACTAACAAAATAACTAAAAAAGATAATTTTTAGAGAAACTTGCTTAACGCTTCCATCGCAGTCCCTCCCTGAGGATCACGACCCGCATAGCCCTGCTACCGCGGATTAGAACTGAGACTTGCACATCATATTCTAAAATACTATTTTTTGTGTGCAGGAAAACTCAGTCAACAGTGGCACCGTCACCTTCGGGATGACTCCAAGGGAACTATCATCGGTATAGGTAACATTCAAATTGGTGCATCTCCTATTATAGAAATGTAGCTCTTGTTGATGGTTTGAAGCATAATTGCTTAGTATTAGTCAACTTTGTGACCATGGACTTAAAGTTTTTTATGATGATTCTTCTTGCAAGATTTTTTAAAACCAATGATTGTATTCTTACCGATTTTCGTGACAATAATGTTTATATCATTGACATGCTTAATTTAGATTGTTCTACTAAATGCTTGAATGCTTTTGATGAAAATTCTTGCTTTGCATAGAAGATTAGGACATGCATCTTTTGACCATCTTTCTAGGATTAATTCTAAGGAATTGGTGAGGGTATACCTTGCTTGAAGTTTGAGAAAGACCGCATTTGTGGTGCGTGCCAACTTGGGAAACAAACAAAGTCTTCCTTCAAACAATCAAGGATATCATGTCAACTAGACCATTAGAATTAATTCATATGGATCTTTTTGGACCAACTAAAACTAAAAGCTTAAATGGTAGTAGATTTGCATTTGTTTTAGTTGATGATTTTTCCCGTTTTACTTGGTTTTTTTTTTGAACACAAAGATCAAACTTTTTCTCATTTCAAGATTTTTCAAAAAAGGGTTAAAAAAGAAAAAGGTTTTTCGATTTTGAAAATAAGGAGTGATAGAGGTGGTTAGTTTATTAACCAACTCTTCATGACTTATTGTGATGAAAAGGGAATCAAGCATGAAATGTCATGTCCTAGGACTCCACAACAAAATGGAGTTGTAGAAAGGAAAAATAGAACACTTCAAGAGATGGCTAGGACCATGATAAGTGAATATGACCTCCCTCAATATTTGGGCCGAGGCCGTAAACACCGCATGCTATATTTCAAATCGTATTTATTTGTGTTAAAATTCTTCCAAAACATCTTTTGAAATGTATCATTCTAGAAAACCTAATGTTGCATATTTCAAAGTTTTTGGATGCAAGTGTTTTGTTTTGAATACTAAAGATAACTTGGGTAAATTTGATGTTAAGGCTTATGAAGCAATCTTTGTTGGATATTCTACTACTAGCAAAGCTTATAGAGTATTCAATAGATCTTCACTTACCATTGAAGAATTCATGCATGTTAAATTTGAAGAATCTAATGTGGTTGTTGAGAATGTTGTAGAGATTGACCCAATAGGTGAAGACATGGAGAGACTATCCTTGAAGGACTCACCCGCTCAAGATGATAAGCAAGAACCAATTGGTGACGTTCAAGAGGATAAAGAGGAAAGCTCTCAACTGCTTCCTAAAGATTGGAGATATGCTACAAATCACCCCAAGGAACTCATCTTAGGTGATGTCTCTAAAGGGTAACAACTCGCTCTAAGCTCCATGACTTATGTGGTAACTTTACTTTCATTTCTCATTTTGATCCCAAAAGCATCCTCGAAGCCGAGGCGGACTCATATTGGTTGCTAGCCATGCAAGAGGAACTCAATCAATTTGAGCGCAACCAAGTTTGGTACCTTGTTCCTAGGCCCCACGATAGACCAATAATTGGTACTAAGTGGATCTTTAGAAGCAAGATGGATGAGTCCGGTAATGTCATTAGGAATAAAGCTAGGTTAGTGGCCCAAGGTTACACTCAAGTTGAGGGAATTGACTTTGAGGAGACCTTTGCACCCGTAGCACGGCTTGAAGCCATACGGATGACAATAGCTTTTGCATCTTTAAAACTTTAAACTTTTTCAAATGGATGTGAAAAGTGCATTTTTGAATGGTTTTATAAATGAAGAAGTTTATGTTGAACAACCTCCCGGTTTTGTTGATCATGTTCATCCTAATTTTGTTTTTAAATTGATAAAGCTTTGTATGGATTGAAACAAGCTCCAAGAGCTTGATATGAAAGGCTTTCTAGTTTTCTCATTTCAAATGATTTTGTTAAAGGCAAAGTAGACACAACTCTTTTTACTAAGCATGTTGATAATGACATTTTAATTGTGCAAATTTATGTTGATGATATAATTTTTTGGATCTTCTAATGAGTTTTTTATGCAAGGAGTTTGAAAGGTTATGCAATGTGAGTTTGAAATGTCTTCCATGGGTGAATTGAATTTCTTTCTTGGACTCCAAATCAAGCAATTGCAAGATGGGAACTTCATATGTCAAGCCATATGCAAAGGAACTCGTAAAGAAGTTTGGACTTGAAGACTCTAAAGTTTGCAACACTCCCATGGCAACTACAACCAAGCTTGATAAGGATGACTAAGGTAAAAATGTTGATATTAAATTGTTTAGAAGCATGATAGGTAGTCTTTTGTATTTGACGGCAAGTAGGCCGGATATAATGTTTAGTGTGTGTCTTTGTGCTAGATTTCAATCGTGTCCTAAAGAGTCCCATCTTATTGCGGTTAAACGCATCATTCGTTATTAAGGGCACAATTGGAATGGGTCTATGGTATCCGAAAACCGAAGATTTCTCAATGACGAGTTATTCGGATGCCGACTATGCGGGTTGTAGAGTAGATAGAAAGAGTACTAGTGGGACATGTCAATTTCTTGGTAATTGTCTTGTTTCATGGTCCTCTAAGAAACAAAATTCCGTAGCTCTCTCAACCGCCGAGGCGGAGTATGTTGCCGCGAGGACTTGTTGTGCACAAGTCCTTTGGATGAAACATACTCTCCTTGATTATGATTTGCATTATAACCATATAAAAATATTTTGTGATAATACTAGTACTATACATATGACTAAGAATGCAAATCAACATAGTAAGACCAAGCACATTGAGATTAGATATCACTTTCTTAGAGATCATTTTGAGAAAGGAGATATAGATATTGATTATGTTTCTACGGATTTGCAACTTGCCGATATTTTCACTAAACCACTTGATTTTGCTAGATTTTCTTTCATATGTAGTGAACTTAATGTTTGTGTTATTGAATACAATGTTTTCTTGACCCTTTTTGATATATGACAAAAAGGGGAGAATGAGTTTATGTATGGAAATATGAAGTTCATATGGTTTTGGTTCCATATGAGTTTATATATGTTTTTAGTTTTTGATGTGTTTTCATGAATTCGTGTAATTTGAGTTTAATTTGAGTTTATATGGTTTTGTTCCATATGAGTTTATATATGTTTTTAGTTTTTGATGTGTTTTCATGAATTCGTGTAATTTGAGTTATTTGAGTTTAGTGTTTTGCAAGAGTTTTATGGCTCATGGTGTTTATGGTTTTTGGTTTCATGATGTTTACTTGAAAATTACAATTACATTATTTTTCTTTGTTTAATATAGCTAATTTGAGGGGGAGCTTTCTCCTCCCATATTTTTGTTTATAGCCTATTTGTTTTGTCATCATCAAAAAGGGGGAGATTGTTGGCCCAAAAGGTTACACTCTCCATTTGTTTAGAGTTTTGATGATAACAAAACAAATAAGAGCTATTTGGTACTAATTAGTTTGTTTAAAATAAGTTTCAGGTTAGTACCATATCTGGAGGCCATTGCTTAGCTATTGCAAGAACTTCTAGGTTCATGAAGCAAAGAAGGCGTTTTGCACATCAAGGAAGGAACATAGAAGAGAAGGCTCTACCAAGGCATTGCATGCTCACGACGGTAAGATTGCTCAAGATAATTCATTAGATTTGTTTTTAGTTCATAGTTTTGTTAAAGAATAGTGAATAGGTTTGAAGCTCTATCACGCACGTTTTTGTACACATCTTATTTCTAAGTTTATTCTTTTTAATATGTACAAAATATTTTTATATAATCTTCCGTCAACAAAATCATACTTATATTTTATACTTATCCCTATTGAAAAATATTTATTAAAAATCAAATTATCTTTAAAATTCTGTTTTGGTTTTGGCCTTTGACCTGAGCCGGTCGACCGTCCGGTCGGCCGACCCCGTGTCAGGTCAAGCCGGTCGACCGACCCAGTCGACCGAGGTTCTGGCAGCAGTGTGTATCCGTGTGCACGTTTCACGGTCGACCGGGCGGTCGACCGAAACCTGCCTGACTGTAAGACATTAGCTCTCTGTATTTTTCGGTCGACCGGGCGGTCGATCGAGAGCCGGCAACGGCTCTTATTTTTGTACTTCGGTCGACCGACCGGTCGACCGAGATAGCCGTTTGAACAGTAACGGCTAGTTTTCTGAGCTGTTTAATTTTTGTCTTTTTTCTCTCTTAAAAAGGGTTTAAATGATATTTACTGATCCTAATACTTTCTTATTGGCCTTAAGTGAGTTTTATCTTTAAACCCTAGCCCTCTACTATAAATAGGGGTGTTTAGGGAGAAGTTGATTACTAGAAAAAATTAGCAAGATTTCCACAAGTTTAAGGCATTCAAAAGAGCTTGGTTTCTTGGTTTTTGTGCTGAAATTCTCTCTCATTTTCTGAAGTGTTTTCAAGAACTCTCTGATTTCTTTTTCTTTTCTCCTTACACACAGAGCTTCATTCTTACTCATTGTTCTACAAGAATTTTTGTAAGGGAAGAGAGTTTTACAAAGAGAGTTTGTGGTCTTTTGACTACCAAGAGAGAACTTGTACTTGAGATTGTGGAGTTGGGTACTCCGGTGTATTTGTAACATCTTTGTGAAGTTATAGTGGTTAGAAATCCTTCTGGGGAAGGCGGGACGTAGAGATGGGTGCTCGAACCTCGGAAAAATTCTCGGTATTTGCGTTTGGTTTACTTGCCCTTATCTCTTGCTCTACTTTCATTGCTCTTATTACTTGCTCTCTACATTCATTGCTATATTCACTTGTTTTGGGTGTTTGTTGCATCATAATTTTTTAATTGTGTATTGATTAGCATTATTACCTATTCACCCCCCCTCTAGGTGATTTTCACTTGCGTCCTCGACGTTTTCCGAAGCGGCAATCCACGCATCAGCTCTTTATTGGGCTTTGACATTCATGCGGGAATTAAGGCCGATGGCTCTGATTTTTACGCCATTAATTACAGGCCTTATAGGTTGCCTATAAATAGGCCTCGCCCCTTAACAGTCCATTGCTTAGACTGTTTTCCCTTGAGAGCAGGCGCTCTGAGGGTCTTCATCTTGACTTAATCTTCTTCCTTCAATGGGATGTGCCCCATGGACAGCGAAGACCCAAAGCTTTCATGCTTTTCTTTAATCTTTCTTGAAGATTATCACTGTCAAGTGATTTCAAGATCAAAAAGCGTCCCTCTGAGTACCTTTTATACCCGCGCCTTGATGCAGAAAGTTTAACCTCTAGAGGGTTCTTCTGCGGGTAGAAATTAATTGTCACCATGAAATACTTAGCCCAACTGAGTTTCGGTTTTGCTGTCCCTTGAAGAGATTCACCCTCTTGACCTTCTCTTGAAGCCTGACTGGTGCACCCATTATTTGGAAGTCGCGCCTTTTAGACTTCTTGATGAAGCGCGAGTTGATTGAGTCTGAACTCTAACATAAATCCTCTGGACGCAAGTGTGATGAACTTTGTATCTGGACTGTGAGACGCGAGCTTTGCATATAGAGCTCGCGTTTGAGGTTGTTGACTTAAAAGAATTTTAATTCTGGCCGAGGGCTTCAGACTCGGATGTAACAAACCTTGTTTCTCGAACAAGGATGTGGCAATTTTCGCGTCTGGTTCTCTTCGCGTCTCATATTTTAGACGCGGGCCTAAAACTAGACTGCGTTCAGATCTGTGTGTATTTGAAGTCCATAACTTTGATCGCGTCTGTTTCTGTTGTAACAGAATTTTGACTTTCTGCACGGGTCATCCCTGCGTCTGAAGTTTACAGCTATAGACGCGTCTGTTCTTCAGTCCTTCTGTTTTAGAATTCTAACCTTCTGGTTTTTACTTCCCACAGGTAGCCTTAATCAGCCTTTTGCATATTCGCTGGGCCCTTGGGAGAATATATCGGCTAGCGAACTCGTTCGATGGTCGAGCACTGGAGGAGAAGTCAAGGCTCCTATTTATGGGAGACGAGGATTTGCGCGACTGCTGACATCCGTCAAGACCTCATTGGACATGATGCACTGGCAATGCCCCTGGGTTCATCATGGTCACAGTGGGTATGGTGGCGGGTATGGTCCTCTTGCAGGTCACGGGAAAGAGGACGTCACCTGTAAGGTCTCAGATTGTTCAACAATCTTCACCCTAGAAGTGACATCGACGAAAAATCCATGTTCATTGGATGACTTTCTGGTGGTAGAGATGTTCATCAACGAAGGCTCATGGCCTACACCAGTTGGTCGGGCGGAATCAAAAGTTTTGCTGTATTTTGACCTTAAGAAACACCATTGTTCTTGGTCAACGATGAACTCCTTCGATGTTTACGTCATGAATGTTGGCCCAAGGTTACAATCAACCCATGTCTAGTGTATTTTGATGATTACAAAACATATTAGTTATTTGTACTAATATCATTTGTTGTTTAAAGTGTGTTTCAGGTTTATTATCATACTAGAAGTACTCTCACTCATATACAAAGATTTTGGACTCAAATACAAGCTATTGGATTCAAGACAAGTCAAATTGGGCTCAAAGTGCAATATTGAAGATCAAGTGAAGATTGCCCATGTTGAAGTCTTGAAGACCTAGAAGCTTGTAAGTGTAGTTTTTGTTAAAGATAGGATATGTAAATTTGGCTCTAGGATTTGCACACACACTTTTGAATATGTCTATGTTTTTGAAAATGGTGTTTCTAAGTTTATGCCTTAGTTTATTCATACATGTACCCAAAGCCTTATATCTTCAAAACTTGTTTAAATACATGTATATAAACTATTTTCAGCATAACACTTAGCTTAAGATTTTTAAAGGAATTTTTACAAATTTTTCTAACTCAAAAATCTGCCCAGAAAACTGTTTTCCAGGCAGACCGGTCGACCGATCCTAAATATCAGTCGACCGGCTGCTGTGGCCAGACATGCACGAGGCTGTGCATGTCTGCCGGTCGACCGACCCTAAATATCGGTCGACTGATTTTTTTGGTCTGCTCTCTGTATCTTTCGGTCGACTGGGTCGGTCGACCGATAGAAGGAAACTGTGTTTCCTTCTGTGAGATCGGTCGACTGGCAGTCGACCGGAGCCACAACGGCTCTTTTGCCAGCAGACACCCGGTCGACCGGTAGTCGACCGGTAGGCCTGCAACAAGCCCAACGGCTCTTTCTATTTTGGGAATTTCTGAAAATCTGTTTTCTCTTTTCTTTTTAACAGAGATTTTAGGAGTTGTTGGGATGCTTTTTCAGAGTTTTTCAGCAGAAAAAAATCAGGGTTTTAACCTATTCTCTCCCTATAAATAGTGGGAATAGGCCTTAGTTATAAACCAAGGAAAAATACAAGTTTACATAGTTTTCAAGAGAAAGAGAAAAATTGTTTTTAAGAGCTTTCATTTCCAATTTTCCAAGTTTGATTTTTCAGTTGTGTTTGATCTCTAATATCACTCTACAACTGAAGATTTTCTCACAAACACTTCATTAAGCCAAAATTTCATATTCCTTCTATAGGTGAAGTTGTAATAGAGTGAGATTGTTTGTAAAAGAAGTTGTTTGTAAAAGAGAAAGAGTGTTGTGGTCTAGTTGAGATCACTAAGTTGTAACCCTTGTTCTTGTGGAGACAAGCTCTTCGGTGGAGCTTCTTTGTACGGTGTAAAGCTACGGGCTTGAGGTCTTTGGAGGCTTTTCTTGTACGGGATCCTACGGGGATAGTGGAAACCCTTCACGGAGGTGAAGGCGGGGACTAGAGCTACGGGCTCGAACCTCGAAACAAATCACTTTGTTTGCGATTGGCTTGACGTTCTTCTTGCTTTCCATTTCTCTTATATTGCCTTGTTTTATTTGCTTGTGAACTAACCATCTACTTGTGCAATATTGTGTTGTTTACTTTTCTTGCTATATTACTTGTGTGCATTCCATCATAGCATTTCATAATTGTAATTGTTCGATCACACCTCAATACAACACGATTGCATTGCGCACCTCTAACCCATTTAAGGGAATTGGGAGGAAAGAGTTCAGAACCTCGCAAGGGGTATTCGGCTCTTAGTCGTGTTTTGAGAGATCGTTGCATCACTCACTTAAGTAAAATTTAAAAAGAGCATTAGATTAGCAATTACACCTATTCACCCCCCCTCTAGGTGTATTTCAATTGGTATCAGAGCTTGGACTCTAGGATTTGGCTTAACAACCTTAGAGAGATCCTTTTATTGCTAATCACTTCATTCATTTCCACTTAGTAAACATGGCCGATGGAATTAAGACCCCACCTAAGTTTGATGGACTTAACTTTCCCATATGGAAGGTTAAGATGACCGTGTTCTTGCAATCTCTAGGTAGTCGAGTTGCAAAGGCCGTGACTAAACAATTTAGTGTACCCCCCGGTGATGAATCTACTTGGTCCGAAATTGAGACCAAAGAGTTTGATGCCAATGCTAGGGCTCATTATGCACTCCTACAAGCCCTCAATGATGATGACATAGCTAGAGTCATCCATTGCAAATCCGCCTATGAGATTTGGACCCATTTGCTAGTAACACATGAGGGGACATCACAAGTGAAGAGGGCCAAGATAGACCTTCTTCGGTCCCAATATGAAAATTTTTGCATGCAAGAGAATGAAACCATAGATGATATGGTTACTAAGTTTACAAAGATTACTAATGGTCTTGCTTCTCTAGGTGAAGAAATCAACAATGACCAAAGGGTGAGAAAGATCATCCGGGCTCTCCCTCCATCATGGGAAGTGAAAGCTACAACATTGAAGGAACTCAATGACAAAGATGAGATTGAGCTCATTGGACTCATTGGTAACTTGAAGACCCATGAGATGGAGAGAAAGGCAAGAGAGGACATGGCACCTACCAAAAAGAAGACCATTGCCTTCAAAAGTCATGCTACCTACTCCGACGAAGATGACGAAGAAGAAGATGACGAGGAGCTCTCACTTCTAGTCAAAAATGTCCGGAGGATGTACAACAAGGCAAAGTTCCAAGGAAGAAGGAGATGGCAAGGAGGCAAGGAAGAAAGGAAGATCATTTGCTTTAATTGCCAAAAGCCGGGACACATAGTAGCGGAGTGTCCGGACAAAGTAAAGCCATCTTCATCCAAGAAGCCATACAAGAAAAAGGCTATGAAGGCAACATGGGATGACGAAAGTGAATCCGAGGAGGAGATTGACACCGCCAATATGTGCTTCATGGCAAATGAGAGCACAAGCAAGGTAACCCCCCAACTTTTCTTGATGAAGATTTATCCATGGATGAGTTAAGTGAAGCATTTATGGAACTCTCTCAAAATTATGATTTCATGAAGAAAAAGTATTTGAAAATGAAAAAGGATAATGAATCACTTAGTATTCAAGTTGTAAATCTTACAAAAGAAAGGATAATTTAGTTTCCACCTTGACCACTACTAAAAATGATTTTGAAAAATATAAGACTTCTTGCAAGGGTAAGGCCCCACTAATTGATTCTAATGAGATTGCCATGCTTAAGGAAAGATTAGACTCATTAGATGTTGTTTTGAAAAAGTGTAGTGAATTTGATAAAAAGAAGATTGAGGCTATGTTTCCTAAGAAACAAGCCCCAAAGAAAAATGCTCATGCTCATGTTCATGTTCATGCTACACAACCTAAACAACATGGCAAACCCCAAAAGCATGCTCACACTACTACACATACACATCATGCATTCATGTATAGAAAAGTGTACACATGCTCACATTGTGGAAGGAAAGGACACTTAGCTAATTTTTGCTATGATAGACTAAGTGCATCACATCATAATGTTTGGGTTCGTAACACTAACTTTCAAGGACCCAAGAAAGTTTGGGTACCAAAATCAACTATTGTTTTAAATGATATAGGTACTTTCCAAAGCCCAACGACGTAGAGGTTTGTGGTATCTTGATAGCGGTTGCTCAAGGCACATGACTTGGGACATCAACAACTTTGCAACCCTATCAAGATATCATGAAGGTGGCTCCGTCACCTTCGGAGATGACGCCAAGGGTAAAATCATCGGTATTGGTAATGTAAACTTGGCACCTCTCCTTTAATAGAAAATGTAGTTTTAGTTGATGGCCTCAAGCATAATCTCTTGAGTGTTAGTCAACTTTGTGATAAAGGTTTTGATGTTGTTTTTGATAATGTTTCTTGTAAAGTGATTGATAGAACTTCTAATGTTTGTGTATTTTCCGGTTTTTCGTGAAAGCAATGTTTACATGATTGATATGTTAAATATGTCTTGTAATATTACTTGTTTAAAAGCCCTCGATGACGACTCTTGGTTGTGGCATAGGAGATTAGGCCACGTTTCATTTGACCATATTTCTAGGCTTAACTCTAAGGAAATGGTGAAGGGTATTCCTTCATTGAACTTTGAAAAGGACCGAGTTTGTGACGCATGTCAATTTGGGAAACAAACTAAGTCCTCATTCAAATCAATTAAGGATATCATGTCATCACGTCCATTAGAGCTAATCCACATGGATTTATTTGGCCCTACACAAACCAAAAGTTTAAGTGGGAGTAGATTTGCTTATGTTTTAGTAGATGATTTTTCGCGTTTTACTTGGGTTTATTTTCTTGAACATAAAAGTCAAACCTTTTCATATTTTCAAGCCTTTAAGAAAAGAGTTGAAAAGGAAAATGACTCCTCAATAATTAAAATAAGAAGTGATAGAGGAGGTGAGTTCATTAACCTTCCCTTTACCGCTTTTTGTGAGGAACATGGAATAAAACATGAACTTTCTTGTCCTAGAACTCCACAACAAAATGGAGTAGTTGAGCGGAAAAATCGTACTTTGCAAGAGATGGCTAGGACTATGTTAAATGAATATGGTCTACCACATTATTTGTGGGCCGAGGCCGTTCATACTTCATGTTACATTGCAAATCGTGTTTTCCTATGTAAAAATACTACTAAGACCTCTTATGAGATGTATTTTTCTAGAAAACCTAATGTTTCTTATTTCAAAGTGTTTGGTTGCAAATGTTTTGTTTTAAATACAAATATTAATTTGGGAAATTTGATGCTAGATCATATGAGGCTATTTTTGTAGGTTACTCAAATACTAGTAAGGCTTATAGAGTCTTCAATAGGTCAACTTTGACTATTGAGGAATCTATTCATGTTAAATTTGAGGAATCTAACAAGTTTGTTAAGAATTGTGTAGAAATTGATGCCTTAGATGAAGGCTTGGAGAAAGTGACCTTAGAGGATGCTTCTACCATGGGAGACAAGCCAAAGGATGGTGATGGAAGTGAAGCCAAAGTGGAAGAGGCTCAAGGAAATGAACATCAAGCAAATGAAGAGGAGCCTTCTCAACCACTACCAAAGGATTGGAGATTCAATCCTCATCATCCCAAGGACCTCGTCATAGGTGAAGTATCAAAAGGGGTAACCACTCGCTCTAAGATTCAAGATTTTTGTGGTAATTATGCTTTTATTTCACACATAGAACCTAAAAATGTCCTCGAGGCCGAGGCCGATTCATATTGGTTGCTTGCAATGCAAGAGGAGCTCAATCAATTTGAGCGCAATCAAGTTTGGCACCTTGTTCCTAGGCCCCAAGATAGACCAACTATTGGCACTAAATGGATCTTTAAGAACAAGTTGGATGAATCGGGTAATGTAGTTAGAAACAAGGCTAGGTTAGTTGCCCAAGGTTACACTCAAATCGAAGGGATTGATTTTGAAGAAACCTTTGCACCCGTAGCACGGCTCGAAGCCATACGGATGACCTTAGCATATGCCTCATTTAAAGATTTTAAGTTATTTCAAATGGATGTAAAAAGTGCTTTTCTTAATGGTTATATTGATGAGGAGGTGTATGTTGAACAACCCCCCGGGTTTGTTGATCCTACACACCCTAATTATGTTTATAAATTAGATAAAGCATTATATGGTTTGAAACAAGCCCCTAGGGCTTGGTATGAAAGATTGTCTTCATTTTTGCTTTCAAATGATTTTAAGAAAGGAAAAGTTGATAAAACATTATTTACCAAACATGTAGATCAAGATATCCTCATAGTTCAAATTTATGTTGATGACATTATTTTTGGATCTACTAATGTTTCTCTTTGCAAGAATTTTGAATCATGCATGAAAAGGGAATTTGAGATGTCTATGATGGGGGAGCTCAACTTCTTTCTTGGACTTCAAATCAAGCAACGTAGTGATGGGACATTCATCAACCAAGCCAAGTACACCAAAGAACTCATCAAGAGGTTCGGGCTTGAAGGATCCAAAGTAGCAAAGACTCCCATGGCAACCACTACAAAACTTGACAAGGATGAACAAGGTAAGGAAGTAGACATCAAATTATTTCGTAGCATGATTGGTAGTTTACTTTATCTTACGGCTAGTAGGCCGGATATAATGTTTTCCGTATGTTTATGTGCACGTTTTCAATCATGTCCTAAGGAATCACACTTAATTGCGGTAAAACGCATAATTAGGTACCTTAAGGGCACAATTGATTTAGGTTTGTGGTATCCAAAAACTAACCAATTTACCATGACTAGTTATTCGGATGCCGACTATGCCGGTTGTAGGGTAGATAGGAAGAGTACAAGTGGAACATGCCAATTCTTAGGTAATTGTCTTGTGTCTTGGTCTTCCAAAAAGCAAAATAGTGTAGCCCTTTCAACCGCCGAGGCGGAGTATGTTGCGGCAGGAGCTTGTTGTGCACAAGTTCTTTGGATGCAACATACTCTTCTCGATTTTGATTTACATTTTGATCATGTTAAAATTTATTGTGATAATACTAGTGCTATTCACATGACCAAAAATGCTAATCAACATAGTAAAACCAAACATATTGACATTAGATATCATTTTCTTAGAGATCACTTTGAAAAAGGTGACATTGATATCGATTTTGTTTCTACCGATTTTCAACTTGCGGATATTTTCACAAAACCTTTAGATTATGCAAGATTTTCTTTTATTTGTGGTGAATTAAATGTTTGTAAGATTGATACTTAAGTATCTTAGTTTGTTTTGTTTTGGTTTTTAATATGTGTTAAATTTTTTTTTGTTTTAACCCTTTTTGATGTATGACAAAAAGGGGGAGAAAATGTATGAGTTTGGAGAAAAATGTATGAGTTTGGAGAAATACTAAGTTGTTTTTAGTTGTTTTAATATTTGGTTCATGTTTGAGTTTCTTATTTATGGTGATGATTTTGTTTTAAAATGATTTTTGTATGCTTACATAGTTTCTCATATTCATGTTAAATATATAGCATTGTTTAAGGGGGAGCTTTTCAAGCTTTTCCTCTTTTATTTGTTTAATAACTCATATGTTTTGTCATCATCAAAAAGGGGGAGATTGTTGGCCCAAGGTTACAATCAACCCATGTCTAGTGTATTTTGATGATTACAAAACATATTAGTTATTTGTACTAATATCATTTGTTGTTTAAAGTGTGTTTCAGGTTTATTATCATACTAGAAGTACTCTCACTCATATACAAAGATTTTGGACTCAAATACAAGCTATTGGATTCAAGACAAGTCAAATTGGGCTCAAAGTGCAATATTGAAGATCAAGTGAAGATTGCCCATGTTGAAGTCTTGAAGACCTAGAAGCTTGTAAGTGTAGTTTTTTGTTAAGATAGGATATGTAAATTTTGGCTCTAGGATTTGCACACACACTTTTGAATATGTCTATGTTTTTGAAAATGGTGTTTCTAAGTTTATGCCTTAGTTTATTCATACATGTACCCAAAGCCTTATATCTTCAAAACTTGTTTAAATACATGTATATAAACTATTTTCAGCATAACACTTAGCTTAAGATTTTTAAAGGAATTTTTACAAATTTTTCTAACTCAAAAATCTGCCCAGAAAACTGTTTTCCAGGCAGACCGGTCGACCGATCCTAAATATCAGTCGACCGGCTGCTGTGGCCAGACATGCACGAGGCTGTGCATGTCTGCCGGTCGACCGACCCTAAATATCGGTCGACTGATTTTTGTGGTCTGCTCTCTGTATCTTTCGGTCGACTGGGTCGGTCGACCGATAGAAGGAAACTGTGTTTCCTTCTGTGAGATCGGTCGACTGGCAGTCGACCGGAGCCACAACGGCTCTTTTGCCAGCAGACACCCGTCGACCGGTAGTCGACCGGTAGGCCTGCAACAAGCCCAACGGCTCTTTCTATTTTGGGAATTTCTGAAATCTGTTTTCTCTTTTCTTTTTAACAGAGATTTTAGGAGTTGTTGGGATGCTTTTTCAGAGTTTTTCAGCAGAAAAAATCAGGGTTTTAACCTATTCTCTCCCTATAAATAGTGGGGAATAGGCCTTAGTTATAAACCAAGGAAAAATACAAGTTTACATAGTTTTCAAGAGAAAGAGAAAAATTGTTTTTAAGAGCTTTCATTTCCAATTTTCCAAGTTTGATTTTTCAGTTGTGTTTGATCTCTAATATCACTCTACAACTGAAGATTTTCTCACAAACACTTCATTAAGCCAAAATTTCATATTCCTTCTATAGGTGAAGTTGTAATAGAGTGAGATTGTTTGTAAAAGAAGTTGTTTGTAAAAGAGAAAGAGTGTTGTGGTCTAGTTGAGATCACTAAGTTGTAACCCTTGTTCTTGTGGAGACAAGCTCTTCGGTGGAGCTTCTTTGTACGGTGTAAAGCTACGGGCTTGAGGTCTTTGGAGGCTTTTCTTGTACGGGATCCTACGGGGATAGTGGAAACCCTTCACGGAGGTGAAGCGGGGACTAGAGCTACGGGCTCGAACCTCGAAACAAATCACTTTGTTTGCGATTGGCTTGACGTTCTTCTTGCTTTCCATTTCTCTTATATTGCCTTGTTTTATTTGCTTGTGAACTAACCATCTACTTGTGCAATATTGTGTTGTTTACTTTTCTTGCTATATTACTTGTGTGCATTCCATCATAGCATTTCATAATTGTAATTGTTCGATCACACCTCAATACAACACGATTGCATTGCGCACCTCTAAACCCATTTAAGGGGAATTGGGAGGAAAGAGTTCAGAACCTCGCAAGGGGTATTCGGCTCTTAGTCGTGTTTTGAGAGATCGTTGCATCACTCACTTAAGTAAAATTTAAAAAGAGCATTAGATTAGCAATTACACCTATTCACCCCCCCTCTAGGTGTATTTCAATGAATTATGATGTAATCAGCATGCGATCATCACAATAGTGCTCAGCCCTTCTTTGGCGCTCTTCCAAACATCTTGTATTTGGAGTGGTGAGAATGCTTCAGGGAGTGAGTGCAACCTTTTACTGAGAGAGGGACTTCTTTGTACTCCTGTATTGTAACACTCAATCTTATTGTATAAGAGAGCGTTTTGTATCACTTTCATGTATAAATAAAAGCGACACTTTTTCCTTATCTTCTTCTATTGTCTTGAATTCCTTTTTTGTATTGAAAATTGGATGAATAGAAGTAAAGGATCTTTGACTTGTCAAAATATGATAATAATCTTAACGAGTCAAAGTTTGTAGAAAGATTCTATTTCAGGAACCCAACAATGCTGTCAGAGGTGTGTTATTAACTTGACAGAATTGAGATAATTCTTGTGGACCTGCCAATCTATAAATGAGAATGACAAGTGGAATTTGTACCCCCAGGGAGGATGAGTTTTCATCAGAGGTTTGGAATTAACCTGACTAAGACCCAACTGGGGATTTATTGAAAAAAAAACTGTTAACGGTGTAATGTTAACCTAACAATGTTTTTTTTTTAAGTGGACTTATTACTCTGTTGACGAGAATAACAAAAGAGACTAGACTCACGGGGACTCTAGAAGGACTTTTTCCGTTAGAGGTGTGATATTAACTTAACGGGTTGAATATAGTCTTGTCAGAAGTGTAATGTTAACTTGACGAGGGTGTGAGTCAGAGGTGTAATATTAACTTAACTCAAAAGTGTTCCAGCTTCATTTGGGAAAACTGAAAGTGTCACTGTCATAGGTGTAATGTTTAACTTTGCAGTGAGGGTAATGCTAGAGGTGTAATTTTGAACTTGGCATTGGTCATCTCGACTTCGACAAGGAAGTCCGAGGGAAAGTCATGACCATAGGTGTATTGTTGAACTTAGCAATAACCTGGACGCTAGAGGTGTAATGTTAAACTTAGCATCGCTCATTTCAGCTTCGATATGAAAGTCTGAGGGAAGATGACTGTCAGAGGTTTAATATTGAACTTGGCAGCAATTTAATCACTGTTAGAAGTGTAATGTTAAACTTAACAGCAATTTGTCAGAGGTGTAGTATTAACTTGACAAAAATTGGCTTGTGATGGGAGCAATTTGGGGACCTGTCGTTCTACTGATGAGAATTGACAAGTAGAATTTGAAATGTCAGAGGTGTAATTTTAACTTGATAGTGATTAATTTGCGATATAAGCAATTTTTGAAGACTTATCATTCTATTGATGAGAATTGACAAGTGAAGTTGAAAGTGTTAGAGGTGTAGTCTTAACTTGACAAATTTGAAGACTTGCCACTCCATATAGGGTTGGGACAAGCAAGGTTTGTACTTACTAGGGAGTACTGAGATTTTTCATTGCTAGAGGTATAATGTTAACGTAGCAATGACTGTATTTCGTGGACCTACCATTCTGTATATGAGAATTGGTAAGCGATTTTGGAGGAGAGAGTTGGACCAAATCCACTTAGGATTTTTAGCAAACCCTCAGCTATCAATGGATTTGGTGTGCCTTTACCAACTACCGTTTGAGTTGGGCTAGCCATGCTATTCCCCTCAGCATGATGAGTTATCGAAGACTTATGTTGGTCTTAGAAGCCAACATTTTCCTCTGTCCTCAGCCGTCGGAGGCGTCAGATGTTAATGAAGAGAGCAATAATAAAACCCAAGTTTCGCCTTTTGTTTCTTTCTCAATATTTACATCATACATCATGGTGCAGTCAGTGCCCGATTAGCTTGTCACCGATCTGTCGTGATGTGACCTAGTAAAGAAAAGAAGCTTTTCTTGGATCTGGAGCTTTGACTAGCGGTGTAATATTAACTTGATCAGAGAAAAAGTACTATTAAGAATAGTACTTCTTTAGGAATCTGCCGTTGATTGGCATCATGAGTGTATCACCGTTTGAAGTTATGAGGCGATATGCTCCATTTGAGTAGACTGACTCTACTACAAATGGTCCTTCCCATTTGGGCTGAAATTTTCCTTTTGTCTTATGGGTCATTACCATAGGTCTTCTGACGGCTAAGACAAGGTCACCTTTCTTGATAGTTCCTCTTTAACTTTCTTGTTGAAGGCTCTGGTAATCCGGGCTTGGTAGAGCTCGATTTGTTGTTGGGCCTGCAGACGTATATCATCTAAGGCTTCCAGTTCTTGGAGTCGCAGTCGATTCTTCTCCTCCTTTGTCATCTCTGCTGTCAAGACGACGGGTAGAGATGAAATTTGAATTTCTAGTGGAAGCACGGCTTCACACCCATATACCAAAGAAAATGGTGTAGTTTTAGTAGGGGTTCGAACAGTTGTGCGATAAGCCCATAAGCATTCACCTAACTTGTCGTCCCAGTCGCGCTGACTTTTCGAGACGAATTTCTTGAGAAGCTTGCCAATGGTTTTGTTGAAAGCTTCTGCGAGACCGTTAGCGGCGGGGTAGTATGCCGTTGAGGACACACTCTGGATTCTGAACTTAGTGCAGAACCTTTGGATAGCCTGACTGACAAACTGGGGTCCATTGTCATGGACAATTCGCCGAGGTACACCAAAACGGTAGATGACGTGATGTTTAACGAATTTGATCACATCAGATGACTTTACCTCCTTTAAAGGAATGGCTTCAGCCCATTTATAGAAGTAATCGGTTATGGCTAAAATGAACCGATGTCCTTTTGATGATGACGGGCTGATAGGGCCAACTACGTCCATGCCCCACATCTCAAATGGCCAGGTAGAGGTTGTAAAGTAGAGATATCCTGGTGCTTGATGAATGAAATCACCATGCACTTGGCTGGCATGACATCTTTTGGCATAAGTGATGGCGTCAGGGATCATCTTAGGCCAATAATATCTCAACCTTTGGAGTCGATCTCCAAGTTTTGGACCAGGTTGATGGGCTCCACACATGCCGTCATGGGCTTCTTTCAATACCTCATGTGCCTCTTTTTGTGACAGGCAACGAAGCAAGATCCCGTCATCCGACCGACGATACAGTGTTCGCGTGATCGCATTATAGTAGAATTTGGGGGCTTTCCTTCTAATGGCAGCTGATTAGTCTCTAATTTTGCATAATTTTCATCACATTCTCATATTTATTTCATGTAAAATTTTGCTAATAAAACCTTGCTTGCTTGATCCTAGGTCCATGGTGTGCAAATGAAGAAGAAGACCTAAATCACCATTTAATTGGTGATTAAAAGCCTACCAATTAGCCATTGACTTTAGAGTGAAGATTTTGTCAGCCCAGGGAGTCAAATCGCAAATCCAGAAGGTCAAGTGGACAGGAGACAGGCAGAGCAGAACGCTGCCCAAAAAGTGGAGCGCGCCACCCTGCCTGGGCCGCGGAAACGCGGCCTAAGCCGCGTTTCCGCGGTACTTTGGGCGCGCGCGCGCTTGCGTATTGGGCCACGTGCTGTTCACGTGGCCCCCTTTGCCCTGGTGCCTATAAAAGCCCCCCAGGGGTCTTCAGTTGAAGCAGATCCAGAGTTTAGAGTAAGTTGTTGTAATTTTGTTTTTAGATTTGTAGTTGTTGTTCTTCCTCTTCTAGTTTTAGGTTTAGCCATTAGAGTGAAAGAGAGAGAGTGTGTACAAGTTGTATTGGAAGGTGACAAGATAATACAAGTAATTACTTCTCTTTCTTCTTTCCATTTACTAGTTGTTTTCATTTGCTTTCATTTGCTTTTACATTCTTGCTTTAGTGTAACTCCTTCTTTTTATCTCTTTTCTTTTGTTGTTCTTTTCTTTACCATGTGTAACTAACTCCTCCATTGCATGGCTAACTAACTACTAACCCGCTAATCTTTAACTACTTGATTGATATCCCGCATGAGTCAATAGTGTCAAACAAGCCTTGTGCAAACGAGAGCTATGGCATCTTAAGACGAGGTTTTTAACTCTAACTTACCTACAAGTAATTAACTTCTTATATTTCATACTTAAATGGAATTTTTTTTTGATGATCTATGGGTTTTGTATTTTACTTGTTGTTGTAAGCTAGAGACTTTCCTTTTAACTTTGCCGATACCATTAGTGCACTCGTATCTTCCCGTATTCTCGCCTTCTAATGGATCTTGATAAGGGAATGTCCGAGTTTTTGCCGTGTAAAGCAAAGTTATAGGAAGAACTTTCACTCGATTTCCACGTGAATAGTTCCATTGCATAAGGGGTAAGCTTGCCTATGATCCATCGTGAGGCACATCTTCAAGAAGTTAGGGATTAGTGGGAGCAATTAGTAGAAAGTTAGCCATGCGTTTTTACAACTAAGAAAAAATCACTTTTTACAAACCACCAAAACATTTTCCAACAATTCTTCAAACAACTTGTTTTCACTTTTCAATTCTTTATTTGGATACAAAGAACTTTCTTTCTTCTTGAACTTTGAAGCCGCATCAAGCTTCCATCGCTCTCCCTCCTTGTGGATACGACCCGTATAGCCACTTTGCTACTACGGAAGAATCGCAAAAGCAGTAACATCAACCCACACTTCCTTCTCTTATTTTTGTACTTGCTTTTTGCCGATCAAATTTTGGCGCCGTTGCCAGGGAGGAACGACTTTATTGTTCACTACTAAAGATTGTTCTTTTTGTGTATAGGAGAAGTACCAAGGAGCTCACTATCACGGGAAGCGAAGGAGGTGGCCAAGGACATTGCGCGAGGACTCATTTGCCCTCGGAAAAAATTCGTGTAAAAGCGAGTTTTTCCGATTGAAGTACTAACAAACTCGTTTGCAGGGTTGCCGAAAGCCGCTAAAAAAAATATTGCTTTCTAAATTTCTAGTTTCCTTGGATGCTTCACCTATATGCATGTGTAATAAATTCAACAGAAATTCACTTGTTGCTTAATTGAAATTTGAATTAGACTTTTGCATTTAGGGCACGTGTCTATTTCAATTCATTTCAATTTCTGTTGAAGAGTGCTGGAGACAAGGTACGTGTGCATTCATATAGAATAGGACCAATATTTTGAAGTGATTTACCGCTTTGAGTGTTACCTTGTTGTGAATAAACTGTACACTTGCACAATTGACTTTAAGGGCAAAACCCAAATGAACAAGATAAGGTGGGGATTTCATCACCCTTCCTTAGCCCAAAAACCATCTCCAAGTGCACTCACACTTTCCTAAGCCTTAAGTAAAAATCAATAGACGTTGGTCCTAGGGACATCTCGGACTCACTAAGAGATTAACTGAGGTTGAAAATTGTAAGAACTATACTCCTGTAAAATTGGTGTCTAAGGAAAGTGGATTGAGAGGTTAAGCCTCGAAAGCTCCGTGGTTTGGCGTAATTAGGCCCGTGGCTCCGCCCGGATACCTCCCCCCGAGCTTTGCCCTTTCCTGGCCGATTAGCTTGTAGTCGAGTTCCTACAATAACCTTCCCCAGAGAATCGACCAGTTAGGAGTCGTCTAGGCCCAGGTACCTTAGACTAAGGCTTGTGGTTGTTTTTCTTTCTTTTGTTTGTTTTTAGTTCTTTTTCGATTGTTTGTTGTCTTCACGTTGTTTGTGGTGTGCTGCATGCAAGAGTGGGTGAGAGATCCGTCAACTTCCAGATTAACAAGAAACACTTCTCTACCCTTGCATCCAAAATCGGTGATGGCGTCACTTCAGGATAGATTTTACCCGATCAGAACTTCACTTCCATCTTGCATAAAACTTCCTGAAGCAAACGACAATAATTTCGAGTTGAAGCCCTAATTCGTTAACACTCTTCCCAAATTTCATAATTTAGAATCGGAGGACGCATACTTCTTTGTTAGGGAATTTGAAGAAGTATGCGTCATGATGCGTATACCCCAGCTAGGAGACGATGCCGTTAGGTTACGTTTCATCCCTTTTTCCCTAAAGGACCTAGCTAAGAAATGGTTGTACAGTTTGGCAGCAGATTCAGTCACGACGTGGGATGATTTCGTCAAGGCTTTCTTGAAGAAATTCTACCCAATTCACAAAACTGCCCTCATTAGGAAGAACATTATGAAGTTTAGGAAAGAACCGAGCGAACCATTTTGGAGATACTTTGAGCGATTCAAAGATCTCCTAGCTCAGTGCCCTCATCATGGCGTGGAGAAATGGCATCAGTGCCAGATTCTCTACGATGGTCTAGATTATCAGACGAAGACCCTGTTAGAAACGATGTGTCAGAGAGGGTTCTTGCAGAAGGATGAGAATCAGGGTTGGGATTTATTTGAGGATTTAGCGGGAAAAACCCTGCAATGGGAGCCAGCCTCGGAAAAACCTAGGAATTCACAATCTATAGCTTCAAGAGGAGGGCTCCTATCTCTAGAATCATCCATAGCTGCCGAGGCCAAGATTGCTACCCTAATGAGAAGGATAGAGACTCTGGAAACAAAAGAGCCTGCCAGTGTCAACCAGATCAACCCACCACCAATTCACAATCCGGGTTGTTCATATTGTCAGGCCCCAAACCATGTCTTTCAAGAGTGCCCCGTTTTTCATGCCCAGCAAGTGCCACCGGAACACCTGAACGCGGCTTACTCACGGCCGCCTCACAACCCCTACTCACAGACCTACAATCCCGGCTGGAGAAATTACCCCAATTTCTCCTGGGCCCAAAACAATCCTCCCAGGCCTAATTTTTCCAACAACTTTCACCATCCTACTCCTCCACCAACTTTCCCAGTCAAGCCCCAGCTTCCTCCTCCCAAGGCTCACTAATGGAAAAGAAAATCAGTAAATTGGAGGAGAGCATAGAGGCTTTCATAAAGTCCCAAACCGCTTTTATGCAAAATCAGGGACAAACTCTGAACAGTCATTCACAGGCCATATCGAGGTTGAAAATGCAGATGAGCCAGTTAGCTAGCTCCCTAAGTGAAAGACCAAAAGGTACTTTGCCTAGTCAGTCGCTAGTTAACCCAAAAACCTCCAATCAAGCATTTGAAATTCAGGATCCATCGATTAACCAGTGCAATGCTGTTCACACACTACGATCTGGAAAGAAGGTAGACAACTAGGTCTACCAACAGAAAAGTCCAGTCCATCCTGATCCCACTTCAGCCTCCACCTCTGCTAGTTCCTCCCAATCCGCTCCACAAACATCTGACGAGGACAAAGCAGCTGAACCAGTTCATAAGCTTGTAGCACCCTTTCCCAATAGGCTTAGAAACAATAATAAAAATTTGCACATGGAGAAAATGCTAGAGATATTCAACCAGGTCAAATTGAATGTGCCACTTCTTGACGCTATCCAACAAGTCCCGGCTTATGCCAAAATTCTAAGGATATGTGTACAAAGAAGAGAAAGACCAATGTGCCCAAGAAAGTGTTCTTGGCCACTAATATAAGCGAGATTCTGTCTGGTCCCATTTCGGTGAAATACAAGGATCCCGGATGTCCCACTATTTCCTGCACCATAGGACAGACCGAAATCAGTAGAGCGCTTCTTGACCTGGGAGCAAGTATCAACTTGCTACCTCTCTCAGTATACCAGCAACTTGGGTTGGGTGAGCTAAGCCCAACTCGAGTCACCATTCAGCTAGCTGACCGATCTGTGAAGATCCCTAAGGGGAAAATCACAGACGTCCTCATCCGGGTCGGGGATTTCATTTACCCCGTTGACTTCATTGTGCTTAAGACCCAACCTGTGTCCAATCTTAGGTCTCAAACTCCCGTCATCTTAGGGCGCCCATTCCTTACTACAGCCAATGCCATAATCAACTGTAGGAACGGGTCCATGCGATTGACTTTTGGAGACATGACGAAGGAAGTCAATGTCTTCAATCTTGGAAGACAACCTAGGGATGTTAATGATCAGACGTTTGAGGTCAATTCTATTGAAAACCTGACCAGTGAGCATGAGGAAAGTATGGAGACAGAAACTGAGGCAGAGTTTGATCTGGAGGCTGAGGATTTTAATTTAGACCAGATCGTAGATTCAGCAGTGGATTGGGCATCAAGCCCCAGTGTACCCCATCCTAGGATTGAAAGCCCAGAGATTGCCTCCAATGAAGAAACACCTTCCCTAGAGCTAAAAGCCTTGCCTGAACATCTCAAGTACGCCTACCTGGGCGGAAAGGACACCTTGCCAGTCATCATAGCATCACATCTGACTGAGCAACAAGAGGACAGCTTAATGTCTATTCTAAAAAGACATAGAGAAGCCATTGGATGGACGATGAAGGACATCAAAGGAATAAGTCCAGCCATAGCACAACACAGAATCCATTTAGTCGATGAAGCAACCCCTAGGAGGGACCCACAACGCAGGCTTAACCCTCTCATCCAAGAGGCAGTTAAGGATGAAATTCTGAAACTATTAGATAATGGGATAATTTATCCCATTTCTGATAGTCAATTGGTTAGCCCTGTTCATGCGGTCCCAAAGAAGTCTGGCTTTACGGTGGTAGAAAATGAGGAAAAAGAGTTGGTACAAATAAGACTGCCTACCAAGATTCGTGTTTGTATCGACTACAGGAAGTTGAATGCAGCTACCCGTAAAGACCACTTCCCGCTACCCTTCATCGACCAAATGCTTGTACGCTTGGCTGGACATGAGTACTACTGCTTTCTAGATGGGTACTCGGGATACAATCAGATCCCCGTTGCTGCAGAAGACCAGGAAAAAAAATGACGTTCACCTGCCCGTTCGGAACCTTTGCTTATCAGCACATGCCTTTTGGACTGTGCAATGCTCCCGCAACGTTCCAACGGTGCATGCTTAGTTTGTTCTCTGACATGGTGGAACGTTTTCTTGAGATTTTCATGGACGACTTCTCCATCTACAGAGATTCATTTGATCAGTGTCTTCATCACTTAGAGTTAGTGCTACAAAGATGCATTGAGAAGAACCTAACTCTAAACTGGAAAAAATGTCACTTTATGGTGAGACAGGGGATTGTCTTGGGCCATGAGATTTCGAGGAGAGGCATAGAAGTGGATAAGGCTAAGGTAGAAGTAATTGCTAAGCTTCCACCACCCAAAAGCATCAAGGATATTAGATCCTTTTTAGGGCATGCAGGGTTCTACCGACGGTTCATTAAGGACTTTAGCAAAATCGCGAGGCCCTTAACCAACCTGCTCGCTAAGGACGTGCCCTTTGATTTCAACGATGAATGTTTCAAGTCATGGGGGAAGCTTAAGCAAGAACTGATTTCTGCACCTATCATTTCTGCTCCTAATTGGGCCCAGCCATTTGAAATCATGTGTGATGCATCTGATTTTGCTATTGGCGCTATTCTAGGACAGCGCATCGATAATAGGCAGCACGTGACTATTCGAGTAGGACCTTGAATGACGCCCAACAGAACTATACAACGACTGAGAAGGAATTCTTGGCCGTTGTCTTTGCGTTAGAAAAGTTCCGGCCTTACTTGTTAGGTTCGAAGACGGTGATTTTTACGGATCACTCGGCTCTGAAATACCTCATGACCAAAAAAGAAGCAAAAGCCCAACTGATTCGGTGGATCCTTTTGCTTCAAGAATTTGACTTAGAAATCCGGGATAAACGAGGTATAGAAAATGTGGTCGCTGATCATCTCTCGCGAATTCCGAATGCACCAACCATCCAAGCTCCGATCAACGAGGATTTCCCAGACGAGCACATCCTAGCCATTCTTAAGGAACCCTGGTATGCGGACCGTTAATTACCTGGCCACGGGACAATTACCCGCTGACTGGACAAAGCAAGACCAAGACCGCTTCTTTGCCCAAGTACGGTACTTCTTCTGGGAAGAACCGCATCTTTTTAAGTATTGTCCCAACCAAATAATTAGACGATGCATACCCGAGGAGGAACAGAGGAGTGTGCTCAGCTTTTGCCATGACCTTGCATGCGGAGGACACTTCGGTCCCCACAAGACTGCGAGAAGGTTCTACAAAGTGGGTTCTACTGGCCCACTTTGTTCAAAGACTCATATCAATTTTGCAAGTCATGTGCAAACTGTCAGAAGATCGGGAAAATTTCTAGAAGAGACATGATGCCCCTGAACCCGATCCTTGAAGTTGAAATTTTTGATGTTTGGGGTATCGATTTCATGGGGCCATTCCCCAATTCCTTCGGCAACCAGTTCATTCTGGTTGCTGTAGATTATGTCTCTAAGTGGGTAGAAGCTATTCCAACTAAGACGAATGACAACAAAGTGGTTGTCAAATTTCTTAAAGATAACATCTTCTCCCGATTTGGCACCCCCAGAGCGATAATTAGTGATAATGGATCACATTTCTGCAACAGAGTTTTTGATGCTCTGATGCGAAAATATTCCATCAATTACAAGTTATCGACCCCGTATCATCCCCAGACAAATGGGCAGGTCGAAGTCACCAACCGACAACTCAAGCTCATTCTGGAAAAGACAGTCGGACAAAACTGAAAGGATTGGTCGGTTAAGCTCAATGATGCATTGTGGGCTTACCGCACTGCTTTTAAGACAGTTCTGGGGATGTCTCCTTACAGAATTGTGTTTGGAAAAGCCTGTCATCTGCCAGTAGAGTTAGAACACTGGGCCCTCTGGGCAATTAAGCAACTCAACTTTGACCTGACCAAGGCCGGTGAACTTAGGAAACTGCAGATTTCAGAATTAGAGGAGATATGGAATGAAGCTTATGAGAATGCATGAATCACCAAGAGCAGAACTAAACTTTTTCATGATCAAATCATAACCCGGAAAAACTTTGCACCGGGAGATAGGGTTCTGCTGTACAACTCTAGGCTTCATATTTTCGCGGGGAAGCTGAAAACTCGTTGGTCGGGACCGTTCATTGTGCGCACTGTTTTCTCACACGGTGCTGTGCTTATTACAGATCCTAAAAACAACACGGAATTTAAAGTGAATGGGCAAAGACTGAAGCCCTTCTTGACCACTGAGCCTATAACTCCAGATGAGAGTGTGCTGACTCTTTTTGCCCCGTCATACACCTAACCACAACAAACAAATAAAAATAATAATAATAATAACAAATAATAATAAAAAAAATTATTTATATGCTTACCCCGTGTACATTCTTTTTGACATTTCTTTAGCTTATTCGCACTTGGCCTGCCTGCGTCCACGAAGACGGTGACATCATTTCTTCCCCCTATTTATTGCATTTGCATTTCCATATGCATTCATTGAGGACAATGCATTAGATAGGTGTGGGGGGGGTGCTAACACTTTTTCTTTTTCCTTTTATTCTTTCTTTTTCTTTCAAAAAAAAAAATCTCCAAATTGAAAAGAAATTTCATACTCTTTATAAAAATGCCAAAAGATTGTAGGAATTATGGGAACCTTATTAATGAATCTTTATTTTTGCCTAAATAAATAAGAAAGATTCGTTTGACTAAAAAGTTAGAAGGGATAAGGAAAATAACTCATACCTTTTATTTTAGCCTTAGTAGAATATGCATAACCCACACACACATGCTTGGGATTTAGAGACACAACTCTGAAAAAAAAAAAGCTGGATAATTGTGCCTCAAGAAGAATGATTACTCACGCAAAAAAAAAATCTATATACAATAATAAATCTTGATTTCGTGGCCTACTCTATTTGCATATTTGACCTGCAGGGTATTTTTTCACTTGGTGCCCTAAGACCATCTGGTTTGGGAGTCATCGGTTTGATAAGTGTTACATAAGTGAAGTAGAAAGCCTAATGGAACCAAGAATAATAAGTAAATATTAATAAAATTAAATGATATTCAAAGTTGAGTTAAAAAATCCCAAGCACATCACACTTACACATTATGCATATCTATCTAAAGCAAAATAAAAGAATGAATTAGAAGTACAAGATCCTTTCTAAATTTATAAGAAAAACCATAGTTTCTTCATTTATGATGGCTAAAATATAAGAGGACCTATGAGGGTTAAACCTAATTGTTATATCATTCGGTCATTTTTACTTAGATGATTGAAAGTTCTTTTTAATAAATAAATAAATAAAATAATAATAATAAAAAAATCTTTCTAACAACTAACTTCTTTTCTTTACTTACTGGATTTTGCGGGTGCAATCCGCTGAAAACCCTCAGGAGACAACACTCCTCCTCTTAGGGAAACCTAGAGGTTTAATGGCTTGTTGCACATGCTCAGTGCAATCGCGTTACCTGCGAAAGTGATGTAATAATGTTCTCATTTTTGTTTTGCTCGGGACGAGCAAAAAGATAAGTGTGGGGGTGTGATTAGTCTCTAATTTTGCATAATTTTCATCACATTCTAATATTTATTTCATGTAAAATTTTGCTAATAAAACCTTGCTTGCTTGATCCTAGGTCCATGGTGTGCAAATTAAGAAGAAGACCTAAATCACCATTTAATTGGTGATTAAAAGCCTACCAATTAGCCATTGACTTTAGAGTGAAGATTTTGTCAGCCCAGGGAGTCAAATCACAAATCCAGGAGGTCAAGTGGACAGGAGACAGGCAGAGCAGAACGCTGCCCAAAAAGTGGCGCGCGCCGCCCTACCTGGGCCGCGAAAACGCGGACAAAGCCGCGTTTCTGCGGCACTTTGAGAGCGCGCGCGCTTGCGTTTTGGGCCACGTGCTGTTCACGTGGCCCCCTTTGCCCTTGTGCCTATAAAAGCCCCCCCAGGGGTCTTCAGTTGAAGCAGATCCAGAGTTTAGAGCAAGTTGTTGTAATTTTGTTTTTAGATTTGTAGTTGTTGTTCTTCCTCTTCTAGTTTTAGGTTTAGCCATTAGAGTGAAAGAGAGAGAGTGTGTACAAGTTGTATTGGAAGGGGATAAGATAATACAAGTAATTACTTCTCTTTCTTCTTTCCATTTACTAGTTGTTTTCATTTGCTTTCATTTGCTTTTACATTCTTGCTTTAGTGTAACTCCTTCTTTTTATCTCTTTTCTTTTGTTGTTCTTTTCTTTACCATGTGTAACTAACTCCTCCATTGCATGGCTAACTAACTACTAACCCACTAATCTTTAACTACTTGATTGATAACCCGCATGAGTCAATAGTGTCAAACAAGCCTTGTGCAAGCGAGAGCCATGGCATCTTAAGACGAGGGTTCTAACTCTAACTTACCTACAAGTAATTAACTTCTTATATTTCATACTTAAATGGTATTTTTTTTTATGATCTATGGGTTTTGTATTTTACTTGTTGTTGTAAGCTAGAGACTTTCCTTTTAACTTTACCGATACCATTAGTGCACTTGTATCTTCCCGTATTCTCGCCTTCTAGTGGATCTTGATAAGGGAATGTCCGAGTTTTTGCTGTGTAAAGCAAAGTTATAGGAAGAACTTTCACTTGATTTCCACGTGAATAGTTCCATTGCATAAGGGGTAAGCTTGCCTATGATCCATCGTGAGGCACATCTTCAAGAAGTTAGGGATTAGTGGGAGCAATTAGTAGAAAGTTAGCCATGCGTTTTTACAACTAAGAAAAAATCACTTTTTACAAACCACCAAAACATTTTCCAATAATTCTTCAAACAACTTGTTTTCACTTTTTAATTCTTTATTTGGACATAAAGAACTTTCTTTCTTCTTGAACTTTGAAGCCGCATCAAGCTTCCATCGCTCTACCTCCTTGTGGATACGACCCGTATAGCCACTTCGCTACTAAAGAAGAATCGCAAAAGCAGTAACATCAACCCACACTTCCTTCTCTTATTTTTGTTCTTGCTTTTTGCCGATCAGCAGCTGCTTCTTTGGTATCATCAGGCAGGATGTCGTATAAGACATAATCAATGTAAGGGAATCGTCGGTCTCTGGGCTCTGGGCCGGTTGACGACTCAAGAGCTTCTTTGACTTGACAGTTCCCTATCAGCTTCTGGTAATGTTTTGAAGCGATTCTTAGGCAATACAGGTCGTGGCTGTGGACAAGTATTTTCTCTACTACCCAAGCTGGAAGGGCTAAAGAGGCGGCGAGAGACGCCAGTGCATCTGCATGCGCATTTTGCCGGCAGGGTACATGGTCGATGGAATAGTTTATGAACCTCTCGGCCATGTGGACAGTTGCGTTGTAATAAGGTACTAGATCTTCATTTCTAACTTCGTACTCCCCGCGAACTTGGTTGACGATAAGCTTAGAGTCACCATATGCCTTGAGATTTTTAACGCCAATCTCATCGGCGAGTTGCATTCCAATCAAAAGGGCATTGTACTCCGCTACATTATGGAACAAGGCTCGGTTAATGAGACTGCTCGAGGAATCACATAGTTCTGTGGGGAGACGAGTAGTACCCCCACTCCTGCTATGATATGTCCTTTCGGGCCGGTTCTCAATGCACTGTCGAAGAAAAGTTGCCACACTTGTCTTTCAAAAGATGTCTGGGTTAGGCAGACTTTAGCGACCTCGTCTGGGAGATCCTCGTAAAGTTCGGTTGCCCTCAGATCTGGATGCTCAGCCAGGAAATCCGCCACCGCTTGTACCTTCATGGCTTTTTGTGGTAAAAAGCGCATTTCATATTGGGATAGCAGTATGGCCCATTTTGCCAATCGGCCGTTTAACGATGATGGCTTTGTCATGAGTAGCCTCAAAGGGTTAACCTTTGATATGACGTTTATAGTTTGGCCTACCAAATAGTGTCGCATTTTCTGAACAGCGAACACCAATGCCAAACATTCCTTCTCAATCGGGTTGTATCGATGCTCGGCCCCGATCATGGTTCTACTCAAATAATAGATTGCTTGCTCGTGTCCTTGATCATTATTCTGGGCTAGTAAGGCTCCTAGAGAATGATCCATTGCTCGAACGTATATCAGGAAAGGTTTTCGGACATCGGAGCTGTAAGGACTGGTGGTCGTGTGAGGTATTATTTAATTTCCTCAAACGCTTGTTGGCAAGCACTGTCCCAAATGAACGAGACACCCTTTTTTTATTAATTTGGTAAAGGGTTGACATCTTCCGGAGAGATTTGAGATGAACCTTCGGATGTATGCCAATCGTCCTTGCAATACCCTGAGTTCTCTGAGATTCTGCGGAGGTTGCATCTCCTGAATGGCGCGAACTTTTTCCGGGTCTAAATAAATTCCTGTGGAAGTTAACACAAACCCTAGGAATTTGCCGCTGGCCACCCCCAGGAAGGATTTGGTGGGGTTCATCTTCAACTGATGGGCCCGCATGATGTCAAAGATAGCCTTCAAATCGGCTATGTGATCACCTTTGGCGTGGCTTTTTACTGCAATGTCGTCAATATAGCATTCCACCGTTTTACGCATGCGTTCGTGGAAAATGGCATTCATGGCCCTCTGATACGTCGCCCCCGCATTCTTTAGTCCGAAGGGCATGACGGTGTAGCAGTATATCCCCAGTGGTGTTCTGAAAGAGGTATGTTTTTCATCATCAGGATACATTTTGATTTGGTTATACCCTTAGAATCCATCCATGAAGGACATTCGTTCGAATCCACACGTATTGTCAATCATGACATCTGTGATTGGAAGCGGAAATTCGTCTTTGGGACATGCCTCATTTAGATCGCAAAAATCAATGCAGATCCGGATCTTTCCGTTCTTTTTGGCAACGGGGACGATATTGGCTACCCAATCAGGATGTTGTTCTTCCCTGATGAAGCCAGAGTCTATAAGTTTTTTGACTTCTGACTGAATTGCCTCCATTATTTCTGGACGGAACCGTCACTGCTGTTGTTTGACTGGCTTTACATCCGAATTAATGTTGAGGCAATGCATAGCCACACGAGGATCAAATCCAGGCATGTACTCGTAATTCCAGGCGAAAACATCTATATATTCTCGCACAAGAGATATTAAATCTTTTTTCTTGGAGGGCGATAGGCTTTCGCTTATAAGATGGGCTTAGGATTAGCCTCATCTCCTAGATTAATCTGAGCAACCTTATCCTCCGTGGGTGGCTCGCGCTGTTCAAAGCGAGTATCCCAAAGAGCATTTAAGTGTTTGATCCAAGGATCCGTATCAGATTGGATCATTTCTTCATCTCTATCTTCTAAGTGGCTGGTTGAAATCATATTCACTGAAAGTTCTCTGAAGATGTTGCCGACACTAACATCCGACTCCCACGATGATGTGCCCGATGAGTAATTATGGCATAATGACTCTTCGGATTCAGAAGCTGATGGGATCGGAGTTGACACATAGCCCAACCCCCTGCGAGTTCGATGATAATAATCAGGGGTTTTCCCTTTTGGAATGAAAGATCGGAGTAGTGTTCTCCTTCCTTTGCCGAAGTTCAACCCAGGTCCGTTTGTTAGATCATACCCCATGCTTTCCATCATTCTGAGTACATTTGGCTCATAATGAATGAACTGAGGAGGTTCCTTCTCGCTTTCTGATTCTTCACGAGACATCGGTTCGGATTTGATTTGTCCGAAAAGAATTAGTTTTTGGCCTTTCCGTCTTGCTGGAACCATGAATATTGATTCTTGCGCATCACCGACATCCTGGTACGTTTCGAAGAATGACTTCACTGGTACATGCAATGGTGTAAAAGCATCCATTGCCGACCAGGGGTCATCATCCACTTCAGTACTAGTGTCTGACGGCACTGAATCAGAAGCGAACACAGAAAAATAAGCCAAATTTAATTCTTCATTAATATACCATCCGCCTACATCATTGGCGGTGTTATCAACATCGAGCTTATTAATGCTCGTTACAAGTGGATCTAGTTCCCACATGCACTCTTCTTTCTCCAGCCCGGTGTCGGCTTCATTACCAGAGTCTGGCTCCTCTGATTGTGGGTTCTCGATTGTTTCCATAGAGTCGTGGTACAGGAGAGAGCTTGTGAAATAGTTCTCGACTCCCTTGAACGGATGCCTTTCGGCAATCGACGTTCGTACCTTTCCACTCCTGTCGATATATTTCATGACTTGGTGAAGAGTGGAGGGAACGATAAAATTACGATGAATCCATGGTCGTCCCAGCAGCAAATTGTATGAGGTGTCAGCATCGATCACGTAGGATGTCACTTCCGACTTTAAGTCCCCAATTTGGCATTTGAGCTTGATCTTCCCCATTAGACGGATACCATTGGCATTGAACCCATAAATGGTAGTCTGGGTGGCGCTCAATCGGTGGGTAGGAATCGCAAAATGTTGCATGACTCGGCGAGGCATAATGCTTAATGCGGACCCTGGATCTATCTGAATGCGGCTTACTTCAGATGATCCAATGTACCCTGTGAAGTATAGGGGTCGATCATGTTTCCCTTTAACCTGCATATCATCTGCCGTGAAAGTGATGCAGGGAGCATTTTGGGAGGCGTGGAGGCAATCCTCTACATCTTCCTCCCGTGGTCCAACCGGCACCTGGGTCATGAAAACATCAGCGTCAGCTAGAGCCTCTCTCAAAGCCTCTCTGGTTGACTTTGATAACCTCAGGAGCTCGTAAAGAGTAATTCGGGCCGGGATATTGGCCAGTTGAGTCAGGATGTCAAAGCGGTAAGGTGTTGTGGATCCTTCCGCGATGTCTTTTGAGAGAGCTTTAGAAAATCGAAGCTCTTTCTCTCCACAGGTTATTTTGTGGAGGGCTTGGCTGACTCTGTAGCGGGTTTTGGAGGGATTGTCGCCATTTCGTCATACTTTTTCAAATATGACTGGCCCGAACGAGTTTCCGCCACAAGTTAGTCGGGTTCTGCAGCGAGAACTATTGTTTCCTCTTCTGAATCAGTCAGCGAGGGAACATCAATTTCTGCTTCGCGGGAAGAAGCACACACCACATTACAGGACGAAGCCTTTGCCTTGCCTTTAGACCTCCTGCTGGTAACAGTGGTCCATTGCTGGCCCTCCATAAGGTCAGGATGAACCCACATAATTTCCCCCTGAGGTGTGGGGGCGGGTAGAAGACCCTTCTCTTGCTGATGGTGAGGGTCTATGTTGATCATTCTTAGTTCCCCTTTTGGGATGGGGACTACTCCAGAGGGTATTGGAGGTTGTCTTCCAAACTGGAGGAATGATGTCATATTAGCCGTCACTTGCTTCTGCTCTGGACGAAGTTTTAGTACCTCTGCGTCAATCAGAGCCTGAGGGATGTCTTTGAAGACATAACAGTTCTTGGTGGGGTGTCCGAGCATCCTATGATACAAGCAGTAGTTGGGATTATCGGTTTTACCGACTTCTTCAGGGCGTCTAGCTTCGGGAAGCTTCAGTCTGTTGCTCTTGTAAGTAATTTGAACAGCGAGTCAACATGTTCGTCTTTGAAGGAATACTGCTTGCTGGTGCGCGGCTGACTTGAAGAGCCACTTCCCTTAACCGGTTGAGGTTTGACAGGGGATTTGGTCATTGTCGCCAAGTTATCCTTCCTTTTTTTCTGAAGGGATGCGTCTGGCGCACGCCTTATCGACCTTTCGGGTCTGGGTTTATTTTCTTCTGCCCTAACCCTGGTGACAATTTCTTCAGCCTGTTCACCTTGCTGGATTAATTGTTTCTAGGTGCGGCTTTTTGCAACTCCTATTTGGGCGAGGAGTGAAGTTTGTAGATTGTGGCGGCATGTCTCCACCAGGGTGACCTGGGTTATACCGCTAGGACATCGGAGTGCTACATTCTAAAATCTTTCTACAAATGATTTGACGGACTCCCCCTTTCACTGCTTTGTAGCCAAAAGAGTAGGCATTGTGACCTCTGAGTCGTCTTCAAAGAAGCGTGTCAGGAAGAGCTTTTCCAAATCGCCCCAATTTTTAATTGAACCTTCTGGGAGTTTCATGAACCATTCAAAGGCGAGCCCTTTTAGGGTGCCGATGAACAAACGTGCCAGGATGGCATCGTTATCTACCACGTTCCCCGTCTGAGACTTAAAGTAGTAGATATGTTGGTTCGGTGACCCTTTGCCGTCAAATGTTTGGAGGGTTGGAGCTTTGAACTTGGGAGGGTATGGAATAAGGTCCCACTCGACTGGATATGGCCGGACTACTCCTGCTTCTTGGAGGCCTTTCCGATTAGTAAGGGCCTCGAGACGTTGCTCTAATTGATTCATTCTTTAGAATGAACCCCTCCATGGTCTCGGTTGTCTTTTTCCTGAGATGAGGATTTAGACGAGCCAGAAGTAGATTGCCCTTTCTCCTCAATATGTACCGAAGATGAGCTTTCTCCCTCTTTTCGTTTTCCTTTAGACTTTTTAGAGGAAGCTTTGTCAGTTGACTTCCTTTTGCCTTCAAGCAATTGTGCCAGCATTTGCTTGAGGGAATCGATAGATTCTTGTTGAGCACGAATCATCTCGAATTGTTCCTTCTGGACCTGGGCTTGCTGCTCCAAGCGCCTGGTTGTCTCCTCAGGAGTATTTGTCATGTATATAAAGGCCTCCTTCTCTATGGAAGAGTTCGAAGCCTGTGACTCTGCATAGCGGAATGCGAGTCATTTACTTCAACGCCCCGAGCCAGGGCATTGTAATTGATCAGGGGAATTACCCCAGTCCGAGTGCGAGTATGTCTGTAGACTCCTTCCGGTTCTGTGTCAGACTCGTCGGACCTGACTACATGTTGCTTTCCCCTACTCCTGCTTGTCATGTTTGTAGTGATTTCAGGGTAATCAGTGTCAGAGAAAGTCCTCCTTCTGTGGGAGCGATTTCTTTTGGCTGATCGGGGAGTTAGAGTCAGCTGTCTGAATCTAGACTGCTAACTTACACGTGAACTGCAGTGCACTCAGAGAGCATTGAAATAAGCCGTTCGCAGCAACATGATAGAGTGATCCGACTAGCACTTCTCTTCCTTGTCAAATAATCCCTTAGATCCGTGGAAAGGGGATCGAAGAGATTAGCCTCGGATTGTCGAGGGCTTTTCAACTTGCGAGAGTTCTCCTTGCTTCGCAAAGCTGAAACGCAGGGTTCTGAGACATGAGGCCCATGAATGCAGCTTTCGCGTTGCGGCTCTGAAATGCGAGTCTGGCGTCTCTGGTGAGAAGAGACGCTGCTCTCGCATTGCCGATTATCGCATCTGGGTAGAGATGCTTGAGAAACGCAGGGCTGCTGGGTCCTGCATACAGAGGCGCGGGTCTCGTGTCTTTGATAAAGAGAACGAACTTCGCGTTGGGGTTTGGGAAGCGGTGCTTCAGAAACGCAAGCTTGGTGAATCTCACGTTTAGGTTGCCAAACGCGGACTTCACGTGTCTGATATGGTTCAGAAGAGACGCCGGTCTGAACTTCGCGTCCTACCTCTGTTGGACAAACAGTTGTTCTAACTTGTAGTTGACGGGCACGCCGCCTCTGTCGCCGTTCGGCATTCCGGTTACGTCGTGTGGGTTGAAGGGGACCCCCGATAACCCGGCGCTGAGGAAGGGGATGAAGACTGAACATCAGGAACGTTAACCACGCGGGTCTAATGGCAGACGTTGGCGCGGGCGTTACGCATGATGTGATTAGCCACGACATCTCTCTCACCAGTCGTGTCTGAGAGGATCTCAGAGCGGACTTGAGAGCAAGTCCACGAAGAGACTTTTCGGTAGACCAGCGCCTTTGGGCTCTTGGAGCCAGAAGAGAGGAACTCTTCATACTTCGCCTGGTCGAATTCTACGATAAGTGATTCGACCGTTTTTCCCATACAGGTGACGTCACCTTGCGCCACAACTTGCTCGTCAGTAGAGAAAGTAGTCCCAGCGGAGTCGCCATCTCTTATTTTGTGGGAGAAAGTTCCTTTGTAAAATTTCCTTGAATCAAATGAAAGATTACAGTGGATTAACACTCCGACTAAAAGGAAGGGAAGATGTTTAGACTTGAATCTCCCCTTTGTTTAATGTTGGGTTCTTGATGTGGCGGTGGAAAGTGAATCTTGTTTTCCGTTGACCAGGTGAACGTCAGGACCTCTTGGGAATCATCTCTTTAGATAGCAGACGGAGTAACACGGCTCCTGTCGACCAGGAATCTCAAAGAGATTGTAGGCAAAGATTAACTTGTACGCAGCAAGTTGTTCAAAGAGTTGAATTCTCTCTTTCTTTTTTGGTAGAAGTCTTGGTGCTTCTAGAGCTCACAAGCGAAATTCTTCTCCAAGAATTATCTGATCAATCGACCCCTTCCCCATAGCAACGGGGCTATTTATAGAGGTTTCAGGGGTGAACGTGCCCCCTAAAAATGCTCCATAATGGGGGTTAACTTCCTCATTATGTGGGCGGTAATTGACCCAATAACGAGGGCAGTTATAACTGAGACGCGGGTTTCGACCCTCGCGTCTTAATACTGCAGTGATGCTGAGACACGGGTTTCGACCCTCGTGCCTTGGTGCTACATTGATGCTGAGACGCGGGTTTTGACCTTCGCGCCTTGGTGCTGCAGTGATGCTGAGACGCGAGTTTTGACCCTTGCGTCTTGGTGCTGCAGTGATGGCTATGATTAGCCCTGCGTCTGGAGTTTGGACTCTACTTTTTGATGACTTGTCTTTTAGTAATTTTTAGACAGCCTACAGCCATAGGTGTATTGTTGAACTTAATAATGAACAGGATGCTAGAGGTGTGATGTTAAACTTAGCATCGCTCATCTCAGCTTCGATATGAAAGCCTGAGGAAAAATAATTGTCAGAGGTTTAATGTTGAACTTGGCAGCAACTTAATCACTATTAGAGGTATAGTGTTAAACTCAGCAGTAATTTGTCAGAGGTATGGTGTTAACATGACAAAATTTTGAGGACTGTCATTCTATTGATGAGAATTGACAAGTTAAGTTTGGAATATCAGAGGTGTGGTGTTAATTTAACAAGAATTGATTTGCGATATGAGCAATTTTGAGGACTTGTCATTCTGTGAACGAGAATTGACAATCGAAGTTTGGAATATCAAAGGTGTAGTGTTAACTTGACAAGAATTTTTTTTACGATATGAGTAATTTTGAGGACTTGTCATTCTATAGACGAGAACTGACAAGTGAAGCTCGTACTCGCTGGGGAGTATTGAAACTTTTCACTATTAGAGGTGTAGTGTTAACATAGCAGTGATTGAGCTTGTGAACATACCATTCCATAGGAGGGATTAGTAGGGGATTTCGACGAAAAATAGAATGAATTTCAGAGGTATATTACTTAACGTGACAAACATTGATTCTTAGCGGGCCTTATCGTCAGAGGTTTAATATTAACTTGACTGACACCACTGGGGATCAAAACAGAAATGGCTTGCCAGAGGTTTATTGTTAACATAATAAGTCTTTACTCATTTCATCGGAGAGATGGACACGGGTATTTTTTGTGGTCTTACTATTTTGTGGGCGAGAATTGGTAAGAGATTTTGGAGGAGAGGATGGGACCAAGTCCCTTAGGATTTTATAGCAAATCCTTAGCTATCAACAGATTTGGTATGCCTTTACCAGCTACCATTTGAGTTGGGCTAGCTAAGCTATTCCCCTCAGCATGATGAGTTGTTGAGGACTTATGTTTGACTTAAAAGCCAACATTTTCCTCTATCCTTAGCCGTCAGAGGCGTCAGATGTTCATAGATAAATTAGAGAAGAGTAACAAGGCAAAAATCAAAGTTTCGTACTTTGTTTCTTCTTCAATGTTTACATCATGCATCATGGTGTAACCAGTGTTCAATCGGCTCGACACTGATCGCCCGTGATGTGATCCGTTGAAGAAAGAAAGAAGTTTTTCTTTGGTGCCCTTTCGAACATCTTGGACTTGGAAGTTTTAATCAGAGATGTAATGTTAACCTGATCATAGGTTAACTAGAGAAGAGTAACAAGGCTAAAATTGAAGTTTCGCACTTTGTTTCTTCTTCGATGTTTACATCATGTATCATGATGTAACTGGCATTCGATTGGCTCGACACTGACCAACCGTGATATGATCCGTTGAAGAAAGAAAGAAGCTTTACTTTGGCGCTCTTCCGAACATCTTAGATCTGGAGTTTTTGATCAGAGGTGCAATGTTAACCTGATCATAGGAAGAGTCCTGTCAAGGATAGTATTTCTTTAAGAATCTGTCATTGATCGGCATGTGGCGCCCCGCTCTTGCGGATACGGGGACGCCACTGTGACGTACATAAGCAGGGCGATGGTACCATCACGTATGTACGCTAAACATCAATATAATACAGGGATCAGAGTGCGAAAATACGTGGTGTTATACATTCCAAAACAAAAGTACAAGTACTCAGTCATCACAGACTGTGACATAATATTACATAAATATTACATCACCAGGTGGTACAAAAGTAGACTGTACAGGGTACAAAAGATAAGGACTCACGAGCTGGAAGAGGGAATTTTGCGAGCGTGAAAGACGGGATGAAGCTACAGCTGATCGCCTACTCCTCGAAGAAAGCCTGGTCCTCAGTTGATGGGTCCACCTCAGTCCAAGTTACTAAATCTGGACATGCAAATCCAGGGTTATTAGTGGGCAACCCAGCGAGTGCAAGAAGAACCCAAATGGTAAGTATAAAGAAAAGCAAGTGCATCAGATCAAGTATAATGTACCCAAATCAATAAGCATGGAATAACCACCATAAATAGTGAAATATGGAAATGACATTAGAATTTATGAAATAAAAGCAAGTGCAGCAGGTCAAATGTCATGTAATCAAATTAGCAAGTATGGAGTAACTACAATAAATAGCAAGTATGAAAATGACAATAGAATTCATGTAGCAAGAAGTCAATTATCAAGTTATTATTAAGACTCGTTGAATTTGTATGTTTCAGTATATGGCCCGTATCATATAATTCTGCATACAAGTCGAGTGAGGTTGGTTATTGAAAACTGATGGGGAATGATGAACCATGTTTAGAATGGGTCCCGTTCATGCCCGGACAACGGTCTAGGAGTATCCGGTACTGAGCCGGAACGTACCGCTAAGTACCGAGACTTACTATATGCCCGAAGGTCTTCGTATACGCCCGAACAGGAATAGAGAGTCACCGTTCCCCACAGAGATATACCCAGGGGATTATAGCACACCCGGTAGGCTGGCAAAGGTGTAGGGGTGCCAGAACACCCCTCAAAAGCGCCTGGTGGCTTCCAGGTCAAATCCAACAGGAATTAGTTGTACAATATATGTATGGCCATCATAAATACAGGAGCTATATCGATACCTATGAATTTCCCCCGTCTCGGTGTAAGTTGTTTAAATATAATAGAGTGTCAAATAATAAAGTCCACAGGGAATTCACACAAGTCCAATATCCATGGTTATCCTATTACGGGGGTCACAGGAGTATAATATCAGGAGTAATGTTAGGAGCCTCCCTATTTCAGGGGTTCAAGTATACATGAGTTCAGGAGTACAGGAGTTTAGGAGTACCAAATGTGTGGTAATAATATAATAATCATGCCAAGTCCCCGTAAAAAGGATTGTCAAGAATATGTCATATAATAAAGGTAACAAGGATGGTAGTGTTCGGTCAAGGGTCACGATGTCAAGTCAATGTACTTGTACCATATGAAAGCATATCAAGTAAGGGTTAGCATGTGTCATATACCGGGGGTCAGGATTAGGTGACAAATATGACATATATCAAGTACCGGTGTCTAATATCAAGTATCGTGGATCAGGTATAAAGTATAACATATCAAGTGCCGGTGTAAATATCGAGTGCGGGTGTAAATACCGAGTGCCGGTGCCATAAATCATGCATCAAGTATAACATGTCAAGTGTCAGGTAAATACCGAGTACAATACCATCTATAAGCTTGTATAGCAAGAAATCATGTACTAAATATTACATCAGCAAGTGTTAGGCATGTTACGGTAATAATAAGATGTCTACATATCAATATCATGCTATAAATCAAGGGTAGTTATTTTTAAGTTTAATATAAAGCACTCGCCTGAAACCGGAATAAAATACCGGTTAAAATCTGAGAAATCCGCGAACCCGTGTGAGCAATCCACTAGCCCATATGTATATATTTAAACATATAAATATAAATATATATATAAATATTATAGAGGGAATAAGAGAGGAAAGAGAGAGGTGAGAGAAAGTTATAGGAAGGGAGAGAGAGAGAGAGAAAATAGCGTATTTTTAGAAGGGAATTAGGAATTAAAAGGGGAGGGGTATGGTTGTAATTATGGGGAAGTAAATTGGAAATGTGGGGATGGGTATTTTATGGATGTGGAAAGTAGGTTTATTTAGGGAAAAGAAAGAGAAAAGAAAAGAAAGAAAGAATAAAGAAGGAAAGAAGAAAGAAAGAAAGAAAGAAGGAAATGGAGGGAAGGGGGAGGTAGCCGGCGGCCTGGCTGCGGCGGCGGTGCCGCGGGGAAAGGGGGCGGCGCGTGCGCCCTAGGGGAGGGGAGGATGGGGTGGAGGAGTTGTTTGGTTGATGGTGAAGTTGTTAGTAGAGGAGTGGTGGTGGTTGTTGGTGGTGGTAGTGGTTGTGGTGGTTGTTGGAGGTGGTAGGGAGTTAGAGAAGGAGGAGGAGGTGATGATGGGATAGTGGGAGTGGTGAATTTGATGGAGGTGGGTGGTGAATTTTGGAGGAGGAAGGGAGGTGGTGGTGGTGGTTTTGTTGAAATTGGAAGTGGTGGGGGGTTGGTGGAGGTTGAAGGAGATGGATGAGTGGAGAGGGGGTGTGGGGGAGGGGTTGGCCGGCCTAGGGGCGGCCGACGGCGGTGGTGGTAATGGTGGAGGCGACGGTGGTGAAGATGAAGGGAGTTGGTGTTTGGTGTTTTGTTTGAAGTGGTTTAGGATTTGAAATTGAATTGAAAAATCAGAAGGGGAAGGAAAGGAGAAGGGGTTTTTAATGGAGAAGGAGGGAGAAATTGTGATGATGAAGTGGGGGGGAGAGGGGTTGCTGCAGGCAGCTGTGGCTACGGCTGTGGCTGGGGAGCAGAGCAGGGGGAAAGTCAAAGGGGAAGAAAAGAAAAGAAAGAAAAGGAAAGAAAATATAGGAAAAGGAAAAAAAGGAAAAAAGAAAAGAAAATAGTAGAAAAATTTATTGTTAAATACTTAATTTATTAAAATATCTGAGAGTATAAAGTAGGGGAGTAGAGAAGGAAAAAGCAAGAAAACAAATTGTCGGTATATAATATTATTATTTTAATAGGGCAAAAATTTGACTGTTTCAGAAACATTCCGAAAAATTCTCAAAAATAGAAAATATTATTTTTAGATTCTTCATGAAATTTGATTCAAGAAGTTCAATGTAATTTTCAAATTAAAAATCTTGAAATCTTCCGACGATACCGGCGAACACCAGAATCGGTCAAATTTTGATAAATTTAGAAAAATCTCAAAAAATATAATTAGATAGAAAATGAAATTCTAAGAAGTAACATGAGAGCCGTTTCTTAAAATTCAATCCCATTTGAAAACTAAAAATTCGGGAATCAGTCAGTGATGCCAACCGACACCATTTTTGGAGATTTTGCAGAAAAATTCTGAAAAATTTCAGAAAATCATGAAAAATCTAGAATATTAAAAAATAGTGTCTAAAACTGAAATCGGTCAAGTCAGACTTCTAGAAAGGTCAAATCAGGCAGCAGGCTGGTATCGGTTCCCGGTCCGGGTCAGGGCTGACTCTAGGTCTGAGAATTCAGATCTGATACACAATAACATAAGCAATCATAACCCAAAAGCAAATACTGGAAGATAATTGAATAGTACGGTCAAAAAATTTTAGGATACGCATCAGGGTACGTATCCCGGGAATGGGGAGCTACAGGCATCATGAGCGTATCACCGCCTGAGGTTATAAGGCGGTATACTCCATTTGAGTAAGCGACTCTACTATAAATGGTCCTTCCTATTTAGACTGAAATTTTCCTTTAGTCCTATGTGTCATCACCATGGGTCTTCTGATAGCTAAGACAAGGTCACCTTTCTTAAAAGTCCGCTCCTTAACTTTCTTGTTAAGGGCTTTGGTAATTAGTGCTTGATAGAGCTCAATTTACTGTTGAGCTTACAGGCGTTTATTGTCTAAAGCTTCTAGAGTCGCAGTTGATGCTTTTCCTCATCTATCATTTTCATCGACAAAGCAATGCATAGGGATAGGATCTGGATCTCTAGTGGAAGTATAGCTTCACACCCGTATACCAAAGAAAACGGTGTAGCCTTTGTTGACACTCTAAAAAAGACAAGATTCCTGACTGGTCTGAACAATGTCTAACTTGTTGACATTTACAAAAGGCAAGTGGAAGACAAGCTGACGACCAGTTCTTCACCCATCTCAAAAGGGACAAATTAGCAACTTGGACTCTACTGATCCGACAAAGCAGACAGTAATCCAAGAAAAGCTCGTGAGAAGGCCTAAGCTAGTCCCGGGACACTAAGTTAGCTCAACACTTAGCCCCGCATGAGCTCACAAGATGAGTCTCGCATGAGAAGCTGAAATTGCTTAGCATCGCAGAGAGTCCCCTCGCGAACTTCGCTACAAGAGATGCTGAGTTAACTCCGCAGGCGGTTCACTACGGCCAAAATCCTATGCAGCCGCGCAGAAGGCTAATGGGTAGCTCCGCCACAAAAGTATCCAGCTCCACTGAAGAGCTTTCTTTTTAACTTCGCCAGACGCTTCCCCCAGCTCTGCTGCGAGCTCGACGAAGTAGCCCCGCTGCGGGTCTTTTATGGTCACCTTTGACCAATTGAATCTCCAGATGAGATCAAATCTATTCAAGATCAAATCTAATCGAGATCAAATCTGAGATCAAATTTGGCAGTTGTTTACCATAATCTCTTGACTCTCCTAAAATAAGTAAGAAGATTAGGGGAAATCTTTCAGTTATTTGGAAAGAATCAAAGCGGATCAGGAGATCAACATTACCTGCTATTCCTAGCTCCGCAAAAGCTGATTCTAGCCTTGCGGCGAGGCTAATTTCCAGATTTAAAACAGATTGACTCAATCAATTTTCAGACTTTCAAGGGACGATTATACCCCTGCTCTCCCTATAAATAGCCCACCAGGAGCATACGAAGACACACACAGAGGGAGAGAGGCTGAAAATAGAGGAGAAGAGGACTAAAGACAGAGATCTATTCTCTTGCTTCTAAAAAAATTCAGAGAACTACTTCTCTAATCAGGGTGCTAATACCCTAAGATCTTCCTCCTTTTCAAGGAATCTCTGGAACCAGGCGAGAAAGAATTCCCAAGTAGAGGTAGTTTGAGAAGTAAAAAGAGGGTTCTACCAACCTTCTGTTCTCCGATTCCCCGAACCAGGCGAGAAGGGAATCCCATCAGGCAGCAGATTGATTGTCTGATCGATCGCATCGTCAAAGGGATAAAGTGATCGCGCGCTGATCAGATTCCTATCGGCACACTTCCCCAGAAATCTCAGAGGAGATCTATCAGTAATTTTCTTTATTTTAAAGAATTACTTGTAATTTAGCTCCTCGACCCTTTTTTTGTAAGTTTTCCCCTTTGCAAAATTGATGGAAAATAAGATGGCGACTCTGCTGGGGATTGAATTCTCCACTGTTGAGAATCAAGTGTCGCAATGCGAAGAACAGATCTTCGGGTCTATTTCTGAATCCAAGGAAGTCGATGTGGCCAGAGCCCCTCTGGCTAAATCTTCGAAGCAAGTCTCTGTGAAGACAGGTAAGGCTCCCTGTGAGCCTACCACGGTCCTCTGGCGCAACAAGGAAGCAGGCCCGCATTGCAAGGGTCAGAATTTTGGGCCTGTTACCTTCGAAAATCTAGTCGTTCACTTCGACCAAGGAAAATTTGAAGAACTCTCTAGGGGTGGTCCAATGCTCCATGCACGAAAGCATAGAAAGGTCTCGATGGCCAAGGTTTCGGAGCAGAAACCGAAAGTAGAATCCTTCCAACCCCTCTCAGCCTCGCGTGTGGCTAACCAGGTTCCCTGCGAACCTAAATCTCCTCCTCCAAAGCAGACGTGGAGGCCAAAGCAGAAAGCTCTATATAAAGCTTCAGGCGTAGCTACGCCACAGGATCGCCTGTCCCGCGAAGATAAAGGCAAAAGGGCTGCTTACTTCGCTGAGGCCAACTCCTCGCATCAACCTCGTTCTTCCGAGCGAAGTTGCTGATGACAGGAAAAACACAACGCCAGCACCTCAGGGAACGCGCGGAGTTCCCGGCCGCCAGGCTAGGACTAGAGCACCCAGCGGTGCTAATCTCCTTCGCAGCAAAGTAGCGCATAAAGCACCACAGCGTGCTTCACTCCTCAGTTCATCAAGCACTAAGCTCGCCCTTCGTAGCGGAGCTAAGGGATTGTCCCTAAGTGTTGACAGCGGTGTTTATGCAACTTCAGCACCCAAGGACATTCCCAAAGTGTAAGTTCACCTAGAGGGGGGGTGAATAGGTGATGGCTAATCTAATGGTCACTTAATGCCAAATAATGCGGAAGCTAAACAATTATGACCTAATTAAATCTTTTACACTAAACACCACGTATAACCAAAGAGTGTTGCCGAATTCCCCGTGAGGGCTCTGGACAAACTCCTCTAGATTCCCCTTGAATGGGTTGAGGTGCCGCGTTGGCTCTCTTGGTTGAATACAAGTGTTAGCAACAATCCCACGCAAGTATATCAATTATGCACAAATGAATATATCAAGCATATAAAGATGGACAATAAAAGTATGCAAGATATAAAGAAGATAGAGAGAGAGAGAGAGATGGCAATCGCAAACACAAGGGTATGTTTCGAGGTTCGAGCACACTTGCTCTACATCCCCGCCTTCGACACATGAAGGATTTCCACTATGCATGTAACGCCCCGATCCCGGCGGGTACGGAGACGTTACTGCGACGTATATACGCAGGTCAGAAATACCCTCACGTATATACGCTAAGCATTAGTACAGGAAGAATCAGAGTACGGAAGCACGTGTTGCATTATACATTCCAACATATGAGTACATTTACAAAGTTATCACCAGAGGTGACAAATATTACAATAATATTACATCACTGATAGGCGCAAATGCGAGAATACAAAGGGATGTACAAGAGTGAACAGTATCAAAGGTACTCACGAGTTTACAAAAGAACTGATGGAATGGTGATACGAATGCCAAGTGGCGAGCATAGGTAAGCATGCAAGAGCAAGTAGACTGATGGAATGGAACATAGGTAATAATACAGAGTATGAGTAGCTAATATGATAATAATCATAAAACCGAAAATCCGATGTAAAATCCGATGAAAGCATTCGTGGCAAATCACACAACGGTCATAACAGGAGTACATAACAGGCATAACATGAATCATAACAAGCATAACGGGAGTTCATAACAGGCATAACAGGATACATAGTTGGCATCTTTTATTATTATTACTCGTCTGACCCATATATCTAGGTATGTGTCCTGGTGTACATCCCAACACACATACATCCATATATAAGCAAGCCGAGGTTGGTTATTGGAAGCTGATGAAGAACTGATAGCTCATACTTATAGTAGTTCCCGTCCGCCCGGGACACAGACATTGGGGGCCTTAAATCCCCCTAACACCATCTTCTAAGGGCCTGAAATCCCCCTAACACGAATCGTCAGTTTTGTATTCCATTACTATAAGCAAGGCATCATACCGGCATCCATCACTTCCTCCCATTCCCCGTGTAGATTGTCCTTTTTAAGGCTTATGAAACATAATTATCAGATTACGGGAATGAGTAGGAACATAACTAGTCATAACAGGAGTACATAACAGGCATAACAGGAGTCATAACAGGCATAACGGGAGTTCATAACAAGAGATCAGGTATACATTCCCGTAATGTGATAATCATGAGTAGAGAGTTATTTATAACAGGTATCAAGTTTTATCATGCCAATGACAAGTGATCTGGCCGGTGACAGGTGATAAGTCATGTCATAACAAGGAACAAGTGTCAAGTAGCAGCATGTCGTGTGTTAGGTGATAACATATCAAGTGTTAAATGATATAGACAGGCATATGTCAAGTGTTCACATATCAGGTAAGTACATGGCATGTGATAAAGTAGTAGCTAAGCACAACCAAGCGGAGCTGAGCAAGCTGGAGGCACAGACAGCAAACAGTATTTAACACTGGAGCGTCTGGCAAGGTTACCGGGACAACTCGGCTTAAGGTGCGAGTAGAAAATCCGGCAGCCTCTCGCCTAGACGAATCTAGTGGTAAAGTGCTGAATGCTGATCATGATAACCAGGCAGAGCTGAGGGACCTGACGGTCCCAATCACTTCCTTTTCGAGATAGTGAGAGACCGGAGGCTGAAGGACGGAGAGACCTGACGGTCCCAATCACTTCTCTTTCGAGATAGTGAGAGACCGGAGGCTGAAGGACGGAGAGACCTGACGGTCCCAATCACTTCTCTTTCGAGATAGTGAGAGACCGGAGGCTGAATGGCCCGCACGAGTTGTTCTATCCTATTACAAGCATTCGTCACAGAGCAATACATGTCCAGTCATTGGCACTCGGCCATACACAAATACAGGGACCCAGCCCAATACAAAATACATATGAACATGGAATAAAATACATGTCGACCCGACGAAGCGGGGAAACCCAAATGGAGGCGAGAACACTCGCCTAAATCACCGGAAATGCCGAAAAGTCTGAAATCCATGGAACTCGCGCACGCGCCATAAATTATATAAATATATAGAGAGAGAAAGTAAAGAGGAGGGAGAAAGAGTTAGAGAGAGAAACCTAGAGAGAGAAGTATATGGAAAGAGAGAGTGCATAGGGAGACGCGAGTTATGCGAGTGAGACGCGGGGGTCGCAGACGCGAGAGTCGCGTCGCGGGAATAGCAGACGCGGGAATCACAGACGCGGGAATCACGTCGCGAAGGTGCCACAAACGCGGGGTTCGAGACCCGCGTTCAAGTCAGGGCACGAGGAGAACACAGACGCGGGCATTAGCTCCGCGTCGTGTAGATACGAAAGGGATACAGACGCGGGCATGGATTTCGCGTTGCATCGATACAAGAACGCAAAGGCCACGTTAAGGAGTTGCCTGGACGCGGGGGTGAGATCCGCGTCAACAGAGAGAAAGAGAGAGACAGGGAAAGATGATTTCGTTGGTGGTGGTGTTATTTGGTGAAGGAGATGGATTTTAATGGAGTAATGAAAAGGAGGTGATGATGAAGGTGATGTTGGAGGTTTAAGTAGTGGAGATGGAGGTGGTATTGTGATGGTGAAAGTGATGGTGGAAGTGAAGATGGTGGTGGAAAATAGTAGAAGTGATGGTGATGAAAACGGTTAAGAAAAGATGGTGGTGGTGACGTTAGTGTTGTCGTTTGCAATTGTCACCAGAATGATTACCGGAATAATCGTGAACGATTACCGGAATAATCATCGGAGATGTTGCCGACGAAGAAGAGCTCGGCCCCAATCCAAGGAGGGTGGCCGGCCCTAGAGAAGATGATGGGGTGGTGGTTTTGTGGAGAGGTTTGTTGTGGTGGTAGTTTTGGAGAAGGTAAAGGAGAAGGTGGAGGCTTTGGTGGAGTTTTGGAGTTTGTGGTGGTTTAAATGGAGAAGGAGGAGGAAGAAGATGAAGGTAGGGAGTTGGAGAAGTTGTAGTGGTTGTGGTTGTGATGGAGACGAAGGAGGAGTTGGTGGTTAAAGTTTTGGTGAAGAGAAAAATGAAGTGGAATGAAGAAGGAAAAGTTTATATAGGAAGTGGAATTGTGAAGGTGATGTAAAAATGTTTAGGGAGGGGGTTTTTTGTAAAATGGAGAGGTGAGGTGGCTCTCTTGTCCGGCCATGGTGACGGGAGAGGTGTTTGAGTGTGTTGGGATATTTTTGGAGAAGATATTTTTGGTGGAGGAGATATTTTTGGTGGAAAGTTGTAGAAAGTAATGGAAGAATGGAGAATTTGGTGGAAGGAAAAGGAAGGAAAGAAAAAGGAAAAAGGAAAAGAAATTAAAAAGGGAAGATATTCTCTTGGAAGAAAAAGTGAAAATAATTAGAGTAGCGGATTCCCGGGATTTAGTTGCGGATGCGGAAAACTTTCGGAAAAATACCGAAATCGTCCGAAAATCAAGTATCTCGGAACGACCCGCAAAAATTCTCAAAAATCAAGAATATTATTCTAAGAATCATGGTGAAATTCGTTTCAAGAAATTATTTATAGTTTTTAAATTAAAAATCCTGAAATCGGCCGCCAATATCGGTCGACACCAAATCTCGCAGAAATCTGATAAATTCTGAAAATTCCCAAAAAAATGAATTAAGATAGTAAATATTATTCTAAGCAAATTTGTGAAAGCGGTTTCTCAAAATTTGACTCCATTTGCAAATTAAAAATCTAGGAATCGGTCAGCGGCACTGGTCGACACCGGTTTTGAAGATTTTCATTTTAATTCAGAAAAATTCCAGAAAATCACAGAAAATCTAAAATATTGAAAAATGATGTTTAAATTGAAATTGATCAAATTTAAATACCGAAAAGACCAAATCGAGTAATACACTAGGATCAGGTCCCCGGTTCAGAGAAGGGCAGACTCTGAGTCCGTGAATCCGGATCCAAGACAAAACGATCATATAAATAATTCATAATACAAAACAAATACAGGAAGTAAATCGAAAAATACGATCGAAAAATATGAATACGCAACTAAGTACGTATTCTGGGAGCGGGGTGTTACAATCCATCCACCTTACAAAAATTGCGTCCTCGCAATTTCGATAAGGGGTAAATTGAACACAAAGAAGACAAGGGCGGAATTATACTAATTAAGATATGAAGCACTATAGGTAGGGCTCTCAAGTTGACTGAATAATAATCAGAATATAGACATCCTTTGCACTTCCGGCTGTATAAACCTTCGAACAATGCCGAATAATACTGACTGATAACACAGCTTTACAATAGAATTCCCGCTGTACTGCATACTTAATGTCGCTCCAAGAATGGGCCAGAATACTGAAGATAAAGAAAACCCTGATAATACTGAGCATAAATAAAGAAGACCGATAGTTAAGAATTCCGAAGATCAGGCATCGTCACTCCGAAGAATATAGCCAATAATAGAGAATAACTGTAGAAAAACCTGAATACCGACTTCTGAAAGATAACCCGAGCGTGGATTAATCCTAAGAATACCCGAACTTCAAAGAGTTGGCTGAAGAGATCATATAATAGCTTCATTCAGAACCAGCCACTACCTCTCTAGTCTATTCATATCTTAAGTTGGTATAAAGGCTTTGAAAAACCAAAACAGTGGATATATGGAAGGGATTAGGAATCAAAGGAAGGATGATCAAGAAAGAATAGATAACTCTGTACTTGTAGTTGGAGTGTATAACCAGAACTCATGCATTCCAGTTGCAAATTTCTTTACCATTAATTTGCCATCTGGACGTACTGAGGATGTAGAGCCTAGGCTCTGATACCACCCTGTAACGCCCCGATCCCGGCGGGTACGAAGACGTTACTGCGACGTATATACGCAGGTAAGAAATACCCTCACGTATATACGCTAAGCATTAGTACAGGCAAGAATCAGAGTACGGAAGCACGTGGTGCATTTTACATTACAACATATGAGTACATTTACAAAGTTATCACCAGAGGTGACAAATATTACAATAATATTACATCACTGATAGGCGCAAATGCGAGAATACAAAGTGATGTACAAGAGTGAACAGTATCAAAGGTACTCACGAGTTTACAAAAGGAAAACTCGAGAGGTACACAGGGGGCCTGGAAGGTTAGGGCTCTGAACGGTCTGCTGGAGATCCATGCTACCGCTGCGCCACTCTGATCAGCAACTAGGGGAATCCACACGCTCCAAGCTCCATGACCTGGACATGAGGATCCAGGGGAGTCAGATAGAACTCCCCAGGCGAGTGGTGATACGAATGCCAAGTGGCGAGCATAGGTAAGCATGCAAGAGCAAGTAGACTGATGGAATGGAACATGGGTAATAATACAGAGTATGAGTAGCTAATATGATAATAATCATAAAACCGAAAATCTAATGTAAAATCCGATGAAAGCATTCGTGGCAAATCACACAACGGTCATAACAGGAGTACATAACAGGCATAACATGAATCATAACAAGCATAACGGGAGTTCATAACAGGCATAACAGGATACATAGTTGGCATCTTTTATTATTATTACTCGTCTGACCCATATATCTAGGTATGTGTCCTGGTGTACATCCCAACACACATACATCCATATATAAGCAAGCCGAGGTTGGTTATTGGAAGCTGATGAAGAACTGATAGCTCATACTTATAGTAGTTCCCGTCCGCCCGGGACACAGCCATTGGGGGCCTTAAATCCCTCTAACACGCATCTTCTGAGGGCCTAAAATCCCCCTAACACGAATCGTCAGTTTTGTATTCTATTACTATAAGCAAGGCATCATACCGACATCCATCACTTCCTCCCATTCCCCGTGTAGATTATCCTTTTTAAGGCTTATGAAACATAATTATCAGATTACGGGAATGAGTAGGAACATAATGAAAAGTCACCTAGAGGGGGGGTGAATAGGTGACAATGCTAATCAAGGGGCAAATTAAAAATTAAAGCTACAACTATCACCAAGCAGAGTCACAAGATGAATGCAAGCAAGTAAGTATGATGAGCAAGTAATAAGTGCAAGCAAAGTAGAGTAAGAATTGCAAGAATGTAAACCAATCGCAAACACAAGGATATGTTATCGAGGTTCGAGCACCCAGCTCTACTCCCCGCCTTCCCCAGAAGGATTCTAGCTACTTCCACTATCACAAAGATCTCAATTACAATGGAGTACCCAACTCCACAATCTCAGTACAAGTAATTTCCTTGGTAGTCAAAAGACCACAAACTCTCTCTTTCAAATATCTCTTCCCTTACAAAGGTCCTTAGAGAATATTGAGTAGGAATGAAGCTCTTTTGTATGTAAGGAAAAGAAATTAAAATCAGAGAAAAACTTTTGAAAACCCTTCAGAAATTGAGAGAATTTAGCTCAAAAACCAAGAACTTTGAAAGCCTTAAACTTTTGAATTTTTAGCAATAATTGTTGTTGTAACCAATCTCTCCCCAAACACCCCTATTTATAGGAGAGGGCTAGGGTTTAGGGATAAAACATATTTACTGATGTTTAGGAGGTAATTAGATCAAAATATATCCTTAAACGAATTTTTAAACACAAAAGACAAAAATAAACAGCTCTTAAAAATCTGTCCGTTACTGTTCAACGGCTACATCGGTCGACCGGGCCGGTCGACCGGTAGTACAAAATTCCGACCGTTAAGTTCATTTGGTCTTGGTTCCATATGAATTTATATGCTTTAATTTTATGATTTGTTTTATGAATTTATATGTTTTGGTTTTATGAATTCTTGTGTTTTAGTTGTTTGGGTATTTTTGGTATCAAGAGCAATTTTTGAGCTTTATATATTTGTTTTAATTAGTTTCAATAATTGGTGCATCATTTCAATTATTGGTATCTAGAGCATATTCTTGTGTTTTATGTATAGCATAATTTGAGGGGGAGTTTTCTCCTCCCTATATTTTTGTTAATAGCCTATTTGTTTTGTCATCATCAAAAAGGGGGAGATTGTTAGCCCAAGAGGTTACACTCTCAAATTGTTTTTGTGTTTTGATGATGACAAACCAAATTAGTGCTATTTGGTACTAATGATTTTGTTTAAGATGAGTTTCAGGTTTTATACCATGTTTAGAGTTCATTTGCTTCGCTGTTGCAAAAACTTCTAAGTTCCACATAGCAATGAAGGCAATTTGCTCATCAAGGAAGGATCATAGAAGAGAAGGCACTAGCAAGGCATTGGATGGCTCAAAGACGTGAAGATTGCTCAGAGGTCCTTAGGTTTTGTATTTTTAGTTTTATAGCTTGTTAAAGAATAGAGATTAGGTTTGAAGCTCAATCACACACATTTTTGCGCATATACTATTTCTTAGTTTATTTCCTATAAAATATACAAAAATACTTTAGTACAAAATCTTTCTTCTACAAATTTCTTTTTATGTTACATACTGAATTCCTGTTTAAAATAGTTTTGTTAAAAATATTTTTCTTCTCAAAATTCTGTCTTTATTTCGTTTTCTGACCTGATCCGGTCGACCGGCAGTCTACCGACAGTCGACCGAGTCTGTGTCAGGCTGGTCCGGTCGACCGGACCAGTCGACCGAGGTCCTGGCAGAATGCACGTATCCGTGTGCATGTCTGTCGGTCGACCGGGGCAGTCGACCGATATTTATTTTTGAGTCACAGTTTGTATCAGTCGGCCGGGTCGGTCGACCGATAGCCTGTAACGGTCGGAATTTTGTACTACCGGTCGACCAGCCCGGTCGACCGATGTAGCCGTTGAACAGTAACGGGCAGATTTTTAAGAGCTGTTTATTTTTGTCTTTTGTGTTTAAAAATTCGTTTAAGGATATATTTTGATCTAATTACCTCCTAAACATCAGTAAATATGTTTTATCCCTAAACCCTAGCCCTCTCCTATAAATAGGGGTGTTTGGGGAGAGATTGGTTACAACAACAATTATTGCTAAAAATTCAAAAGTTTAAGGCTTTCAAAGTTCTTGGTTTTTGAGCTAAATTCTCTCAATTTCTGAAGGGTTTTCAAAAGTTTTTCTCTGATTTCAATTTCTTTTCCTTACACACAAAAGAGCTTCATTCCTACTCAATATTCTCTAAGGACCTTTGTAAGGGAAGAGATATTTGAAAGAGAGAGTTTGTGGTCTTTTGACTACCAAGGAAATTACTTGTACTGAGATTGTGGAGTTGGGTACTCCATTGTAATTGAGATCTTTGTGATAGTGGAAGTAGCTAGAATCCTTCTGGGGAAGGCGGGGAGTAGAGCTGGGTGCTCGAACCTCGATAACATATCCTTGTGTTTGCGATTGGTTTACATTCTTGCAATTCTTACTCTACTTTGCTTGCACCAATTATTGAAACTAATTAAAACAAATATATAAAGCTCAAAAATTGCTCTTGATACCAAAAATACCAAAACAACTAAAACACAAGAATTCATAAAACCAAAACATATAAATTCATAAAACAAATCTTAAAATTAAAGCATATAAATTCATATGGAACCAAGACCAAATGAACTTATTTTTGTCATGTAAACTTATTCTCCCCCTTTTTGTCTTACATCAAAAAGTGTTATGAAAAACATGTCTATTCAATAATACAAACATTAAGTTCTCCACAAATAAACGAAAATCTAGCAAAATCAAGAGGTTTAGTGAAAATATCGGCTAGTTGTAAATCCGTGGAAACATAATCAATATCTATATCACCTTTCTCAAAATGATCTCTAAGAAAGTGATATCTAATCTCAATGTGCTTGGTCTTACTATGTTGATTTGCATTTTTGGTCATGTGTATAGTACTAGTATTATCACAAAATATTTTTATATGATCAAAGTGCAAATCAAAATCAAGGAGAGTATGTTTCATCCAAAGGACTTGTGCACAACAAGCCCCCGCGGCAACATACTCCGCCTCGGCGGTTGAGAGAGCTACGGAATTTTGCTTCCTAGAGGACCAAGAAACAAGACAATTACCAAGAAATTGACATGTCCCACTAGTACTCTTTCTATCTACTCTACAACCCGCATAATCGGCATCCGAATAACTAGTCATTGAAAAATCTATAGTTTTTGGATACCAAAGACCCATTCCAATTGTGCCCTTAATATAACGAATAATGCGTTTTACCGCAATAAGATGAGACTCTTTAGGACACGATTGAAATCTAGCACAAAGACACACACTAAACATGATATCCGGCCTACTTGCCGTCAAATATAAAAGACTTCCTATCATGCTTCTATATAATTTAATATCAACATTTTTACCTTGTTCGTCCTTATCAAGCTTGGTTGTAGTTGCCATAGGAGTGTTGCAAGCCTTTGATCCTTCAAGCCCAAACTTCTTTACTAGCTCCTTTGCGTACTTGGCTTGGTTAATGAAGGTTCCGTCTTGCAATTGCTTGATTTGGAGTCCAAGGAAGAAATTGAGCTCACCCATGGAAGACATTTCAAATTCTAGTTGCATTACCTTCTCAAAATCCTTGCATAAAAGCTCATTAGTAGATCCAAAAATTATATCATCAACATAAATTTGCACAATTAAAATATCATTATCAACATGCTTAGTAAAAAGAGTTGTGTCTACTTTGCCTTTAATAAAATCATTTGAAATGAGAAAACTAGAAAGCCTTTCATACCAAGCTCTTGGAGCTTGTTTCAATCCATACAAAGCTTTATCAAGTTTAAAAACAAAATCGGGATGAACATGGTCAACAAAATCGGGAGGTTGAGCAACATAAACTTCTTCATTAATAAAACCATTCAAAAATGCACTTTTCACATCCATTTGAAAAAGTTTAAAATTTTTAAAACATGCAAAAGCTAGTGTCATCCGTATGGCTTCAAGCCGTGCTACGGGTGCAAAGGTCTCCTCAAAGTCAATTCCCTCAACTTGAGTGTAACCTTGGGCCACTAACCTAGCTTTATTCCTAATGACATTTCCGGACTCATCCATCTTGTTTCTAAAGATCCACTTAGTACCAATTATTGGTCTATCGTGGGGCTTAGGAACAAGGTGCCAAACTTGGTTGCGCTCAAATTGATTGAGTTCCTCTTGCATGGCAAGCAACCAATATGGGTCCGTCTCGGCTTCGAGAATGCCTTTGGGTTCAAAATGAGAAATGAAAGCAAAGTTACCACATAGGTCATGGAGTTTGGAGCGCGTTGTGACTCCTTTAGATGCATCACCCAAGATGAGCTCCTTAGGATGATTTGTAGCGTATCTCCAAGCTTTAGGAAGCGGTTGAGTGCTTTCCTCCTTATCCTCTTGAACTTCACCAATAGGATCTAGCTTTTCTTCTTGAGCGGGTGAGTCCTTCAAGGATAGTCTCTCCATGTCTTCACCTAATGGTTCAAACTCTGCAACATTCTCAACAAACACATTAGATTCTTCAAACTTAACATGCATGGATTCTTCAATGGTTTGAGAAGATCTAATGAAAACTCTATATGCTTTGCTAGTAGAGGAATATCCAACAAAGATAGCCTCATAAGCCTTAGCATCAAATTTACCCAAATTATCCTTAGTATTCAAAACAAAACACTTGCATCCAAAAACTTTAAAATATGCAACATTTGGTTTTCTAGAATGATACATTTCAAAAGAAGTTTTTAAAGAATTTTTGCATAAATAAATACGATTCGATATATAGCATGCGGTGTTTACGGCCTCGGCCCATAAATATTGAGGGAGGTCATACTCACTTATCATTGTCCTAGCCATCTCTTGAAGTGTTCTATTTTTCCTTTCTACAACTCCATTTTGTTGTGGAGTTCTAGGACAAGACGTTTCATGCTTAATTCCCTTATCATCACAATAAGTCATGAAGAGTTGGTTAATAAACTCACCACCTCTATCACTTCTTATTCTCAAAATCGGAAAACCCTTTTCTTTTTCAACTCTTTTTCGAAAAATCTTAAAATGAGAAAAAGTTTGATCTTTATTTTGCAAAAAGAAAACCCAAGTAAAACGGGAGAAATCATCAATCAAAACAAATGCAAATCTACTTCCATTTAAACTCTTAGTTTTAGTTGGTCCAAAAAGATCCATATGAATTAATTCTAAAGGCCTAGTTGACATGATATCCTTGATTGGTTTAAAGGAAGACTTGATTTGTTTCCCAAGTTGGCACGCACTACAAATGCGGTCTTTCTCAAAAGTCAAGCAAGGTATACCCTTCACCAATTCCTTTGAATTAATCCTAGAAATATGGTCAAAAGATGCATGTCCTAGTCTTCTATGCCAAAGCCAAAAATTTTCATCAAAAGCATTCAAGCATTTAGTAGAACAATCTAAATTGAGCATGTCAATAATATAAACATTATTATCACGAAAACCGGTGAGAATACAAATATCGGATTTAACGTCAAAAATCTTGCAAGAAGTATCATCAAATACAACTTTAAGTCCACGATCACAAAGTTGACTAATGCTAAGCAAATTATGTTTTAAACCATCAACTAAAACAACATTCTCAATAATAGGAGATGCACCAATTTGAATGTTACCTATACCGATGATAGTTCCTTTGGAGTCATCCCCGAAGGTGACGGTGCCACCTTCCATGTACCTTGATAGGGTTGTGAAGTTGTTGATGTCCCATGTCATGTGTCTTGAACAACCACTATCAAGGTACCACCGCTCCCTACGTCTTGGAGCTTTGGTGTGTACCTACATCAAACAATTTAAGACTTGATTTTGGTACCCACATTTTCTTGGGTCCTCTAGGGTTAGTGTCATGAACCCAAACAAGATTATTTGTTCTATTTAGTTGATCATAGCAAAACTTAGCTAAATGTCCATTTTTGACACAATATGTGCATCTATACACTCTACCATATTTAAAAGCATAATGAGTGTGTGATTTGTGAGCATGGGCATTGTGAGCATGAACATGAGACGTGTGAGCATGAGGAATCTTAGCATGAGATGTGTGCTTTTTAGAAAATTTTTCTTCAAGTTTCTTAGTATTAAAGGCACAATCTTTTAAAACTTTTTCAAAATCATTCATTTTGGATTTAAAGGAAGAAATTTCTTTTTCATCAATAATAGGAAATTTTGCCTTACAAGTACTCTTGTAGGCACAAAATTCTTTTTGCATGGAAATGAAATTAGAAGAAATATCATCTTTTTCTTTAGAAACAATGGCAAGTTGATTCTTAAGAAAAGCAACTTCTTTTGTAATTTTAAACATTCAAGTTTCTTGTTATCATAAGTTTCAGAAAGTTCTACAAATGCATGTACTAGGACTTCCTTACTTACATCATCATCTTCATCATCAAGGGATTGAGGAGTTACCTTGGGTGTGTTTGCCATGAAACACATATTAGCTTCATCCACCTCCTCTTCGGACTCGCTTTCCGAATCCCATGTTGCTTTGTAGGCTTTCTTTTCCTCCGGCTTCTTTGGCTTGAAGGAGGAAGTCATTTTCTTCTTGAACTCCGGACAATCCGCCATGATATGTCCAGATTTGTGGCAATTGTAGCATATGATCTTCCGCTCCTCTTTGCCTTCGAATTTCTCCGGAAGTTGAACTTGTTCTTTCGGTACAACCTCTTGACATTCCGCACAAGTAGAGTTAGCTCCTCATCTTCTTCTTCGTCATCTTCATCGTCATCATTGGTGGTTGAAGTCTTGAAGGCTATGGATTTCTTCTTTGAAGTAGTGGCCTCTTCTCTCGCCTTCTTCTCCATCTCATGGGTCTTTAGGTTCCCAATGAGACTAATGAGGTCCATCTCGTCCTTGTCATTAAACTCCTTCAAGGTGGTGGCCTTGATCTCCCATGATGAAGGAAGAGCCCGAATTACTTTCCGCACCTTTTGATCGTTGGAGATGTCATCACCTAATGAAGAAAGACCATTAGTGATTTTAGTAAACCTTGTAGCCATACTATCAATAGACTCATCATCAAGCATTTTTAATGACTCATATTGGGACCTCAAGAGATCTATCTTAGCTCTCTTGACTTGTGAAGTCCCCTCGTGTGTGACCAATAAGTGTTGCCAAATCTCATAGGCGGATTGGCAATGAATTACCCGTGTAAGGTCATCCTCATTCAAGGCGGTTAATAGGGAATTTTGGGCTTTGGAGTTAGCCTCATATAGTTTAAAGTCAAGGTCGGTCCAAGTGCTCTCATCACCATCGGGTGCTACATAGGGTTTAGTCAAGGACTTGGCCACTAAGCTACCCAAAGATTGCAAAAATATAGTCATCCTAACCTTCCAAATTGGGAAATTTAGGCCATCAAATTTAGGTGGGGATTTAATGTTGTCGGCCATGTTTACTAGTGATGAATGAATGAAATGAAAATGTTGATTAGCAATATTTTAAGGATCTCTCTATGGATGTTAAGCCAAACCTAGAGTCCAACCTCTGATACCAATTGAAAAGTCACCTAGAGGGGGGGGGTGAATAGGTGACAATGCTAATCAAGGGGCAAATTAAAAATTAAAGCTACAACTATCACCAAGCAAGAGTCATAAGATGAATGCAAGCAAGTAAGTATGATGAGCAAGTAATAAGTGCAAGCAAAGTAGAGTAAGAATTGCAAGAATGTAAACCAATCGCAAACACAAGGATATGTTATCGAGGTTCGAGCACCCAGCTCTACTCCCCGCCTTCCCCAGAAGGATTCTAGCTACTTCCACTATCACAAAGATCTCAATTACAATGGAGTACCCAACTCCACAATCTCAGTACAAGTAATTTCCTTGGTAGTCAAAAGACCACAAACTCTCTCTTTCAAATATCTCTTCCCTTACAAAGGTCCTTAGAGAATATTGAGTAGGAATGAAGCTCTTTTGTGTGTAAGGAAAAGAAATTGAAATCAGAGAAAAACTTTTGAAAACCCTTCAGAAATTGAGAGAATTTAGCTCAAAAACCAAGAACTTTGAAAGCCTTAAACTTTTGAATTTTTAGCAATAATTGTTGTTGTAACCAATCTCTCCCCAAACACCCCTATTTATAGGAGAGGGCTAGGGTTTAGGGATAAAACATATTTACTGATGTTTAGGAGGTAATTAGATCAAAATATATCCTTAAACGAATTTTTAAACACAACAGACAAAAATAAACAGCTCTTAAAAATCTGCCCGTTACTGTTCAACGGCTACATCGGTCGACCGGGCCGGTCGACCGGTAGTACAAAATTCTGACCGTTACAGGCTATCGGTCGACCGACCCGGTCGACTGATACAAACTGTGACTCAAAAATAAATATCGGTCGACTGCCCCGGTCGAACGACAGACATGCACACGGATACGTGCATTCTGCCAGGACCTCGGTCGACTGGTCCGGTCGACCGGACCAGCCTGACACAGACTCGGTCGACTGTCGGTAGACTGCCGGTCGACCGGATCAGGTCAGAAAACGAAATAAAGACAGAATTTTGAGAAGAAAAATATTTTTAACAAAACTATTTTAAACAGGAATTCAGTATGTAACATAAAAAGAAATTTGTAGAAGAAAGATTTTGTACTAAAGTATTTTTGTATATTTTATAGGAAATAAACTAAGAAATAGTATATGCGCAAAAACGTGAGTGATTGAGCTTCAAACCTAATTTCTATTCTTTAACAAGCTATAAAACTAAAAATACAAAACCTAAGGACCTCTGAGCAATCTTCACGTCTTTGAGCCATCCAATGCCTTGCTAGTGCCTTCTCTTCTATGATCCTTCCTTGATGAGCAAATTGCCTTCATTGCTATGTGGAACTTAGAAGTTTTTGCAACAGCGAAGCAAATGAACTCTAAACATGGTATAAAACCTGAAACTCATCTTAAACAAAATCATTAGTACCAAATAGCACTAATTTGGTTTGTCATCATCAAAACACAAAAACAATTTGAGAGTGTAACCTCTTGGGCTAACACATAACTAGTCATAACAGGAGTACATAACAGGCATAACAGGAGTCATAAAAGGCATAACGGGGTTCATAACAAGAGATGAGGTACTACATTCCCGTAATGTGATAATCATGAGTAGAGAGTTATTCATAACAGGTATCAAGTTTTATCATGCCAATGACAAGTGATCTGGCCGGTGACAGGTGATAAGTCATGTCATAACAAGGAACAAGTGTCAAGTAGCTGCATGTCGGGTGTTAGGTGATAACATATCAAGTGTTAAATGTTATAGACAGGCATATGTCAAGTGTTCACATATCAGGTAAGTACATGGCATGTGATAAAGTAGTAGCTGAGCACAACCAAGCGGAGCTGAGCAAGCTGGAGGCACAGACAGCAAACAGTATTTAACACTGGAGCGTCTGGCAAGGTTACCGGGACAACTCGGCTTAAGGTACGAGTAGAAAATCCGGCAGCCTCTCGCCTAGACGAATTTAGTGGTAAAGTGCTGAACGCTGATCATGATAACCAGGCGGAGCTGAGGGACCTGACGGTCCCAATCACTTCCCTTTCGAGATAGTGAGAGACCGGAGGCTGAAGGACGGAGAGACCTGACGGCCCCAATCACTTCTCTTTCGAGATAGTGAGAGACCGGAGGCTGAAGGACGGAGAGACCTGACGGTCCCAATCACTTCTCTTTCGAGATAGTGAGAGACCGGAGGCTGAATGGCCCGCACGAGTTGTTCTATCCTATTACAAGCATTCGTCACAGAGCAATACATGTCCAGTCATTGGCACTCGGCCATACACAAATACAGGGACCCAGCCCAATACAAAATACATATGAACATGGAATAAAATACATGTCGACCCGACGAAGCGGGGAAACCCAAATGGAGGCGAGAACACTCGCCTAAATCACCGGAAATGCCGAAAAGTCTGAAATCCATGGAACTCGCGCACGTGCCATAAAATATATAAATATATAGAGAGAGAAAGTAAAGAGGAGGGAGAAAGAGTTAGAGAGAGAAACCTAGAGAGAGAAGTATATGGAAAGAGAGAGTGCACATGGAGACGCGAGTTATGCGAGTGAGACGCGGGGGTCGCAGACGCGGGGGTCGCGTCGTGGGAATAGCAGACGCGGGAATCACAGACGCGGGAATCACGTCGCGAAGGTGCCACAAACGTGGGGTTCGAGACCCGCGTTCAAGTCAGGGCACGAGGAGCACACAGACGCGGGCATTAGCTCCGCGTCGTGTAGATACGAAAGGGATACAGACGCGGGCATGGATTTCGCGTTGCATCGATACAAGAACGCGAAGGCCGCGTTAAGGAGTTGCCTGGACGCGGGGGGTGAGATCCGCGTCAACAGAGAGAAAGAGAGAGACAGGGAAAGATGATTTCGTTGGTGGTGGTGTTATTTGGTGAAGGAGATGGATTTTAATGGAGTAATGAAAAGGAGGTGATGATGAAGGTGATGTTGGAGGTTTAAGTAGTGGAGATGGAGGTGATATTGTGATGGTGAAAGTGATGGTGGAAGTGAAGATGGTGGTGGAAAATAGTAGAAGTGATGGTGATGAAAACGGTTAAGAAAAGATGGTGGTGGTGACGTTAGTGTTGTCGTTTGCAATTGTCACCGGAATGATTACAGGAATAATCGTGAACGATTACCGGAATAATCATCGGAGATGTTGCCGACGAAGAAGAGCTCGGCCCCAATCCAAGGAGGGTGGCCGGCCCTAGAGAAGATGATGGGGTGGTGGTTTTGTGGAGAGGTTTGTTGTGGTGGTAGTTTTGGAGAAGGTAAAGGAGAAGGTGGAGGCTTTGGTGGAGTTTTAGAGTTTGTGGTGGTTTAAATGGAGAAGGAGGAGGAAGAAGATGAAGGTAGGGAGTTGGAGAAGTTGTAGTGGTTGTGGTTGTGGTGGAGATGAAGGAGGAGTTGGTGGTTAAAGTTTTGGTGAAGAGAAAAATGAAGTGGAATGAAGAAGGAAAAGTTTATATAGGAAGTGGAATTGTGAAGGTGATGTAAAAATGTTTAGGGAGGGGGTTTTTTTGTAAAATGGAGAGGTGAGGTGGCTCTCTTGGCCGGCCATGGTGATGTGAGAGGTGTTTGAGTGTGTTGGGATATTTTTGGTGGAGGAGATATTTTTGGCGGAAAGTTGTAGAAAGTAATGGAAGAATGGAGAATTTGGTGGAAGGAAAAGGAAGGAAAGAAAAAGCGGTTTCTCAAAATTTGACTCCATTTGCAAATTAAAAATCTAGGAATCGGTCAGCGGCACAAGTCGACACCGGTTTCGAAGATTTTCACTTTAATTCAGAAAAATTCCAGAAAATCACAAAAAATCTAAAATATTGAAAAATGATGTTTAAAACTGAAATCGATCAAATCTAAATACCGGAAAGACCAAATCGAGTAATACACTAGGATCAGGTCCCCGGTTCAGAGAAGGGCAGACTCTGAGTCCGTGAATCCGGATCCAAGACAAAACGATCATATAAATAATTCATAATACAAAACAAATACAGGAAGTAAATCGAAAAATACGATCGAAAAATCTGAATACGCAACTAAGTACGTATTCTGGGAGCGGGGTGTTACAATGCAAGATCCCAATGGATCTCTCCTCGGTGCCGCAACACCTACAAGCCCTCGGACTCCCTAGTCCCGTACACACGCAAGCTCACTAGCTCGCCGAGGCCGCACCTCAAACCAAAGAGTTCACAACCGAACTCCAAACCACCACGAGCACACTTGCCCGTCTCCTCAAAGAACAAATGAAGTCTTTGGTGATCACAACACTTTGATCACCTAAAAACAATCTCACTACAGCACTCCTATAGGTAGATGCAATGGAAAGCTCAAGTGTTTGTGTGAGAAAGCAAGGAAAGAAACTTTGGTGAAAAACTCAAGAAATCTCTTTTACACTCTTGATAAATTCTTCCCTTTAGATTGGAAGTATTTGCTCTCAAATATGTGGAGAAAACTCTTTTAATGGAGTGGAAAAAACTGGCTCAAAGCTCTCCTAAAATCTTAGTTCAAAATAATGACCAAACTCCCAAATTTATAGGCCAGAAAAATATAGCCGTTGGGGTCTGTCAGGCCTGCCGGTCGACCCGTGCGGTCGACCGCCAACGGTCAGAAATCCGACCGTTGGAGCCACGGTCGACCGACCCACTAGAGCTGAGAGTCCAACTCTCTGTCGGTCGACCCGTACGGTCGGCCAAACTTACCAGAGAGCAGAGCTCTCTGGAGCGGTCGACCCGTACGGTCGGCCGTCCTCCAGTGCACAAAGGCGTGCACATCTGTGCACGTCGGTCGACCCGAGCCGGTCGACCGACTTCAGATATAGTCGACTAGTTAAGTCGACTAGTCGACTTGGCTGAAGCCTGAAACAGTTTTCTCGGATTAAAAAGTTAAGTCTTTTTGGCTCAAATAAAATCCCATAAAATACTTAAAAAATCTACAAAAATAGTTTAACCAATATACATTGATATACAAACATGCTTGCACAAAATCAAGGCATGTTATAAAAGATTGGACTATTTTTGTAACTTGGAAATATTTGGCTCATGATAAAAACTGTTTTTCCAAAACAATATTTTTCCAAAACATGTTTTTCCAAATCTTCATCAAATACAAAAACAAGATATACTTTTAAAGCATAGTGTGTATGGATATGATCTACTACACAATCAAGATGAAATATCTATGTTTTGACATTAAGCTCTAAATAAGGTTTTGGTTGAAACGTATAACTTTGAATACCAAAAACTAAAACTATGTTTTTCCAAAATGAAAAGTCTTTTCTAAATCTGAAAATTCTTTTATGAAAAGACAATTAAATCAAGAGTGTGTGTGCATGGTATACTTGAGCAATCCACCACTATTCTATCCTTCACATTTTTAACTAAAATAAAAACAAAATCTTATACCTAGACACAAGTCTTCATCTTCTTGAAGTCTTCACTTGAAGGCTTCTCATCTTCTTGACTTAGTCCAAGCTTGATCCAAAAGCTCCTTGGATCACATCGTGCTAGCTCCAAATCTTGACTTATTATCCTTTGTTGAGCTATGCACCTACTAAGATCTTGATAATGAATCTGTCACTAATTATACACAAGATCATTAGTAATATAACTACATGAGTTAATCATCATCAAAACTAGAGTGATGGGCCTTTGGGCCAACAATCTCCCCTTTTTGATGATGACAAAACTCATGAAGTTATATATGCATGGATTAAAGTTAAGCTTCAAAGAAGCTCCCCCTTAACTCATGCATCACAAGAAATAATAGATATGGCAATGAGGCACATGAATATGTATGCAAGTATGGAGATAAACATGCAACACGCATAAATCAAAATCTTTTTTTCCTATTTGCAATACAAAAATATATATGCATAACTAACAAGGAAGACAAATACAAATACTTCTCCCCCTTAAGCAATGAAAACATGCATATAAACTCAAATACTTCTCCCCCTTTTTGTCACTCATCAACAAAGGGTTCAAAGTAAAATCAAATCAAACAAATTTTACTCCCCCTTTTTGTCAAAAACAAAGAGATCAAGAAGGGGTAATACAAATCAATCAATAAGGATTTATATGCGATATACATTCATGAAGAGGAAGACGCTAAGTTAGCTTCCCTACACATATGCATTACATGAAGAAGGGATGACAAGCCCTAACTCACATAACACATATTATGTATTGCATAAGAGGAGATGTGAAGCTCCCCCTACACACGTATATCGTATAAAGAAGAGTTGTCAAACTCCTCAATTTATAATATACTCAACATGAATCCATATGTAAGAGAGATGTTAAGCTCTCCTTGCATATAGGAAATACAAATCAAAAATTTTGAAAATTTCTTTATCAAAACAAAAAAAAAAAATTTTTTTTTTTGAACTTTTCTCAAGATACACATTTTGAGATATCAAATCAACAAATTTTTTTATTTTGATATCAATTTTGAAAACATATTGCATAAGCTTTAAAAAATTACCAATTGAAAGTTGAATTAAGCTTAGCATATACATTGTGCGTGAAGAGTGTGAATCAATTGTAAGTCAAGCACAAATAGATCATATATGTATGAAAAGAGAATACCAATAGAAATTGATATAATTTGAATTTGAAGGCATACATACATATAATCAAAACATGAGTATATAAAAATCATATTGATACCAATTGAAAATATCCAATGATACCAATTGAAGAGTAAGCTTATCATATACTCTACCAAATGAAGAATTTGCACTAGTTAATATGAAAATGTTTTAAAAAACTAGTACGGAATCCTTCAAGAAAGGAATAAAAAAAATGTCAATTAATCTCAATATTCCTTTAAATCATCACACATTTTTTTTTATAACAAAATTTATATTTCAAGATATATGTATGTTTTGACAACACAATAAGTATACATACATATCTCTTAAACACAATTGAGTCCATATAAATAGATTGCATTAAAGGCAAATGACTCAAGAGGTATACATGTATATCTTAAAGTTTGACAAAATACACATATACATGAAATGAAAACACATGATCATAAATCAAATCCAAAAAGTGGGAATAAAAGTTTAAAGATGTATGAATCATCAAAACCAAGCAATACAAGTACATTTCATGGGTTCAAATAAGCATTCAAGCACAAATATAAATAGATTTATTTGTGACCCACAATATGTTCAAGTATAAATCCTAGTGTTGATAAAAACTAACATTTAAACTAATATTCAATACATGAAGCATCAAATCTTTAGAAAAATAGAATCATGTGACAATCTCAAAAACTATTTGAAGAATAAATAACTAGTATAAATTGTTTTTGAAAAACTAGTTAAAGATCCTTCAAATATATCAAATCTTATGTTTTTCATAAACATAACTAGATACACAAAAATTTAAGCACTCATGGTCTATAAGGCTCAAAATATTTTTAACAAAAGTGTGAGTGTTAAATGATCATGTAAATAGCATTTTATGAAAATAGTCAATGAAGCTCAAAAAGATCATAAGTCACATTTTTAACAAAAATATGAAAAATCATTTTCCATCAAAACACTAATCTTCATGATATATGTATGATTAATCCAATCCTAATAATACACATACATATCCCAAATCTAAAAGTGTCTATTAATGATGTTTGCATAAAGGCAAGAGACTCACGGGTATACATGTATATTTATTAGATTTGAATTAACAATACATATACATGAAGTAAAACATAAAAATAAGGCAAAACATGTATAAAAGAGAATCATCAAAACTAGTCTATACATATACATATAGTGGATACAAAATGAGCATGAAGTTCAATCATATATGAATCAATTGTAATTCACTATTCATATATGTATAAATGCAAGTTTGACACATTCTACATCTAAGCATGTAAATACCATATGAAGCACAATAAATCATAAAACATGAACATGCTATGAATATTATGAATGAATAAGCATGAACATAAAAAGTGGGAGTTTAGAAATTGTTACCAACTCCAAAGCTCCTAACATGGTGGTTGTCCCACCAAAGCTCCTTGATAGTGATGCATCCCAAAAGTTTGTTCATCATGTCCATTGCATCCACTACCAAGGCACCAATCCTCTCACGTCTTGTGAGAGCCCTCACCTACATCAAAAGAAAAAGGTGAGAGTTTTGGTACCCATATTTTCTTGTAGGGTCCACGGGGGTTAGCTTTGTTGTAAGGAACCCAAAATCTTTTATTCTTAGCAAAATTAAAATGATCTAATCTATCATAAAAATATTTTGCTAAATGGCCTTTGCGGCCACAATGTGTACATAAGTACACCTTAGTATGCTTATGTGTAGGAGTGTGATCATGTTGTGCAACATAAGCAAATGCATGGTTATGATGTGCATGAATGTGTGGAGTTTGTTTCTTTGAAAACATTGACTCCAATCTAGTGTGGTTGAAAGCACAAGAGTTCAAAGTTGAACTCAAATCATTAATTTTATTTTTCAAACCATTAATCTCACTAGTGGTGGCATGTAAAGCATGGTGAGATATAGAATCACTTTTCTTTTTCTTTTTAGAAACAAATTCTTTTTCTTTTTCAACAAATTTTCTTTTCAAAGTAATATTTTCTTGAAAAACAACTTCCTTTTGTTTTTCCACCAAATCAATCTTATCTTTCAAAATAGTGTTTCCTTCACATAAATCATTCAATTTTGCAAGTAAGGAAACATTCTCATTTTTCAAATCATTATTTTCTTTTTCTAAACATGCAATGTTAGATTTAAAAGAATCTTGTTCTATATGCATGCAAGCAATGTTCTTTTTCAAATTTTTATTTTCTTTCTTAATCATGTCATGTCTTTCAAGCAATAATTGACAAAATGTAGAAAGCTCTTCATATGACATGTTAACATCCTCATCCTTGGATTTGGTGTTTACCTCAAGGGGGTTATCCCCTTGGACCATATAGCACGCGTTGGAGGTGTCGCTTCCAACGTCCGAATCACTCCCCGCATAGTATTGATCATTTTCGCCAAGGGAGGTGATGATGTTCCAAGCTACAAAAGCCGATTCAACATTAGAAACCCTAGATAAATAATCATCATTTAGGGTTGACTTGATAGCATGAAGGGCTTTTGCATTAGCCTCAAAATTCTTACCATTTGAACAATATGAATCATTAGATATGGCAAGATATGCATGAATGCCTAAGGCCTTGAGGTACAATGACATCTTAACCTTCCAAATTTGGATGTTAAGAATGTCAAAGGTGGGTGGTGACATGAAGTCCATGGTGTGTGTACAAAATATTGTGATTAGCCTAAAATGAGGATCTTTAACTCTAGGTTGTTAGACCCAATATCAAGAGCACTAGCTCTGATACCAATTGTAAGTTCACCTAGAGGGGGGGTGAATAGGTGATGGCTAATCTAATGGTCACTTAATGCCAAATAATGCGGAAGCTAAACAATTATGACCTAATTAAATCTTTTACACTAAACACCACGTATAACCAAAGAGTGTTGCCGAATTCCCCGTGAAGGGCTCTGGACAAACTCCTCTAGATTCCCCTTGAATGGGTTGAGGTGCCGCGTTGGCTCTCTTGGTTGAATACAAGTGTTAGCAACAATCCCACGCAAGTATATCAATTATGCACAAATGAATATATCAAGCATATAAAGATGGACAATAAAAGTATGCAAGATATAAAGGAGATAGAGAGAGAGAGAGAGATGGCAATCGCAAACACAAGGGAATGTTTCGAGGTTCGAGCACACTTGCTCTACATCCCCGCCTTCGACACACGAAGGATTTCCACTATGCAAGATCCCAATGGATCTCTCCTCGGTGCCGTAACACCTACAAGCTCTCGGACTCCCTAGTCCCGTACACACGCAAGCTCACTAGCTCGCCGAGGCCGCACCTCAAACCAAAGAGTTCACAACCGAACTCCAAACCACCACGAGCACACTTGCCCATCTTCTCAAAGAACAAATGAAGTCTTTGGTGATCACAACACTTTGATCACCTAAAAACAATCTCACTACAACACTCCTATAGGTAGATATAGCAATGGAAAGCTCAAGTGTTTGTGTGAGAAAGCAAGGAAAGAAACTTTGGTGAAAAACTCAAGAAATCTCTTTTACACTCTTGATAAATTCTTCCCTTTAGATTGGAAGTATTTGCTCTCAAATATGTGGAGAAAACTCTTTTAATGGAGTGGAAAAAACTGGCTCAAAGCTCTCCTAAAATCTTAGTTCAAAATAATGACCAAACCCCCAAATTTATAGGCCAGAAAAATATAGCCGTTGGGGTCTGTCAGGCCTGCCGGTCGACCCGTGCGGTCGACCGCCAACGGTCAGAAATCTGACTGTTGGAGCCACGGTCGACCGCCTGGGTCGACCGACCCACTGGAGCGGAGAGTCCAACTCTCTGTCGGTCGACCCGTACGGTCGGCCGAACTTTCCAGAGAGCAGAGCTCTCTGGAGCGGTCGACCCGTACGGTCGGCCGTCCTCCAGTGCACAAAGTCGTGCACATCTGTGCACGTCGGTCGACCCGAGCCGGTCGACCGACTTCAGATATAGTCGACTAGTTAAGTCGACTAGTCGACTTGGCTGAAGCCTGAAACAGTTTTCTGGGATTAAAAAGTTAAGTCTTTTTGGCTCAAATAAAATCCTATAAAATACTTAAAAAATCTACAAAAATAGTTTAACCAATATACATTGATATACAAACATCCTTGCACAAAATCAAGGCATGTTATAAAAGATTGGACTATTTTTGTAACTTGAAAATATTTGGCTCATGATAAAAACTATTTTTCCAAAACAATATTTTTCCAAAACATGTTTTTCCAAATCTTCATCAAATACAAAAACAAGATATACTTTTAAAGCATAGTGTGTATGGATATGATCTACTACACAATCAAGATGAAATATCTATGTTTTTGACATTAAGCTCTAAATAAGGTTTTGGTTGAAACGTATAACTTTGAATACCAAAAACCAAAACTATGTTTTTCCAAAATGAAAAGTCTTTTCTAAATCTGAAAATTCTTTTATGAAAAGACAATTAAATCAAGAGTGTGTGTGCATGGTATACTTGAGCAATCCACCACTATTCTATCCTTCACATTTTTAACTAAAACAAAAACAAAATCTTATACTTAGACACAAGTCTTCATCTTCTTGAAGTCTTCACTTGAAGGCTTCTCATCTTCTTAACTTGGTCCAAGCTTGATCCAAAAGCTCCTTGGATCACACCATGCTAGCTCCAAATCTTGACATATTATCCTTTGTTGAGCTATGCACCTACTAAGATCTTGATAATGAATCTGTCACTAATTAAACACAAGATCATTAGTAATATAACTACATGAGTTAATCATCATCAAAACTAGAGTGATGGGCCTTTGGGCCAACACAAAGTTCTTAGCCGCGAAGCTAGAGTTAAAGCACGATTTAGTGCTAACTACCTCTGCTGTGATAAAAATAGAAGGACATCGTCCCATCCGCGATCCAACAGTGCCTCTGCGCTAAAACGCTTAAGCCCGGCTGGGTCTGACTTGCAAGAATTCTTGACAAGCAAGTGGAAGTCGGGACCTTTCCGAACTTCTCCCTCCTATTGCCAACAAGTGGGATGTCAGTTGGTGACAGTCCACTCGGTCCATTGTCGGCTGGGACCAATCCCCGTCTCTCCTCCAATTCGACGATCAGTTTTTGATCGACAATCGGAACAAGCTCATGTGAAGCATAGCAAGAGGAACGTGTCGCAAGACCTATCAGATCTGCCCTCTGTTTCTGTCAATATGATCGGAAGGGGGCGGGCACCACATAGGGGCGGACGAGCGTCGCATGCCCCTAACTCTCCTTCCTCTAGTTCTCTAGATCTAGACTATAGTCCAGGCCTTGGCGAAGTCTCGGTGCACGAAGAAGGCATCTTCCGAAACACTAGATCTAGGGTTGCAATACCCTACAGTTATGAGCGCCCATCCTCCTCAACCACAGTAACCTCACCAGAACCTATGAGAAAATTGTTCCAATGGTCTGAAGAGGAGGACGAAAACAGCGGGTATGCCTCTTCAGCGATAGTCAGTTCGGTGCGAACAGATGGAGTGTTAGTGAATATGGCTGATAGCGATAATGATGACCTTCGACGACGGTTGGAAGCCCAAGAGCAAACCTCTAAGGCCCAGCAAGAAGCCTTAGACAACATTTAACAGATGCTCACTCAACTCCTCACCAACCGGAATAACAATGATACCGGGAGCAACCATGATGAGGAAGAACATCATAGCAATGAACAACCAAAGACTGAGAAGTCAAAGGAGAGTTTTTCTTTAGACGCTGAAGTTCTTAAAGGCATCCAAGCTCAGATCTCGTCGCTAACTCAAAGGGATGAACTAAAGAAAGTAGGGACAGTCCGTCCTTACCCTTTGGAATGGGATTCAGTACCATACCCACCAAAGTTCAAACCACCAACGTTACATACGTATGATGGTAAGAGCTCGTCAAACCAGCACATCTACTACTTTCGGTCTCAGACCAGTAATGTCATAGACAATGATGCCATCATGGCCAGACTGTTCATTGGCACCTTGAAGGGGGTAGCATTTGACTGGTTCCGAAGCCTTCCTCTAGGCTCTATTAATTCTTGGATCGACCTAAAAACTCGATTTCTTTCTCGTTTCTACGAGGATGATACTGAGGTAACCATGGATAAACTTCTCTCTACCGTACAGAAGAAGGGCGAATTTGTCCGTGACTACAACGAGCGGTTCAGAAACTTGTCTCTGATGTGCCCAGCAGGGATGCCATTACCCATGCTCTTGCAGACGTGCAGGCATAACTTCCTCGACCAAGTGCAGATTCGTATGGGGGCTGTCAAAGCCCATACCTAGAAGGAACTAGTCGAACAAGCTGAAATAGCTAAAAAGTCGGCTAAGAAGTTCGAACCATCTACCCCTAAAGGCAAATGGGGTACGAATAATAAAGGACGCGACGACATGGCCCAGTCTTCTCAAGCCAAAGGGAAAGAGACTATGTCCGGTTAATTATCAGGGGACATTCAGTCGAAGGCCAAGAAGAGCGGCTTCAATAATCAGGAGTCTAAGTTTCCTCCGAAACATTACTCCTTCAAAGACGAATAGGTGGTCACAATATTCCATCTACTCCACAAAGGGAATAAATTGAAGCTACCGGATGCTCGACGTCCTAATGAAGTAGGACGCACGAACGATCCCAACTATTGCCTCTTCCACAGGATGGTTCATCACCCTACTGATAAGTGCTTTGTCCTCAAGGACAGAATTCAAGCTTTAGTCGATGCCGGAGTTCTGACTCTGAAAACAGAGCAAAAGAAAGTCACTACAAATATGGTGACTCTCGAGTTCGGCAAAACCCTAAAAGTCACAGTTCCTGATGGGACCTTTCCAATCCCTGCGCCACGGCTGGAAGTAAAGCATCCTTCAACTAAAACTCAAGAGAATAAGTGTCTTGTTCCCTTGACACTGGAGACAGGGAAAATCATGTGGATACACCCAGACCTTATCCAAGATGAACAATGGGATTCAAAGAAATCCAAGTCGAAGGGCAAATCTTGCAATGTTGTCTCCATCCTGCCGGATGTCACATTAGCTTCTCTCAGCGATTCTGAAGGGAAAAAGCATGATTGCACGACGCAGGCTGTTGTACCTCAGCCGATAGGTACTCGATCTGAAAAATCATACTTAAAACAGTATGAGAAGGCTACTGACGAGACACAACAGCAAACGACGTCAGTACAAATATCCACACCGGCTCCACTCCCGATGACGGGAAAAGAGAAGCAGAAAGAAGTCTGGTTCGACCATGTCCTGAAGAAGCCTTCAGGCCCAGGGCTTAACATACCCTTTCATCTTGACATATTGGCCCAGCTGGCTAATATCCCAATTCGTATTACCATACACGAGCTCCTTCGTCTCTCGAAAGAGACAAGAGAAGCACTCAGAGATGCAATGGCTAATTCAAAATCATTCCTGACATATATGCCAGAAATCCCTAAAGATGACGCTCAGTCTTCTTGCTCTGAATGCCATCATGTGCAATCAAATTTACCTGCTATTACCTTCATAGCAGAGGATATGCTTCTCAAGGATAACAAGCACGATCGACCTTTGTACTACACCGGATACATCAGTTTAACATGCATTGAAAGGGTACAGGTTGATCCGGGGTCTGCACTGATTGCTAAAACAAATGAAACAACCAATGAAGTTAAGAATGTACCGTGTAGCTTGTGGCTAACGGGTCGAGTCCACGAGGAGGGATGCGATAGAAGCGTTTCGGTGAAGTAAATAGAAACAAAGAAGTGTGTCAGTTTTTTTAGAAAAAGAGAATGGAAGGAAAAGAGATGAAAAAGAGAAATTTCAACTTTCAGAAAACGATTTGGAGAAGATGATTTTAAAAAGCTTGCGAGTTGTGTTGTTGTTTAATAATATGAAATCAAGTCTGGGCTTACTATCTTACTACTCAATTGTTTTATTTTTTTTTCCTTAAAATATTAAGTCCCTCAAATGCTCATTTGCCAAACTTCAAGTTGAATCTTTTTTTAGAAGGCTTTAAGTAAAGCACATAAGATGTTAGAAGATGTTGAGTCTTTTTCTTTTAAGAAATCAGAGAATCGGATGTTAAAAAATCAAGCGCGAAGAGCAAGCATTAATTAAAAACGATTCGAGCGATGTTCAAGAAAGAGTTGTGGATTCAACTATCTAAGCCCATCCTCATGTGCCTTCAAGAACACTTTCAAAAGAAAGGCTTTAAAGAGAGGCATTCATATGAGTCATAGGGTCTTTTTCCTTTTAAAAACAAGAAAAAAGAAAAAACAAGGGAGAGTTCGATAGCAAGCCCAGAAAGAAGTTTAGTTACCCATGGAGAAAGAAAAAGAAAACGACGACATAATATAAGCCATACCGTACTGCAAGTAGAAGAGAAATCGGCTCAACTTTGTATTGCTGTCACTTCAACCTTCAAGTACAAGCTCTCAGTTCTCTCTCTCACAAGTTCTTGAAACTGGACTACAACTTAAAAAGAAAGATTACAATTTTGCTTCTAGCTAACAAGAGCCTAAATCCTAATAAAAGAAATGCAAAACTTAATCCTAGTCTTCGCTGCTTTTTGCCTTGCTGAAAGAGGTATTTATAGCCAAAAACTCAACAACCACGATCCCGGGGAGGTCGGGGGAGCAAACGCTCCCCCTAACTCCCCAAGATTGCCGCAAAAACGCGGCTATTGCCGTGTTTTTGCAGCATTGTTGTGGCCAGGTGGCCACAACAAGGGGGGGCAGCTCCCTGGTTTCCTGGTTAGCTCGCATCTCCTGATGGTTTTCTTATTGCTGCTTCAACCGCTGACTGAATCAGCATTTGATTTTCCTGGCTCCGATTCCTCGATTCAAGGAGGGATTTTCTCAACTCCTTGATAGCCCAAATTTCTTCACTTCGAGTTTATTCTGAATTAATTCAGAATAAAGTGGGCTTTTGGGCTTGTTCCTCCTTTCTTCCTTTAAGCACTTGGGCCTACATTTAGCAAAGAAAAAGACAACTTATTAATAGAATTTATTAGCTAACAAGTGTGGTAAAGTGACAACATAAATGCAATGTATGTGACAAATCACACCCCCACACTTATCTTTTGCTCGCCCTCGAGCAAAAACATTAGACTAACTTGAATCAATTATTAGACCACTTTCGCAGGTCACTCGATTGCACTGAGCATGTGCAACAAGCCGTTAAACCTCTAGGTCACCCCTAGAGGACGAGTTTTGTCTCGTGAGGGTTTTCAGCGGATTACACCCACAAAATCCAAAAAGAAAGAGAAAAGGTTAGTATTTTCGAAAAGCATTTTTTTTTATTTTATTTTATTTTATTTTATTTTTTTATGGAAGGTGAAAATATTTGAAGTATATTTGTGAGAGTTTAAGTAATCTATAAGTTATAGGAATATCAAAATTTTCATTCCTAAACTTAGTCTCCATTCAAAAACATGTTGTCAATTTAAAGTAAGGGGTCAAACTGTACTTCTCATCTAGTCTATTAATTTACCCTGAGTCGTATGCACCATCGTGACTGTGAAGTTTACTAAGGTTTTTTCAACATTAACTCCTATGCCTCATATTTTTTTTTTTTTTTTTTTGTGAAATTTTATCCCTTGATTTCATTAGGCTTTCTAATCTGCCCATGTAACGAGCTTTCAGTCGGTGACACCCAAACGGACGGTTTTAGGGCACCAGGTGAGAAAACACCCCTAAGGACCTAAACACCCGAGCAGATAAGGCCACGAAACTAAGGTTTTTATTTATACTATGTAACCCTTTTAGGCGTGAATACTTATGCTTCCTGAGGCATAAATACCCAGCTTAATCAGAGTATACACATTATTTATACGAGGTACCCCTTTTAGGCGTGAATACTTATGCTTCATGAGGCATAAGTACCCAGCTTAATCAGAGAATACTTTTTTTTTTTTTTCAAGCTTGTCTAATTATCTTTTGCATAAATACTAAGGCTTGCTTAGGCCAAAGCACCTAGCTACTCAATAATTAGATTTTTTTTTTTTTTTATAAGGCATAAGAGTCTCTGTTTTCAAACCCTAAGTGTGTAAGTGTATTTTGTGTGCATATGTCATCAAGGTAAATATCAAGACTAAATTACTTTCCCAGATTTTCTTCCTAACCTTAAAAATCAAACAAGTTATCTTATTTTGACCAAGTGAAAGAAATCCTAATTATGATTCTCCTATTCCTTAAAATTGACTTAAATTCTTACAAAAAATATATCAAAATATTGTCTACCCTTTTCTTTTCTTTTTTTTTTATTTTTATATATATCCTTTTTTTTTTTTTAGTTATGTTAGAACCCTCCCCCACACTTATCTCATGCATTGTCCCCAATGTATGAAAGAAATGTATAAGTGCATGAAATACAATGGAAAGGAGGAAAGTTACAGATACACTGGGTCAAAAAGACCCATTACCGTCTCATCTACCGGCACCGATTCCAAGAAAGGTTTAAGGCGTTGACCATTTACCTTAAAGTCATTTCCATTCTTGGGGTCACTGATCTCAACTGCACCGTGTGGAAACACGGTCTTTACAACGAATGGCCCAGTCCATCGTGATTTCAATTTTCCTGGAAAAAGATGAAGCCTAGAATTGTAGAGTAAGACTTTTTGACCAGGGACAAAGATTTTTCTTATGATGTGCTTGTCATGGAAAATCTTCACTCTATCTTTAGTGATCCTAGCATTTTCATAGGCCTCATTTCTCAATTCCTCCAATTCGGAAATTTGTAATTTCCGAAGGTCACCGGCCTTAGTCAAATCGAAATTCAACTGCTTGATTGCCCATAAGGCTCGGTGCTCTAACTCAACGGGCAAGTGACAAGGTTTGCCATAGACTAACCTATAGGGAGACATTCCTAAAATCGTATTGAAAGCGGTCCTGTAGGCCCATAGAGCATCTACAAGTTTTAAGGACCAATCTTTCCGGTTTTGGTTCACAGTTTTCTCCAATATAAGTTTGACTTGTCTATTTGAAACCTCAACTTGCCCACTGGTTTGAGGGTGATATGGTGTGGACAACTTGTGTGTTATGGCATACTTTCGCATAAGGGCTTCAAAAGATCTATTGCAAAAGTGGGTGCCATTATCACTGATGATAGCACGAGGGGTTCCGAAGCGGGAAAAAATGTTCTCCCTCAAAAACTTTATGACAACCTTGTTATCATTAGTTTTGCATGGAATGGCTTCTACCCACTTGGACACGTAATCCACAGCAACCAATATGTATTGGTTCCCAAATGAGTTAGGAAATGGACCCATAAAGTCGATGCCCCAAACATCAAAGAGTTCTATTTCTAGAATTGGGTTGAGGGGCATCATATTTCGATGTGAGATCCTACCTACCATTTGGCATCTAGGGCACGTCTTGCAAAAATCATAGGCATCCTTGAACAGAGTGGGCCAATAAAACCCGCTTTGTAGCACCTTTTCAGCAGTCTTGCGGGGACCAAAGTGTCCACCGCATGCAAGTTCGTGACAAAAGGACAGAACACTCCTAACCTCCTCATCGGGAATGCATCTCCTAATAATTTGGTCGGAACAGTACTTGAAAAGATACGGTTCCTCCCAAAAGAAATACCGGACTTGGGATAAGAACCGGTAAACATCAGTTTTGGACCAATGAGACGGAGTTTGGTTTGTGACTAAGTAGTTCACTATATCAGCAAACCAAGGTTCCCTAGAGATAGCTAAGAGATGTTCATTAGGAAAATCTTCATTGATGGGTAATTCGTTGCATGGAGAATTGGGAATCCGTGAGAGATGGTCAGCAACGACATTTTCTACACCTTTCTTGTCTCGAATTTCGAGATCAAATTCTTGAAGAAGGAGGATCCAACGAATGAGTCGGGCCTTGGCATCCTTCTTCATCATGAGATACCTAAGTGCAGAATGATCGGTGAAGATGGTAGTTTTGGACCCTAGTAGGTAGGGACGAAACTTCTCTAAGGCAAACACTACTGCCAAGAATTCATTCTCGGTCGTAGTGTAGTTCAGTTGAGCGTCATTGAGAGTCCTACTAGAGTAGTAGATCACATGCTGCTTGCTCTCAGTACGTTGTCCTAGGACAGCGCCTATGGCAAAATCAGAAGCGTCGCACATAATCTCAAACGGCTTAGACCAATTCGGGGCAGATATGATTGGTGCAGAAATCAGCTCTCTCTTAAGCTTCTCCCAAGAAGTGATGCAATCAGCATCGAAAGTGAAGGACACATCCTTAGCTAACAGATTAGTCAAGGGCCTAGCAATTTTGCTAAAATCCTTGATAAATCTACGGTAGAAACCAGCGTGTCCTAGGAAGGATCTAATGTCCTTAACGCATTTGGGCATGGGAAGCTTAGCCATAACCTCGATTTTGGCTCTATCCACTTCTATTCCTTTCTTGGATATTTCATGACCCAAGACAATTCCATGTTTCACCATGAAGTGGCATTTCTCCCAGTTTAGTGTCAAATGTTTTTCAGCACAACGTTGGAGGACGAGTTCAAGATGGTGGAGACATTGAGTGAATGAATCTCCGTAGATGGAGAAATCATCCATGAAGATTTCTAAGAAGCGCTCTACCATGTCAGAGAAAAGACTCAACATGCAACGTTGAAACGTTGCTGGGGCATTGCATAAGCCGAATGGCATTCGACGATAAGCAAATGTCCCAAATGGACAGGTAAACGTGGTCTTTTCTTGGTCCTCAGGAGCGATAGGGATCTGGTTATAGCCCGAGTAACCGTCCAAGAAGCAGTAGTACTCGTGACCCGCTAAACGTTCAAGCATCTGATCAATGAAGGGAAGTGGAAAGTGGTCCTTACGAGTTGCAGCATTCAGTTTCCTATAGTCAATGCAAACTCGAATCTTCGTGGGAAGTCGAGTTTGAACCAACTCTTTGTTCTCGTTTTCCACTACGGTGAAACCAGATTTCTTTGGGACCGCGTGGACAGGACTGACCCATTGGCTATCCGAAATGGGATAAATTATCCCATTGTCTAAGAGTTTTTTGATTTCAGCATGAACAGCCTCTTGCATTATAGGGTTTAACCTACGCAGCGGGTCTCTCTTGGGTGTGGCATCTTCATTGAGATGGATGCGGTGTTGAACGATGGTTGGACTTAATCCCTTGATATCAGTCATAGTCCACCCGATGGCTTCCTTATGTTTTCTTAGAATATCTTTCAAATCTTTTTCTTCCCCGTCATTTAAATGGGAGGCAATGATGACGGGAAAGGTCTCTTGTTCGCCTAGATAGGCGTACTTGAGATGCGCAGGAAGGGCTTTCAATTCTAAGGAAGAGGAAGGCTCACTAGAAGGACTAGTCAAATCTGTTGGCTCCATAGTTGGTGAAATCGGGTTTGAAGCCCAATTCACGGCAGAATCTACCACCTGATCGAGATTAAAGTCATCAGACTCTAACTCGAAGTCAATCTCCATTTCTGATTCCAATTCTTTCCCGTGTTCACTTGTCAAGTTCTCAATTTGGTTTACTTCAAAAGTTTGATCCTCGATGTCACGGGGTTGTTTTCCTAGATGGAAGACATTGACTTCTCTAGTCATGTCTCCAAAGGTTAACCTCATAGACCCATTCCTGCAATTGATGATGGCATTAGCAGTGGCAAGGAATGGTCGACCTAGGATGACCGGAGTTTGAGCCCTACGATTGGAGTTGGACACAGGTTGTGTCTCCAAAACTATGAAATCGACAGGGTATATGAACTCCCCTACCCGAATCAGGACATCGTTAATTTCCCTTTTGGAATTTTAACTGAACGGTCAGCTAGTTGGATGGTGACTCGAGTTGGACTAAGGTCACCCAACCCGAGTTGTTGATAAACAGAGAATGGAAGCAAGTTGATACTTGCTCCCAAGTCAAGAAGTGCACGACTAATCTCGGCTTGTCCTATTGTGCAGGCAATGGTAGGGCTACCTGGATCTTTGTACTTGACAGGGATAGGACCCGAAAATAGCTCACTAATATTAGTGGCTAGGAAGACTTTCTTAGGAACATTAGTCTTTCTCTTCTTGGTGCACATGTCCTTAAGAAACTTAGCATAGGAAGGAACTTGTTGGATGGCATCGAGAAGTGGCACATTTATTTTCACTTGATTAAACATCTCTATTATCTTGTCCATGTGCGAATTTTGCTTATTGTTTTTCAGCCTATTCGAAAATGGTACTATAGGCTGGTGCACCTGGCTGGCTGACTTGTCTTTTTCAGACTCGTCAGATTTGGAAGAGCTTGGATTGGATGAGGTGGAAGCTTGATTGTGGTTGTGCTGAATAGGATTGGTAGGTGTTGACACTTGGTTATCAACTTTCTTTCCTGACCTCAATGTATGCACAGCATTACATTGATTGAATGAAGGATCCTCAGCCAAATGAGCTTGTTGGGAATTCCTCGGATTGGTGACTGGCTGACTAGGCAGGGTACCCTTTTGTCTCTCATTCTGTGGGTTGGCTAGTTGGCTCATTTGAACCTCTAACCTCTGAATGGTTTGCATGAGAGTGTCTTGATTTTTCATATATCTCTCCATGTTCCTTTCAAAGTCAGTCATTCTCCTTTCCAATTGAGGATTCTGGAAGGAGGATTATGGAGATTGGTTAGGAAAGTTCTGTTGATAATTTGGAAAGCTTGGTGGATGGTTGGGAGAATTATGATGGAAATTGGAGAAGTTGGGTTGATGATTGGAAGAATTGTTACCTTGATGGAAGTGGTTAGCATGATTGGATCGTGAATGGTCATTGTTGTTCTGGCTCCATGAGAAATTTGGGCGATTTCTCCAGCCGGGATTGTACGTTGGGGCGTAAGGGTTATTGTTCGGCCTTGAAAAGCCGCATTCATCGGTTCGTGGTAGGATTGCTGAGCTTGAAACACTGGGCATTCCTCAAACACATGGTTCATGGCTTGACAATAAGTGCAGCCCGGGGGTGGAAATTGGTTCGGGCTGACTTGATTGACTGAACTTGGTTCTTTTGTCTCTAGAGCTTCCAGTCTTCTAGCTAAATTAGCTAACTTAGCCTCATTAGCGATGGACGATTCTATGGAATGGAGACCTCCTTTCGAAGAGATGGAGTTAGGATTCTTAGGGGTCTCACTCGCAGATTCCCATTGGATGGTTTTCTCAGCTAAATTTTCATACAAATCCCATCCCTCATCTTCATCTTTCTGCAAGAAACCCCCTTGGCACATACTTTCTAGGAGGGTTTTGGTGGAATAGTCTAAACCGTCATAGAGAATTTGGCATTGTCGCCATTTCTCTATTCCATGATGTGGACATTGGACAAGGAGGTCCTTAAAGCGTTCAAAGTACCTCCAGAACGGTTCACTAGGCTCTTGCTTAAATTGCATGATCGTCTTCCTAATGAGAGCGGTTTTATGGATAGGATAGAATTTCTTCAAGAAGACCTTGATGAAACCATCCCAAGATGTGATGGAACCGGCTGCTAAGCTGTAGAGCCACTTTTTTGCTAGGTCCTTAAGTGCAAACGGGATAAATCTCAACCTAATAGCATCGTCTACAAGGTGTGGGATTTTCATCATAAGACATACTTCCTCAAATTCTCTTATGAAGAAGTAGGCATCTTCGGACTCTAGACCATGAAATTTGGGGAGTGTGTTGATGAATTGAGGCTTGAGCTCAAAATTGTATTCACCAACCGATGGAAGTGAGATGCATGATGGAAGTGAGGTCCTAATGGGGTAGAACCTATCCTGCAGTGATGTGGATTGAGCCATTACCGGATCTGGTCTTGGTTCAAACTTAGGTGGTGATGTGTGTCTAGTCAACCTAGATGAATTAGGGTCTCTCGACCACACTTGCATACACAATCACAATCACAATCACAACAAGTTCAAACAGCAGTCAACAATAGAAATCAACCAAGCCTAGTCTAAGGTATCCTTGACCTAGACAACTCCTAACTGGTTGATTGTTCACAAGAGGTAGAATGTAGACCTTGACTACAAGCGAATCAGCCAGGTCAGGGCAAGTTTGGTGGGAGGTTTTCCGTCAAAAGACGTTCCTTAATTAAATAACCACCGCACTTCGGGCTTTCGGCCCTCAATCCCTTTCCTTGACACTGATTTTACAGGAGTCAATTTCCAACACTTTCCCTCTTTAGGATAATCTCCTATTGAGTTCGAGATGTCCCTAAGGCCAACGTCTATCAAATTTTAATTAGGCTTAGGTTGTGCGTGCTTGGAGATGGTTTGTGGGCTAAGGAAGGGTAATGACTTCCCCACCTTATCTTGATTAGGGTTTTGCCCTTAGAATTGATTAGTGCAAGTGTGCAAGATATAGGAAAGTAGCATTCAAAAGCAATAACACCCAAGAATGTTTCCTAAACTATATGCTATGCATACATACCTTGTCTCCAGCTCTCTTCAACAGTAATTGTAAAGAAAACGTAATTAGACAAATGCCTAGAATGCAAGTCTAAACGTTTTTTAAACAATTCACAATCATTCAAATTACTGTTGGATTAAAACAGGGATGGTGATAACAAACTAGCACAAATATGACATAAAAAACTAGAAATTTTTGCAAGCAATATGTCCTGCAAAACAAAGTTTTTAGTAGTCCCAAAAAATTTCAGATTTGCAAAGCAATTTCTTGAAATTCTGTTTCCTACTTTCGAGAGTAGGGGCACAGAATTTTCAAGTCTCTTGGCAAAGCTTGAATTGCTAGATCTTGATCTTCAATGTCCCTGAAACAAACACACAAGAGTTGTTAAAACAACTACACCGTTCCCTCCCCGGCAACGGCGCCAAAAATTGATTGCTAAAACAAATGAAACAACCAATGAAGTTAAGAATGTACCGTGTAGCTTGTGGCTAACGGGTCGAGTCCACGAGGAGGGATGCGATAGAAGCGTTTCGGTGAAGTAAATAGAAACAAAGAAGTGTGTCAGTTTTTTTAGAAAAAGAGAATGGAAGGAAAAGAGATGAAAAAGAGAAATTTCAACTTTCAGAAAACGATTTGGAGAAGATGATTTTAAAAAGCTTGCGAGTTGTGTTGTTGTTTAATAATATGAAATCAAGTCTGGGCTTACTATCTTACTACTCAATTATTTTATTTTATTTTTCCTTAAAATATTAAGTCCCTCAAATGCTCATTTGCCAAACTTCAAGTTGAATCTTTTTTTAGAAGGCTTTAAGTAAAGCACATAAGATGTTAGAAGATGTTGAGTCTTTTTCTTTTAAGAAATCAGAGAATCGGATGTTAAAAAATCAAGCGCGAAGAGCAAGCATTAATAAAAATGATTCGAGCGATGTTCAAGAAAGAGTTGTGGATTCAACTATCTAAGCCCATCCTCATGTGCCTTCAAGAACACTTTCAAAAAGAAAGGCTTTAAAGAGAGGCATTCATATGAGTCATAGGGTCTTTTTCCTTTTAAAAACAAGAAAAAAGAAAAAACAAGGGAGAGTTCGATAGCAAGCCCAGAAAGAAGTTTAGTTACCCATGGAGAAAGAAAAAGAAAACGACGACATAATATAAGCCATACCGTACTGCAAGTAGAAGAGAAATCGGCTCAACTTTGTATTGCTGTCACTTCAACCTTCAAGTACAAGCTCTCAGTTCTCTCTCTCACAAGTTCTTGAAACTGGACTACAACTTAAAAAGAAAGATTACAATTTTGCTTCTAGCTAACAAGAGCCTAAATCCTAATAAAAGAAATGCAAAACTTAATCCTAGTCTTCGCTGCTTTTTGCCTTGCTGAAAGAGGTATTTATAGCCAAAAACTCAACAACCACGATCCCGGGGAGGTCGGGGGAGCAAACGCTCCCCCTAACTCCCCAAGATTGCCGCAAAAACGCGGCTATTGCCGCGTTTTTGCGGCATTGTTGTGGCCAGGTGGCCACAACAAGGGGGGGCAGCTCCCTGGTTTCCTGGTTAGCTCGCATCTCCTGATGGTTTTCTTGTTGCTGCTTCAACCGCTGACTGAATCAGCATTTGATTTTCTTGGCTCCGATTCCTCGATTCAAGGAGGGATTTTCTCAACTCCTTGATAGCCCAAATTTCTTCACTTCGAGTTTATTCTGAATTAATTCAGAATAAAGTGGGCTTTTGGGCTTGTTCCTCCTTCTTCCTTTAAGCACTTGGGCCTACATTTAGCAAAGAAAAAGACAACTTATTAATAGAATTTATTAGCTAACAAGTGTGGTAAAGTGACAACATAAATGCAATGTATGTGACAAATCACACTCAGCATCATCCCCAAAAGGCTCCTCTACTTTCTTGGCATACCACTATATCGATTATCTGCAGCCACTACAACAATATACGGTTTTGATGCAGGGAGTAGTCATCCGCTTGGGAAGATTCGACTCCGTTGCCGAATAGGGAGCCTGAAATCAGAAGTGACATGCTATGTCATTGACGTTGACACGTCATACAACTTGTTACTACGACGACCATGGATCCACGCCAACTGGATTGTCTCCTCCACTCTGCATCAGTGCTTTAAATATGTTGAAGATGATACAACAGTATGAACTGTCTTTGCTGAAAAGCAACCATTCAAAGGGGTAGAGAATTACTTTACTGACGCTCTCCTGTATCAAAAGATCGGTGAAACATCGAAAGAATCATTGCCTGACGATGATGATAGTGGCAATGAGGCGGATTCAGAGTCTGAAGCAGACATGCCAGCCATTTTGATCGGTGAACCGATTATAGCATGTCTTAATAATCCCCAATGTAACACTCCTCCTGAAGATGAGGACGAATGGGTAATTAATGATAATATTTTCTTTGATTATTCTGTGAGTGTTGGATTGTTTGAATCCGTTACGGATAGCTCTCTGCACATGCCTTTACATAAACCAAGTGCATCCAGTACACCCGTGGAATCTATAGAAGGATCCGTTTTAGTGATCCCTCCATCCAAAGAAGGTCAGTTACCAATAGTACTTGGTAAAGCCCAACTGATAAGGCCTGCAGCTGCAGATTCAAGTTCAGACTCAAACACTCCACAATTTTTCCATTATGTGCGACCAGCGCACCGTATGATGAGGAAAATGGGATACAACCTGAAGCATGAGAAGGGCCTGAATTTCAAAAAAGGAAGACGTGGTTTTTTGCGCAACTTTGTACCAAGAGGAAAATCGACAAATTACTATGATAACACACGCATGGGGTTGGGATACGTTACACCTACACTACCAGCAACGGTTCAGTCCAAGGATGACAAACCTATCCCATCATACTCTGCCTCTTCCTCCGAATGGGACTCAGATGTCAGTGTGGGATCGATGTTCAAGAATCTCACCATTAATATGACTTCAAGCAGTCAATTGGAGCCAGCGGAAGCTACTGATGAGGAACAATGGGCTCAGCAATTGGATCTCCAGTGGGAAAAGCGATTTGAATAGCGTGAACCACCTACTGAAGACAAGGTGATTCAGGTTAACTTGGGTAGTCGAGATCATCCTAAACCCATCTTTATAAGTGAAAGCTTATCACTTTTGGAAAAAGAAGAGTTGATAGTACTCGTAAAGGAGTACATAGATGTCTTTGCATGGAACTACGAAGACATGCCCGGACTTGATCCACAAGTAGCCATGCATCGTCTGAACATCAGACCTGACGCCAAGCCAGTCAAGCAGCAGCAACGCCGGTTTCGTCCGAACATTATGGAGGCTATTGAAGTCAAAGTTCATAAGCTCATTGCATGTGGCTTCATTCGGGAGGAGCAGCATCCAGATTGGGTCGCTAATATCGTTCCTGTTCTCAAGAATAATGGAAGATACGGATCTACATCGACTAGCGTGATCTCAATACAGCCTGTCCTAAAGACGAATTCCCACTGCCCATCACCGATGTCATGATTGACAATACCTGCGGATTCGAAAGGATGTCCTTCATGGATGCACGACGCAGGCTGTTGTACCTCAGCCGACAGGTACTCGATCTGAAAATCATACTTAAAACAGTATGAGAAGGCTACTGACGAGACACAACAGCAAACGACGTCAGTACAAATATCCACACCGGCTCCACTCCCGATGACGGGAAAAGAGAAGCAGAAAGAAGTCCGGTTCGACCATGTCCTGAAGAAGCCTTCAGGCCCAGGGCTTAACATACCCTTTCATCTTGACATATTGGCCCAGCTGGCTAATATCCCAATTCGTATTACCATACACGAGCTCCTTCGTCTCTCAAAAGAGACAAGAGAAGCACTCAGAGATGCAATGGCTAATTCAAAATCATTCCTGACATATATGCCAGAAATCCCTAAAGATGACGCTCAGTCTTCTTGCTCTGAATGCCATCATGTGCAATCAAATTTACCTGCTATTACCTTCATAGCGGAGGATATGCTTCTCAAGGATAACAAGCACGATCGACCTTTGTACTACACCAGATACATCAGTTTAACATGCATTGAAAGGGTACAGGTCGATCCGGGGTCTGCACTCAGCATCATCCCCAAAAGGCTCCTCTACTTTCTTGGCATACCACTATATCGATTGTCTGCATCCACTACAACAATATACGGTTTTGATGCAGGGAGTAGTCATCCGCTTGGGAAGATTCGACTCCGTTGCCGAATAGGGAGCCTGAAATCAGAAGTGACATGCTATGTCATTGACGTTGACACGTCATACAACTTGTTACTAGGACGACCATGGATCCACGCCAACTGGATTGTCTCCTCCACTCTGCATCAGTGCTTTAAATATGTTGAAGATGATACAACAGTATGAACTGTCTTTGCTGAAAAGCAACCATTCAAAGGGGTAGAGAATTACTTTACTGACGCTCTCCTGTATCAAAAGATCGGTGAAACATCGAAAGAATCATTGCCTGACGATGATAATAGTGGCAATGAGGCGGATTCATAGTCTGAAGCAGACATGCCAGCCATTTTGATCGGTGAACCGATTATAGCATGTCTTAATAATCCCCAATGTAACACTCCTCCTGAAGATGAGGACGAATGGGTAATTAATGATAATATTTCCTTTGATTATTCTGTGAGTGTTGGATTGTTTGAATCCGTTACGGATAGCTCTCTGCACATGCCTTTACATAAACCAAGTGCATCCAGTACACCCGTGGAATCTATAGAAGGATCCGTTTTAGTGATCCTCCATCCAAAGAAGGTCAGTTACCAATAGTACTTGGTAAAGCCCAACTGATAAGGCCTGCAGCCGCAGATTCAAGTTCAGACTCAAACACTCCACAATTTTTCCATTATGTGCGACCAGCGCACCGTATGATGAGGAAAATGGGATACAACCTGAAGCATGAGAAGGGCCTGAATTTCAGAAAAGGAAGACGTGGTTTTCTGCGCAACTTTGTACCAAGAGGAAAATCGACAAATTACTGTGATAGCACACGCATGGGGTTGGGATACGTTACACCTACACTACCAGCAACGGTTCAGTCCAAGGATGACAAACCTATCCCATCATACTCTGCCTCTTCCTCCAAATGGGACTCAGATGTCAGTGTGGGATCGATGTTCAAGAATCTCACCATTAATATAACTTCAAGCAGTCAATGGAGCCAGCGGAAGCTACTGATGAGGAACAATGGGCTCAGCAATTGGATCTCCAGTGGGAAAAGCGATTTGAACAGCGTGAACCACCTACTGAAGACAAGGTGATTCAGGTTAACTTGGGTAGTCGAGATCATCCTAAACCCATCTTTATAAGTGAAAGCTTATCACTTATGGAAAAAGAAGAGTTGATAGTACTCGTAAAGGAGTACATAGATGTCTTTGCATGGAACTACGAAGACATGCCCGGACTTGATCCACAAGTAGCCATGCATCGTCTGAACATCAAACCTGACGCCAAGCCAGTCAAGCAGCAGCAACGCCAGTTTCGTCCGAACATTATGGAGGCTATTGAAGTCAAAGTTCATAAGCTCATTGCATGTGGCTTCATTCAGGAGGAGCAGCATCCAGATTGGGTCGCTAATATCGTTCCTGTTCTCAAGAATAATGGGAAGATACGGATCTACATCGACTACCGTGATCTCAATACAGCCTGTCCTAAAGACGAATTCCCACTGCCCATCACCGATGTCATGATTGACAATACCTGCGGATTCGAAAGGATGTCCTTCATGGATGCACGACGCAGGCTGTTGTACCTCAGCCGACAGGTACTCGATCTGAAAAATCATACTTAAAACAGTATGAGAAGGCTACTGACGAGACACAACAGCAAACGACGTCAGTACAAATATCCACACCGGCTCCACTCCCGATGATGGGAAAAGAGAAGCAGAAAGAAGTCCGGTTCGACCATGTCCTGAAGAAGCCTTCAGGCCCAGGGCTTAACATACCCTTTCATCTTGACATATTGGCCCAGCTGGCTAATATCCCAATTCGTATTACCATACACGAGCTCCTTCGTCTCTCGAAAGAGACAAGAGAAGCACTCAGAGATGCAATGGCTAATTCAAAATCATTCCTGACATATATGCCAGAAATCCCTAAAGATGACGCTCAGTCTTCTTGCTCTGAATGTCATCATGTGCAATCAAATTTACCTGCTATTACCTTCATAGCGGAGGATATGCTTCTCAAGGATAACAAGCACGATCGACCTTTGTACTACACCGGATACATCAGTTTAACATGCATTGAAAGGGTACAGGTTGATCCGGGGTCTGCACTCAGCATCATCCCCAAAAGGCTCCTGTACTTTCTTGGCATACCACTATATCGATTGTCTGCAGCCACTACAACAATATACGGTTTTGATGCAGGGAGTAGTCATCCGCTTGGGAAGATTCGACTCCGTTGCCGAATAGGGAGCCTGAAATCAGAAGTGACATGCTATGTCATTGACATTGACACGTCATACAACTTGTTACTAGGACGACCATAGATCCACGCCAACTGGATTGTCTCCTCCACTCTGCATCAGTGCTTTAAATATGTTGAAGATGATACAACAGTATGAACTGTCTTTGCTGAAAAGCAACCATTCAAAGGGGTAGAGAATTACTTTACTGACGCTCTCCTGTATCAAAAGATCGGTGAAACATCGAAAGAATCATTGCCTGACGATGATGATAGTGGCAATGAGGCGGATTCAGAGTCTGAAGCAGACATGCCAGCCATTTTGATCGGTGAACCGATTATAGCATGTCTTAATAATCCCTAATGTAACACTCCTCCTGAAGATGAGGACGAATGGGTAATTAATGATTATATTTCCTTTGATTATTCTGTGAGTGTTGGATTGTTTGAATCCGTTACGGATAGCTCTCTGCACATGCCTTTACATAAACCAAGTGCATCCAGTACACCCGTGGAATCTATAGAAGGATACGTTTTAGTGATCCCTCCATCCAAAGAAGGTCAGTTACCAATAGTACTTGGTAAAGCCCAACTGATAAGACCTGCAGCCGCAGATTCAAGTTCAGACTCAAACACTCCACAATTTTCCATTATGTGCGACCAGCGCACCGTATGATGAGGAAAATGGATACAACCTGAAGCATGAGAAGGGCCTGAATTTCAAAAAAGGAAGACGTGGTTTTCTGCGCAACTTTGTACCAAGAGGAAAATCGACAAATTACTATGATAACACATGCATGGGGTTGGGATACGTTACACCTACACTACCAGCAACGGTTCAGTCCAAGGATGACAAACCTATCCCATCATACTCTGCCTCTTCCTCCGAATGGGACTCAGATGTCAGTGTGGGATCGATGTTCAAGAATCTCACCATTAATATGACTTCAAGCAGTCAATTGGAGCCAGCGGAAGCTACTGATGAGGAACAATGGGCTCAGCAATTGGATCTCCAGTGGGAAAAGCGATTTGAACAGCGTGAACCACCTACTAAAGACAAGGTGATTCAGGTTAACTTGGGTAGTCGAGATCATCCTAAACCATCTTTATAAGTGAAAGCTTATCACTTATGGAAAAAGAAGAGTTGATAGTACTCGTAAAGGAGTACATAGATGTCTTTGCATGGAACTACGAAGACATGCCCGGACTTGATCCACAAGTAGCCATGCATCGTCTGAACATCAGACCTGACGCCAAGCCAGTCAAGCAGCAGCAACGCCGGTTTCATCCGAACATTATGGAGGCTATTGAAGTCAAAGTTCATAAGCTCATTGCATGTGGCTTCATTCGGGAGGAGCAGCATCCAGATTGGGTTGCTAATATCGTTCCTGTTCTCAAGAATAATGGGAAGATACGGATCTACATCGACTACCGTGATCTCAATACAGCCTGTCCTAAAGACGAATTCCCACTGCCCATCACCGATGTCATGATTGACAATACCTGCGGATTCGAAAGGATGTCCTTCATGGATGGCTTTCCAGGGTACAATCAGATTAAAATGTATCCTGAGGACGAGAAGCATACTTCGTTCCGAACGCCATTGGGGGTATACTGCTATACCATGATGCCCTTTGGATTAAAGAACGCGGGAGCAACTTATCAGTGGGCAATGATATGATTTTTCGTGATCACCTCCGAAAAACGGTAGAATGTTATGTCGACGACATTGCTGTCAAAAGTCGCGATAAGAATGACCATCTTCGTGACTTGAGAATGATGTTCGACATAATGCGGGCTCATTAGCTGAAAATGAATCCGACAAAATCCTTCTTGGGGGTTTCGAGTGGCAAGTTCCTTAGATTTATTGTTACATCAAAAGGAATTCATCTTGACCCAGATAAAGTCAAAGCCATTCAGAACATGCATCCACCTAAGATCTCAAAGAACTTAGAGGCCTGCAAGGCAGACTGGCTTATATCAGAAGATTCATCGCAAATCTCTCAGGCCGATGTCAACCGTTCACTTGACTCATGAAAAAGGGTGTTTCTTTTTATGGGATCAAGCTTGTCAGGAAGCTTACGAAGATATCAAAAGGTATCTCACAAAACCTCCAGTCTTAGTAGCTCCCACATCAGGAAAATCGTTCCTGCTTTATGTGAAAGCTATGGATCATTCTCTTGGTACCCTGCTTGCTCAAAAAGATGACAATGGGCACGAACAAGCCATTTATTATCTGAGCAGGACTCTGATAGGGGCGGAGTCTCGCTATAATCCTATTGAGAACGAATGCTTAGCTCTTGTCTTTGCTGTTCAGAAGACATGATATTATTTAGTTGACCAAGCCATACATGTCATTTTCAGAGTGAACCCTTTACGTCTCCTTATGACGAAACCAGGATTATTAAATTCAAGATTAGCTAAGTGGGCGCTTCTTTTATCTCAGTACGACATGCTCTTTATCCCTCAGAAGGCGGTTAAAGGCCAGGCACTTGCAGAGTTCTTGGCTGCTCATCCAGTTCCAGAAAGCTGAAAACTTCATGAAGACATTTCAGATGAAGTCTTTGAATCTAATATAACTTCAGAAGATGAAGTATGGCAGATGTTCTTTGATGGAGCATCGTGAATAGGTCCTAAAGGCAGGATCATTGCCAGTGTGGGGTTGTGTTTATCTCTCCACAAAACCATGTCCTTCCTAGAGCATTTTCTCTGACGGAATCATGCTCCAACAATGTGGCAGAATATAATGCTCTACTTATTGGCCTTCAGCTCGCTCACGAAATTGGGGTATGCTACCTTGAAGCTTACGGTGATTCAAAACTGATTATCAATTAGTTTAAAGGCGAATATGAGGTCCGTCACGAGGATTTAGTACCTTATTATCACGCAGTCATCGAAATGGCTAATCTGTTTGAGGACTTTTACATCGGGCACGTATCTCGATCTCAGAATACTAAGACAGATGCTCTGGCTGCATCAGCAACAACGCTAGCCCTGCTAGTCGACACCAAGTATCACCTGATAGTGGCGACTCGACACCTTGTCTGCCCTAAATATATGTTGAGAACCAGAGAGGTCTATAATATCTCGACGGATCTTGAACCGAGAGATTGGCGATTTTCCCTCATCGACTATGCTCTGCGTGGTCTGCTGCAGGACAACCCTAAAGAAGCGGCATCTATCAGGCGAAGGTCTCTCTGTTTTTACTATGACCCAACTCTGAAGACACTTTACCGTCGCTCATATGACGGTATTCTCCTCCGTTGCCTTTCTAATTCAGAGGAACAGGAAGTACTTAAAGAAGCGCATGACGGCATATGCGGAGCTCATCAGCCAGGTCCAAAACTTAAGGACCGATTGCACATGCTTGGATATTATTGGCCAATCATGATAGCCGATGCCATCCGATATGCACGGAGGTGTAAGGCTTGCCAAATCCATGCGGACCTTATACATCAGCCTCTAGAGTTGCTCCATCCAACCGTTACTTCATAGCCATTTGAAGCATGGGGAATAAATGTCGTAGGGCCAATCAGCCCTTCTTCGACAAAAGGACACCGGTTTATCCTAGCGATAACTGATTACTTTTCAAAGTGGGCAGAAGCTACGCCACTGGTTGAAGTTAAAACTTCTAACGTGATTAATTTCATCAAACACCATGTCATCCATCGATTTGGTGTCCCTAGGCAGGTCATCCATGATAACGGTCCCCAGTTCATAAGCCAGGTATTCTATCGATTCTACGATAAGTACCGAATTCAGAATGTGGCTTCAACTGCCTATAATATTGCCGCTAATGGCTTGGCGGAAGCATTCAACAAGACAATCATTAAACTACTCAAAAAGTTCGTTTCCTCAAATAAGCGAGACTGGAATGAGAAGCTTAGTGAATGTCTTTGGGCCTACCGAACCACGACTCGGACCTCCACAGCAATACGCCTTTTTCCCTGGTATACGGGTGCGAAGTAGTCATACCATTAGAAATCCAGATGCCGTCATTACGAGTAGCTTTGATAACTAAGATGATAACAGAGGACAATAATCGGTTGCGTCTTCAAGAGCTCAAAGTCCTAGATGAGAAGCGGTTACAAGCTCAGCAATACATTGAGTTATATCAAGCCCGGATCTGAAAAGCCTTCAATAAGAAGGTCAGGCAAAGAGTCTTCCAGAAAGGAGATTTGGTTTTAGCCGTTAGACAACCGATGATCATAACGCACGAAACCAAAAGCAAATTTCAGCCCAAATGGGAAGGACCGTTCGTAATAGAAAAAGTCTATTCAAACGGGGCATATCGCCTTATGACTTCAGATGATGATTTACTCATGATGCCGATCAATGGCAAGTTCTTAAAGAAGTATTATCCTTGATAGGATCCTTCTCATGATCAAGTAAACATTACACCTCTGATCAAGACCTTCAAATCCAAGATATGCAGAAGGAGCGCCCCTCTAATTCTCTAAACGAGATCATACAACCATAAACTAGTATAAAGCTGATTGTACACTGGTTGTCTCAAAGAAGAATCAAGGTTACAAATGCATTGACCAAATAATCCGACACCTCTAACGGTTAAGGATAGAGGAAAATGTTGGCTTCCAAGCCCAACATAAGTCCTCGACAACTCATCATGCTGAGGGGAATAGCATGGCTAGCCCTACTCAAACGGTAGTTGGTAAAGGCATACCAAATCCGTTGACAGCTGAGAATTTGCTAAAAATCCTAAGGGACCTGTTGCCATTTGATTCCCTCTCCAAAATCACTTACCAATTCCCATCCATGGAATGGTGAGACCACATATAAAGGTATTCACATCCCTTACAAGATGACGAGTCTAACCTATCATGTTAACATTAAACCTCTGATAGCAAGACTCTCATCTACTCCCTAGCGAATAAACCCTACTTGTCATTCTCTTCAGCAGGACGACAGGTCCACTCGAATTACTATTATGTTCAAGCACCTCTAACAGTAAATGAATCCTTGTCAAGTTAACATCACACCTCTGACAAACTGCTTTACAAATCCCCACGGAGTTCTTTTTGTCACGTTAACGATCACCTCTGACATGCAATCTCTTATGGGATTCATTTCCTAACTCCCCAGCGGGTTTCTAATAATTAGTCCTCAATGGACTTTTCTGGTTGTCACGTTAACAATATACCTCTGACAATTTCTTCCAAATAACATCCGAAGGAGATATCAAAATCCCCATGGAGTTAATAATCAAGTCTGATTTTCCCCTGTGGAATTATTCCTTTCTCATCATGTCCAGTTCGTCACCTCTGAATGACAAAATTTTGAGCTTGGTGACTTCTCAATCGGTTATGTCCCTGCGACCTCTGAACCGACAGATAGCCAAGTCTCATCTTCCAGTCCAGTAAGGACTATTCCTTTATCATCATATCCAGTTCGTCACCTCTGAATGACAAATTTTGAGCTTGGTGGCTTCTCAACCGGTTACGTCCCTGCGACCTCTGAACCGACAGATAGCCAAGTCTCATCTTCCAGTCCAGTAAGGACTATTCCTTTATCATCATATCTAGTTCGTCACCTCTGAATGACAAAATTTTGAGCTTGGTGGCTTCTCAATCGGTTACGTCATCGCGACCTCTGAACTGACAGATAGCCAAGTCTCATCTTTCAGTTCAGTAAGGACTATTCCTTTGTCATCATGTCCAGTTCGTCACCTCTGAATGACAAAATTTTGAGCTTGGTGGCTTTTCAATCGGTTACGTCCCCGCGAACTCTGAACCGACAGATAGCCAAGTTTTATCTTCCAGTCCAGTAAGGACTATTTCTTTGTCATCATGTCCAGTTTGTCACCTCTGAATGACAAATTTTGAGCTTGGTGGCTTCTCAATCGGTTATGTCATTGCGACCTCTGAACCGACAGATAGTCAAGTCTCATCTTCCAGTCCAGTAAGGACTATTTCTTTGTCATCATGTCCAGTTCGTCACCTCTGAATGACAAATTTTGAGCTTGGTGGCTTCTCAATCAGTTACGTCATCTCGACCTCTGAAATGACAGATAGCCAAGTCTCATCTTCCAGTCCAGTAAGGACTATTTCTTTGTCATCATGTCTAGTTCGTCACCTCTGAATGACAAATTTTGGGCTTGGTGGCTTCTCAATCGGTAATGTCATTGCGACCTCTGAACCGACAGATAGCCAAGTTTCATCCTCCAGTCCAGTAAAGACTATTTCTTTGTCGTCATGTCTAGTTCGTCACCTCTGAATGATAAATTTTGAACTTGGTGGCTTCTCAATCGGTTACGTCATCGCGACCTCTGAACTGACAGATAGCCAAGTCTCATCTTTCAGTCCAGTAAGGACTATTTCTTTGTCATCATGTCCAATTCGTCACCTCTGAATGACAAATTTTTAGCTTGGTGGTTTCTCAATCGGTTATGTCATTGCGACCTCTGAACCGACAGATAGCAAGTCTCATCTTCCAGTCCAGTAAGGACTATTTCTTTGTCATCATGTCCAGTTCGTCACCTCTGAATGACAAATTTTGAGCTTGGTGGCTTCTCAATCGGTTACGTCATCGCGACCTCTGAACCGATAGATTGCCAAGTCTCATCTTCCAGTCCAGTAAGGACTATTTCTTTGTCATTACGTCTAATTCGTCACCTCTGAATAATAAATTTTGAGCTTGGTGGCTTCTCAATCGGTTACGTCATCGCGACCTCTGAACCGACAGATAGCCCAGTCTCACCTTTCAGTCCAGTAAGGACTATTCCTTGTCATCATGTTCAGTTCGTCACCTCTGAATGACAAATTTTAAGCTTGGTGGCTTCTCAATCGGTTACGTCATCGCGACCTCTGAACCGACAGATAGCCAAGTCTCACCTTTCAGTCCAGTAAGGACTATTCCTTTGTCATCATGCCCAGTTCGTAACTTCTGAATGACAAAATTTTGAGCTTGGTGGCTTCTCAATCAGTTACGTCATCGCAACATCTGAACTGACAGATAGCCAAGTCTCATCTTTTAGTCCAGTAAGGACTATTCCTTTGTCATCATGTCCAGTTCGTCACCTCTGAATGACAAAATTTTGAGCTTAGTGGCTTCTCAATCGGTTATGTCATCGCGACCTCTGAACCGACAGATAGCCAAGTCTCATCTTCCAGTCCAGTAAGTGAAAAAACACCTAGAGGGGGGGTGAATAGGTGTTAGTGCTAATCTAAGAAACTAAATGCAAACTAAGTGCGCTAAATGCGGAAGCTAATGCAAATTATGCACAAACTAATACAATACAACAAGTGTAGCCGAATTTCCCTTGCGAGGCTCTGGACTAACTCCCTTGATTCCCCTTGAAATGGGTTGAGGTGCTATGTGAAGCTCTTGTTGGATGAGTATAAGTTAGGCACACACACATAAGCAATCCAAGCAATATGAAATATGTGCACACACAATCAAGCCAAGCAATCAAGGATAAATTACAATATGAAAGATGCAAGGCAACACAGCAATGTATATAATATGAATGCTATGAAAGTATGATGCTTGTATGAAATGATGCTTGCATAAAGTAAAGAGAGTAAGGGTTAGAGAGATAATGGATCAAACGCTAACACAAAGATTTGTTTCGAGGTTCGAGCACCTCGCTATACATCCCGCCTACACCACCGTGTAGGATTTCCACTATCTCAACTCCCACCGAGGGAACCTCTACCGAAGAGGATTTCTTACAACCCAAGGAGTACCGAACTCCTCTCTCAATACAAACCACAACACCTCACACTAGAGGTGTCAACCAACAACCACACCTCTACCTAAGAGGCTTACAAACACAATCCCAATCACCTCACACTTGAGGGATCCAAACCAATACCACTCCGATCACCTCTACCAAAGAGGGATTCACAAATAAAAGGAGGGTTACAACACAAGAGGTTTACAACAACAACCTCAAACACTTTCTTTTCTTTTCCACAAAACAAGATCCTAATAGTTTAGGATAGAAGATATGGCTCAAGTGTGGAAACAATGTGTTTTGGAAAACAAGAACTCAAAGAAAACACTTGGGAAATTTCTTATAAAAGATAAAGAATGAAAGCCAATACAAAATCCCAAATTCCAATTTCTTTGATTTTTTCAAACCCAAAAACACAAAGAATAAATCTTGTTAGCACTTAAAACTCTTTTAAAACTCTTTTAATCACTTTAGAAAACTGGTATTTTTCTTCTTGAAAAACTTGGCCAAAATCCCCAAAGAGATGGGGTTTATATAGCCCCTAGGAAAAACTAGCCGTTAGGCTGATGTGGCAGTCTGACCAACTGCCGGTCGACCGGCCCGGTCGACCGCCAACGGTCAAAAATGTGACCGTTGGGCAGCAGCGGTCGACCGGTCCGGTCGACCGAAAATTCCCGAGAGCAGAGCTCTCAACTCGGTCGACCGGTCCGGTCGACCGACTACATGTGTCGCCAGCGTGCACGATTGTGCACATCGGTCGACCGGCCCGGTCGACCGGCCACTTGGTGCGGTCGACCGGTCCGGTCGACCGAACTGGCCTGGCAGGCACAGTGCAGGGTCAGAAAAACAGTGTAAAATATTTTCTAAAAATCTTTTAACACTTCTAAAAAAATTCACAAAATTTGTTTTATCATTTTATATTAAACATACACCTGTGATAAAAATTTCAAGACAATATATCAACATATCAATTTATTTTTGTGTCTTGCAAATTTATCAAAAACAAAACTTGTATTTTTATCAAACTTGATTTTTCCAAAACATGAATAGGATAGTCAAAATAAGTTTGTCTATAAGTTAAGCATGTATGTATAAATAGAAAACATCTACTATACATATAAATCTTGAAAACTTGTTTTGATCAAACTATTCATGAAACCACACATCAAAACATAAAACGTGTGTGTTTGTGCACTTGAGCATATCAACTATACTAAGCTTTACAAATGGATCTAAAACTCACAATCTAAACTAGGATACCTAAGTCTTCTCTTGAGGAACTCCATCTTCAAGTAGACTCGGTCCAAACTCCGTGATTCTCCAAGTGCAAAGGTATGATCTTTAAGCTTTGGCACCGGAATCATCATGAATAGCTTCTAATCATCTTGTTGAAGCTAATCACCAACCTAATATCCTGTTAATGATCTGAAACTTAGAAACACAAGAATATTAGTAAACATAACTACATGAGTGTTGATCATCATCAAAACTAGAGTGGAAGGCCATTGGGCCAACAATCTCCCCCTTTTTGATGATGACAAAACTCATGGAGTTATATATGCATGGATTAAAGATAAGCTTCAAGGAAGCTCCCCCTTAACTCATGCATCACAATAAACATGCAATAAAAGCTTATGATTCTAAACAAGAGACATACATACATATTTTTCATATTTATTATGTTTATTTGCTTATGCATGAACTAAGTATATGCAAAAACACAATTATGCATATAAAAACAAACTCAAATTCTTCTCCCCCTTTTTGTCAATCATCAACAAAGGGGTAAACAATCAAAATCATAGATAAAATGAGGGGTAAAAATCTTTCTTCCCCTTTTTGGTTAATCAAAAACAAATGCAAACAAATTTCTCCCCCTTTTTGTCTAAAACAAAAACAAAGTCAATAAGGGGTGACTACAAAGATGATATCAATTAAGAAATATGTCAATGAAGCATCTTGATACCAATAGAAAATAAACAAATATCAATAAATGTTATATGCTATATACATTCATGAAGAGGAAGACGCTAAGTTAGCTTCCCTACACATATGCATTACATGAAGAAAGGATGACAAGCCCCAATTCACATAACACATATTATGTAATGCATAAGAGGAGATGTGAAGCTCCCCCTACACACGTATATCATATAAAGAAGAGTTGTCAAGCTCCTCAATTTATAATATACTCAACATGAATCTATATGTAAGAGAGATGTTAAGCTCTCCTTGCATATAGGAAATACAAATCAAAACTTTTGTATATTTTCTTTAAACAAAATTTTGAGATATCAATTGAAAATCATCATCATGAAAACAATCGATACCAATTGAAATTAAACATAAATCTTGAATATCTAACATGAATCTTGAAACCATTGTAAAATATTTCATTTTTTTAAAAATAATATAAACAATTTGAAAGTCTTTAAAATTCATCTTTAAAGTCATAAAGTGTGGGAGTAGGAAGCAAATACCAATTGAAAAACAAGATCAATTTTCTCCCCTTTATGAAATACAAACTAAAATCATGCATAGTCTTGATACCAATTTAAAAGTAGTCAATTGAAACAAATTTGAAACTCAAGCACTAGCATAAACACAAACATATATATGTATGAAAAATAGATACCAATAGAAATTGATATACTTAGAATTTAAAGCATACATACATACAAAACATATATGAGTATACAAGAAGATCAAACAAATTGAAGTCAATGATACCAATTGAATACAATAAGTGTATCATGATACCAATTAGAAACAATCCATGTATTCAATCAGTATATTCCTTCAGTTTACCATCCTCATTCATTTTCTTTTTCAATTTTTGGGCATACATGAACATGATCTCCCATCTACCGCCCTTGGATTTAGGGGTTTTCAATAAAAGATTTGAAAATATAGCTTAGTTTGAAAATCACTACCAAATTTGAAGAACATCGCAACTAGTTAAATGGAAAACTTGTTAACTAGTACGAAATCCTTCAAGCAAGGAATAAAAAAAAAATGAAATTCACATGATAATCATCACTCTAACCAATAAAGCATAACTCATGAGAAACAAAACATGAGCAATAGACATGAGTGTACAAATAATATGTGAAGATCATAATCATGAAAAATATTTCATTAAGCACAATTATTCCTTAAAACATAATTCCATCAAAAACATGAAAAATCATATAAAACTACTTACTTAATCTTCAAGGCATATGTATGTCTAATACAAGCTAAAATATACATACATATCCAAACTCAACGAGTCCACTAAATGTATATTCATGAAGGCACGTGGCTCAAAAGATGTATATGTATAAGATTAGTTGAACTAGATAGACATATACATGAAGTTAAACATAAACATGAAACATGAAAAACTAAATTTTCATCTAAAAACCAATTTCATTTCAAGGTATATGTATGAATTGTCAATACACTAATTATACATACATATCCCTAAACACATTGAGTCCATATATATATATTTGCATGAAAGGCAAATGACTCAAGGGGTATACATGTATATCTTAAAGTTTGGCAATACAAACATATACATGAAGTGAAACAAACAATCATAAGGCAAATTCAAAAATGAGAATACAAGTTTAATATGTATGAATCATCAAAACTAGACTATACTAGCACATCTAATGGGTTCAAATAAGCATTCAATTCCAACTATATATAGATTTATTTGTAGCCCACTCTATGTACAAGTATATAACTAGTCTTAATGAAACTAACACTCAAACATATTCAAAACATGAAGCATCAAAAACACATATAAAAATCATCATGATAAAAGTCATCATGGAAAACTAAACATGATTATTATGTGAATTCACATGTATTAGATTCATGATGTACATTATAGCTTAAACATAAGTGAGAACACTAAGTATGGGATCATATAAGCATGTGTGTCTCAAATACTATACATGTATGTCAAGGATCTAATAAACATGGAATGAACATACTAATCCAATGACAATAAAAACATGCTATAAACTATGAACATGAAAAGCATGTAAACAATAAATGGGAGTAAAGGATTGTTACCAAAAACGAAGAAGCAACTCTCCTTGTCTCCAAACATGGTGGTCATCTCCACCAACCTTCCCTTGAAAGTGATGCATCCAATTTGATTTCCATGAAGTCCGGAACGCATCCACTCCAAGGTGCTAACACTCTCACGTCATGTGAGAGCCCACACCTACATCAAATAAAGGAGGGGTGGTCTTTGGTACCCATACCTTCTTGTTGGGTCCATGGGGGTTAGTTCCTTCTCTAACCCAAACAAACTTCTTTGCTAAATTATCAATATTTAATCTATCAAAACAAAATTTAGCAAGGTGGCCCTTACGTCCACAATGTGTACAAGTGTACACATGAGCATACATGTGAGGAGTGTGTCCGTGTGGAGCATGTGTATCCGTGATGGGTGTGCATGCATAAAGGATGGAACTTGTTTCTTTCGAACCAAGGTTTCCAACCGTGAGTGGTTCATGGCACATTGGCTCATAGTGGAGCCCAAACAATCTACTCTCTTCTTTAACATAGATATATCATTATTAATCTTAGAAGAAGAAGTGTGGCATGCAATAGGTGAAGTGTGTGATACTATCCTAGCATGGCAAACATGTGCATCAATCTTATTTTGCAAAACAATATTCTTATCTAAACAAACATTCAACTTATTTGAAATAGAAATAATTTTATTTTTCAAAGCAACATTCTCCTTTAAAACAAAATCAACTTTTGAAGACAAATTTTCATTTTCTTGAAAAGAACATGGCAATCATTTTTAGATTTTAAAAAATCATTTTCTTTAAGTGCAAGATCAAGTTGAGATTTTAATGAATCCCTCTCATTAGCAATCTCCTCTTTCTCTTGCAAAACAACATCAAGTCTAGCAATCAAATTTTTATTTTCATTATTAATGCCTAGACTCTTCTTTTTCAACAAGTTATATTTTTCTATCAATTTTTCACAAACAATGGAAAGTTCTTCATTCAAGGCATGGGGATCAACATAATCATCTGAAGAACTAGCACAATCATTACTATCTAGTTGAGATTCCGAATGTACCTCAAGGGAGTCATTCCCTTGGACCATGTAGCATATAGAGTTGGATTCTCCACTAGATTCCTCTTCTTGGATTTGGACTTGAAGCTTGGAGGTGTTGGTGGTTGTTGTCAACTTGTTCCACACTGCAAAAGCGGAATCAAGATTAGAAACACATAAGAGATAATCTTTAGAAAGAGTGCTTCTAATGGCCTCTAGGGCTTGTGCATTGGCCCCTATATGATTGCAATCACCAAGATAACATCTCTTGGTGGCCGCAAGGAAAACATGCAAACCTAGGGTCTTTAGGTACATGGACATCCTATACTTCCAAACATCAATGTTGGAAGGATCAAAGCTAGGAGGGGTCATGAAGTCCATGGTAAACTATATATGAATGTGCAAACAAACAAATGCAAATGAGATTAGCAAGCAAATGGATCACTCCTAGGATGTTAAGCCTAAGTATCAGGAGCACTAGCTCTGATACCAATTGAAAAAACACCTAGAGGGGGGGTGAATAGGTGTTAGTTCTAATCTAAGAAACTAAATGCAAACTAAGTGCGCTAAATGCGGAAGCTAATGCAAATTATGCACAAACTAATACAATACAACAAGTGTAGCCGAATTCCCCTTGCGAGGCTCTGGACTAACTCCCCTTGATTCCCCTTGAAATGGGTTGAGTGCTATGTGAAGCTCTTGTTGGATGAGTATAAGTTAGGCACACACACATAAGCAATCCAAGCAATATGAAATATGTGCACACACAATCAAGCCAAGTAATCAAGGATAAATTACAATATGAAAGATGCAAGGCAACACAAGCAATGTATATAATATGAATGCTATGAAAGTATGATGCTTGTATGAAATGATGCTTGCACAAAGTAAAGAGAGTAAGGGTTAGAGAGACAATGGATCAAACGCTAACACAAAGATTTGTTTCGAGGTTCGAGCACCTCGCTCTACATCCCCGCCTACACCACCGTGTAGGATTTCCACTATCTCAACTCCCACCGAGGGAACCTCTACCGAAGAGGATTTCTTACAACCCAAGGAGTACCGAACTCCTCTCTCAATACAAACCACAACACCTCACACTAGAGGTGTCAACCAACAACCACACCTCTACCAAAGAGGCTTACAAACACAATCCCAATCACCTCACACTTGAGGGATCCAAACCAATACCACTCCGATCACCTCTACCGAAGAGGGATTCACAAATAAAAGGAGGGTTACAACACAAGAGGTTTACAACAACAACCTCAAACACTTTCTTTTCTCTTTTTCCACAAAACAAGATCCTAATAGTTTAGGATAGAAGATATGGCTCAAGTGTGGAAACAATGTGTTTTGGAAAACAAGAACTCAAAGAAAACACTTGGGAAATTTCTTGTAAAAGATAAAGAATGAAAGCCAATACAAAAATCCCAAATTCCAATTTCTTTGATTTTTTCAAAACCCAAAAACACAAAGAATAAATCTTGTTAGCACTTAAAACTCTTTAAAACTCTTTTAATCACTTTAGAAAACTGGTATTTTTCTTCTTGAAAAACTTGGCCAAAATCCCCAAAGAGATGGGGTTTATATAGCCCCTAGGAAAAACTAGCCGTTAGGCTGATGTGGCAGTCTGACCAACTGCCGGTCGACCGGCCCGGTCGACCGCCAACGGTCAAAAATGTGACCGTTGGGCAGCAGCGGTCGACCGGTCCGGTCGACCGAAAATTCCCGAGAGCAGAGCTCTCAACTCGGTCGACCGGTCCGGTCGACCGACTACATGTGTCGCCAGCGTGCACGATTGTGCACATCGGTCGACCGACCCGGTCGACCGGCCACTTGGTGCGGTCGACCGGTCCGGTCGACCGAACTGGCCTGGCAGGCACAGTGCAGGGTCAGAAAAACAGTGTAAAATATTTTCTAAAAATCTTTTAACACTTCTAAAAAAATTCACAAAATTTGTTTTATCATTTTATATTAAAACATACACCTGTGATAAAAATTTCAAGACAATATATCAACATATCAATTTATTTTTGTGTCTTGCAAAATTTATCAAAAACAAAACTTGTATTTTTATCAAACTTGATTTTTCCAAAACATGAATAGGATAGTCAAAATAAGTTTGTCTATAAGTTAAGCATGTATGTATAAATAGAAAACATCTACTATACATATAAATCTTGAAAACTTGTTTTGATCAAACTATTCATGAAACCACACATCAAAACATAAAACGTGTGTGTTTGTGCACTTGAGCATATCAACTATACTAAGCTTTACAAATGGATCTAAAACTCACAATCTAAACTAGGATACCTAAGTCTTCTCTTGAGGAACTCCATCTTCAAGTAGACTCGGTCCAAACTCCGTGATTCTCCAAGTGCAAAGGTATGATCTTTAAGCTTTGGCACCGGAATCATCATGAATAGCTTCTAATCATCTTGTTGAAGCTAATCACCAACCTAATATCCTGTTAATGATCTGAAACTTAGAAACACAAGAATATTAGTAAACATAACTACATGAGTGTTGATCATCATCAAAACTAGAGTGGAAGGCCATTGGGCCAACAGTAAGGACTATTCCTTTGTCCTCATGTCCAGTTCGTCAACTCTGAATGACAAATTTTGAGCCTGGTTGCTTCTCAATCGGTTACGTCCCTGCGACCTCTGAACCGACAGATAGCCAAGTCTCATCTTCTAGTCCAGAAAGGACTATTTCTTTAACATCATGTCCAGTTCGTCACCTCTGAATGACAAATTTTGAGCTTGGTGGCTTCTCAATCAGTTACGTCCTTGCGACCTCTGAACCGACAGATAGCCAAGTCTCATCTTCTAGTCCAGTAAGGACTATTTTTTATCATCATGTTCAGTTCGTCACCTCTGAATGACAAATTTTGAGTTTGGTGGCTTCTCAATCGGTTATGTCATTGCGACCTCTGAACTGACAAATAGCCAGTCTCATCTTCCAGTCCAGTAAGGACTATTTCTTTTTCATCATGTCCAGTTCGTCACCTCTGAATGACAATTTTGAGCTTGGTGGCTTCTCAATCGGTTACGTCATCGCGACCTCTGAACCGACAGATAGCCAAGTCTCATCTTCCAGTCCAGTATGGACTATTTCTTTGTCATCATGTCCAGTTCGTCACCTCTGAATGAAAAATTTTGAGCTTGGTGGCTTCTTAATTGGTTACGTCCCCTACGACCTCTGAACCGACAGATAGCCAAGTCTCATCTTTCAGTCCAGTAAGGACTATTCTTTGTCATCATGTCCAGTTCGTCACCTCTGGATGAAAAATTTTGAGCTTGGTGGCTTCTTAATCAGTTACGTCATCGCGACCTCTGAACTGACAGATAGCCATCTCACCTTTCAGTCCAGTAAGGACTATTCCTTTGTCATCATGTCCAGTTCGTCACCTCTGAATGACAAATTTTGAGCTTGGTGGCTTCTCAATCGGTTACGTCCCTGCGACCTCTGAACCGACAGATAGCCAAGTCTCATCTTTCAGTCCAGTAAGGACTATTTCTTTGTCATCATGTCCAGTTCATCACCTTTGAATGACAAATTTTGAGCTTGGTGGCTTCTCAATCGGTCATGTCATTACGACCTCTGATCCGACAGATAGCCAAATCTCATCTTTCAGTCCAGTAAGGACTATTTCTTTGTCATTATGTCCAGTTTGTTACCTCTAATGAAAAATTTTGAGCTTGGTGGCTTCTTAATCGATTACGTAATCGCGACCTTTGAACCGACAGATAGCCAAGTCTCATCTTCCAGTCCAGTAGGGACTATTCTTTGTCATCATGTCCAGTTCGTCACCTCTGAATGACAAATTTTGAGCTTGGTGGCTTCTTAATCGGTTATGTCATTGCGACCTCTAAAACGATAGATAGCCAAGTCTCATCTTCCAGTCCAGTAAGGACTATTTCTTTGTCATCATGTCCAGTTCGTCACCTCTGAATGACAAATTTTGAGCTTGGTGGCTTCTCAATCGGTTAGGTCATTGCAACCTCTGAACGACAGATACCCAAGTCTTATCTTCCAGTCCAGTAAGGACTATTCCTTTGTCATCATGTCCAGTTCGTCACCTCTGAATGACAAATTTTGAGCTTGGTGCTTCTCAATCGGTTACGTCATCGCGACCTCTGAACCGACAGATACCAAGTCTCATCTTCCAGTCCAGTAGGACTATCCTTTGTCATCATGTCCAGTTCGTCACCTCTGAATGACAAATTTTGAGCTTGGTGGCTTCTCAATCGGTTACGTCATTGCGACCTCTGAACCGACAGATGCCAACTCTCACCTTTCAGTCCAGTAAGGACTATTCCTTTGTCATCATGTCCAGTTCTTCACCTCTGAATGACAAATTTTGAGCCTGCGATCTCTGAACTGACAGATTGCCAAGTCTCATCTTCTAGTCTAGTAAGGACTATTTTCTCAAATATGTGACTAACTCTATCAGCTTATCACAACTGATTGGATTAGTTATATCATTATTCCGTTTCCTTTTAAGGATTGCAATACAACTTGAAAGCAAGAATTGACAATTCAGAAAAATACAAGTTGGAATACAACAGGGGAGTCAAATAAAATTACTTTTTATTGATTTCAAAAGTGGGATACATGGATGCTCGGATTACAAGCTACAAGGGTGCTTCGTAGGATTTGATTCGTTCTTCAAATGTAGCCAGCCTATTCTTCTTCTCCTCAGCAGCACTAATAAGTGCTTGCGACCTCAACTCAGCCTCATTAAAGCTCGCCTTTGGGATAAGCGAGCCTCAACTTCAGCCAAAGCTGCCCTCTGCGGTAGCTCCTGCTGCATGACTTCGTCATTTTGAGCCATAAGCTGCTCTAGCTGAGCAATCTCTTCAAGACGCACAGGTTCAGCTTTGAACAAAAGGAGATTAGCCTTCCTGATCATTTCCTTGGCCTTTTCAATCTTATCCTAAGCGTCAAGAAAAGTACTGTTAGAAGCATCTATGGCGTCCCCAGTTCTACTCTCCTCATCTCCAAGGATTTCAAATCAGAGGAAATTACCTTAGCTGCTTCTTCAGCGGCGAGATGGGCTTCATGCATTTGAGCAGCAAGATACGCAGGCTGTTCGTTAACTGAAGACTCCAGATCTGAATGGCTAAGACGACGCCATTCGTCCACATCCTTCTCAAGCCTGTCCACCAGAAGCTCCAATGCGGCAGCCTGGTCGTCCCCTCCAAAGTCTCGGATACTGTCAATGCTTCGGGAGAGGACAACCTTCAAAGTGAAAAATGAGGTAGTCGAGCCCTTCAAGACCATAGCAATGGAGCGCTTCAAGCCCTTATAAAAGCTGTCGACTAGCTCAGCCACGAATTCATTCTCGGCCTCAACTACTCCTGGTGAACGAGCAGCCTCTGAAGACAAAGCTTCTACCGGTTTCACTGACATAATTGTGGAAGGAATAGTAGAAGCACTAGTTGGAGCAATATGAGGGATCGCCGGTGATCTCGGAGGAGTCCTCATTGAAACCAGTACACTAGCCATAATCGACGTAGGGCTGGTGACGACTTCTGGAAGAGCTTGCTTAACCACCAGTGTTGGAGAAGTAGGACTGGCAATCACCTTCAGTTTTGCGCTTGGCAAGATAGGCAGCGCTGGCGAAACCACTGACATCTCACTTACCGATATAGTTGGAAATGAGGTTGGTTTCGTAACCACTATCCCCTCAGTTTCTTTAAGGCCTCTGGTCGGCTCGGGCTGATAAGAGGGCAAGCCGTGGTACAAAGCATCCAACTCAGCAGCATCCGCCGCAGTCGAAGTACTTGTGTCACCCCTGAGTCCCTCAGGGAGACTGGTTGGTCCCCTTGAAGTCAATGCGCCCAAAGGTGGAAGCCTATAGCAAGACTCTATTTAAGCAAGGGATGATCAATATCAGGAGAGAATTACTCATAAAAGGTCAAAACACTACCAAAATATGATATTACCTCAGTCGCAATGTCCGCGGTTTCTCTCCGAACCTCCTCGACGGCGGCATCAGTCCCCTCAGGCTCCATAGGAAAGTCTTTCGCAGAGTCAACATGGACGGCCGGCCCACCTTCGCTCCCTGAACCCTCGGCGGTCCATCCTATAGAGCTGGAAGCCATGGGGTTTCCTTTCGAGATCCCAGCACCTGAAGGACCTACATCAGCCGCATCACCTCCAGATTCTTCCTAGACGGCGAAATAGCTACCCTCATCGTCTTCTCTATAAATGAACAGGGGATCATAATGTTCCCCCTGTTCTCCCGCAGCCTCAGCTCTCGGGTCTCTCACCGCCTCAGTTCCAGAATCATGGAGTAAACAATGAGCTGTATGAAATATATAAGAGTGTATTGCAAGAATTGAGCTGATCTTACTCGGGTCCGGAACAGCTTTACCAGTGGTCTGCCTAGGGGCCGACAGCTTAATGACTAATGGAGCAGGAGGAAGAGGCACTGCAGATGATTCGCCCTCTGCAGTAACAGTAGGAGCGTAGCGACGAGGCTTCTTCACTACCCTCTTCCTGCGAGATCCACCTTCCCGCTTTCGCTTGAAGTGGACGTCAGGATCTTCTTCCTCCACTTCTTCCACATCGACGTGATCCATGGGGGCTATACCTACCCCACTAGAAGCAGCTGCTGGAGCCTCAGCACCTGTATCCGCTTCAAAGCGAGGACTTCCTGCATCTGAGGCCTCGCTATCATCAACAGCAATGAATTCCCCGAGCCCTGGAACGCAGACCCTCTTACCCTCGCTCTTCTCAGTGACCTTCCACTTCAACCGCTGAGAGATCAACTTCACACCAAAGGAATTAATAGAAAATCCGATGGGTATGGAGTTTGAAGTTCTATACCATTGGCAGAATCCCAGGGTCATCAGAAGGTTCGGAGTCCTTAGCGGTATGCACAGCCGCGCCTCAGTACAACCAGCAATATAAAACCGCCAGGCACGAGCTCCATCGATGAGACTCCCCACGAAGGCCAGGCTGTTGTTCGGATTACCTACGTACAGTTGGTCATACCCAAACTAACGAGCAAACCGACTCGGAACATAGGGCTCCAGGTAACAGGTGTCCCCGCTTCTATACAACAAGTGGGAGGGCCGGATGCTAACCAGCCATTCGAAGACTCCCCGACTCAACGACTTCTGCCTCTCCCCTACATCCTTGAATTCTTCACCATAGCCTGCATCGCGAATGTAGGGAAAGCACCGAAAAAGGCTGTAGACGTCATGACGGCATAGCAGTTTGCAGACCGCAGCCACATAAGTCCGTGACCACGAACACCCCTCGAATCAACGGAGAAGCGCCATTTGAACACCTTCTGGGGGCTCCTCACCGGCTTGGATGATAGAGGGGTAGTGAAGGACGAACCATGCCATCAAATAAGTATATGGCAAACCAATTCTGGGGTTAGGTCCGTCGCGAGGCAAGATAGTCCCCTTTCCCCGCTTCATCGTTGGTGGCCTGCAGAAAGCCTCCATCAATGCACGAAGACCTCTTTGAATACAGTACACCATTGCTGGAAGAAGTCCAAGAGAATGACCATGGACTAGACGAACAGCCGGTAATAACACAGTTAGATGAATGACGTCGCCAGACGGAGATGGCACCACGCATTTCTTCAACCAAACCGTTAAAAAGCCAGCTAGAAGTGCCTTCCGGGACGTCGATCGACGAGCCTGGTGGTGGAAACTCCAAAGAATATCACCTTTCTCATAGGGTCCGTCATCTTCTTCTAGAATCAAATCTCCTTGAGAGTGCTCTTGCATCTGGCGAAAGATGTCTTCATCTGCAACTCCACAGTGAGCTGCTTCGGGAGTACCTTCCAGGTCAGGGAACAAATAATTTTCCCAGCTCTTCAAACTACATGAAGCTCCCTTATGGCTCCCATGCATGCTTGAGCAAATGTGAAGGTGGCACATCAACTCCCGGTAAGTCTCAAACAAGGCGGGCTCCTGCTTCTCCAGAAGTGCCAATTTCGCCTCAAACGGGAAATATTCTTCATATGGGAGAGACCCCAAAGGCAGAGCAGAGACTTCCTACATCTCGTGCAAAGCCATGCCCAATTCACCAACAGGGGTGAAGAAGGTCCCTATATCAGGGCAGTACAACTCAAAGATGGCATAGAAGTTCGCTACACTCATCTGAATGCCATAACAGGTCGCCCTGACGGCCTCGTAAAGTCCCAGCCTCTTCAGATCTTCTTTAAAATGGGCAAGGACATATAAAGTCAAGTCCCTCCACCATGCCTTGGGAGGATGAATCCACCCAGGGGTCCTGAAATCAGTGGCTGGATAATTACCATGAGCCTTAAAGAACTGATTTCCAAAAGTCTGAGCCACTGCCGGATTTTCTCCCACTGGGATGTCCGGAAGCACGCAGCGAGGAGGACCCGCCCTTGTATAACTAGGAGACGGAGCTATCAACTTCCCCACGTGAACAAAATCGGTAGTCTGCATCACTTACCACTGCATCTTTCGAGCCCTCGTCACACATTGAAAGAAGGACAAGGGAAAATGGCACTTGCTAGATGGGAGATAATACTTCTCGCCATCCAGTTTGAAAATCACTGCCCCTCTCCGGCTAACAGCTGGTGATCATTGTTTGGCGCTGCATCTCCAAACATAAAGTCGGGCTTTCGATAGTTTCTTCGGTCAGAATCTTCAAGGGGAGCAGTAGTTAAGATGCTCCTCATGGTGCGCTGATCCCCAGCATGAATAAGTGCATCCCGACCAGGAGTGCTCCGCTCGCTGAATAGTTAAGCCTGCCTTTGGAACTGTAGGTTAACATTGCCATCCAACCCTCTGGCCGTTCCAAAGAGACTGTTCAGAGGACCAGGAGTATAGTGCACTACAAAAAAAACAAGGGAAACTATGATTAGTTCATCGGCTGAAGGAAAGCTAAAACAAGAATATAATTGTTGTTAAGGCATAGCTTCGCTCTCGGAGTAAAGCTGGCCTAATGCTAGCTTCACCCCGAAGCTTAGCTTCGAAGCAGCAGCTTAACTCCACACTCCACATGAAGGCAGAATGCAAAAAAATATCCAAGTATTAGCTTCACTCTGGAAGCTTGAACTCAGATAATAGAATGAGAAGAAGCTCTCAGGGGCTAACTTAGTATTCCTCAGCTAAAAATTCTGATCAAAATTCTCCAATTCGATCCCCCCTCAATAGCAAACTAAGCTATTTATAAGGGTTTCAGGGGTAAAATTATCCCCTAAAGACCCTCCATAATGGGGGTTAACTCCCCTCATTACGTGGGCAGTAATTGACCCAGTAATGAGGAAGTTATAACAGAGATGCAGGGCTTCTCTACAGTTAAAACGCGGGCTTCGAGCCTCGCATTTTGGCATTATATTATAGCACTGTTGAATGCCGACTTTGAACCTTGCTAGACACGGGCTTCGAACTCTGCTAAACGCGGGCTTTGAGCTTTGCGTCTTGGTATTGCATAGATGGCTGAGATGCGGGCTTCAAGCTCTGCGTCTTGGCCATTGCAGTGAAGCAGAGACGCGGGCTTCGACCCTTGTGTCTTGGTACTGCAGTGATGCTGATACACGACCTTCAAGCTTTGCATCTTGGCCATTGCACTGATATTGAGACGAGGGCTTCGACCCTTGCGTCTTGGTACTGCACAAGTGGCTATGATTAGCCTTTCGTCTGGAGTATAGACTCTACTTTCTGATGACTTATCCTCAGTGATTTTTAGACAGTCTACACTGTGATATAATGTACAAGTAATATTATATCACGTTCTGTGATAAATTTGTAAGTTGTACTCCTTGTGTTGGAATATATATACACTACATACTTCCGTACTCTGATTATGCTCTGTACTGATGCTTAATGTATATATGTGAGGATGTTTGTGTCCTGCATATATACGTCACAGTAGCATCTCCGTATCCGTTAGGGCGGGGCGTTACAGTTTGGTATCAGAGCCTGGGTTCTCACACCTACAATACAACCAAACAGCAAATTAATAGGATATTAATTTGCAATTGGAATGCATGAGTCTCAGTTATACAATCCAACTATAATGTACAAAGTTATCTATTCCTTTCTGATACTCCTCCCCTTGATTCCTAAAATCCATCTATCTTTTTGCTTTTCAGTTTCCAGTCATCTTTTACCAACATAGATATGGATAGAAGGACAGGTCGTTAGACAATCACAAAATGGACCCACGGGAGAGAATGAAGATATTCTAAGGGTTATCCATAATATGACGGAAAATCAACAGAAGCAGACAGAACTCCTTCGGCAAGGATTAATGGTAGCTCCTCAGGAATAAAGGTCGGGCAACGTATCAGACTTCAAGCAGTTGCAGCCGCCAATATTCACAGAGGAAGAGAGACCACTAAATTCTAAGCAATGGTTGATCGACATCACTGATCTTTTGAAGACAGCTCGGGTTAAAGAGGAAAATTAGGTAGAGGTCGTCAAGATTAAACTAAAAAATGTAGTCAGAATCTGGTGGCTAGCTAAAGAAGTGAGACTGGATAAACCCATCACTTGGGACTAGTTCTCTAAGATTTTATAATAGGTTCTTCTCTATTACAGCTCAAAAGGAGACGGAAGAACAGTTCATCTGACTTCAACAATGGAGCTGATATGTGGATGAGTATACCGCTGAGTTCCTAAGGCTTAGCCATTTTGCTCCATATATGGTGACCGGCGAAGAGAAGCGGGCAAGTAGATTTCAACAGGGCTTGCAAATGGATATTCAGGTCCTCTTGATTCCCCAACAGCTGAAAACATATTCACAGGTCCTCACTATAGCTCGAGAGTTAGAGCGAGAACTGCAGAAAAAGAAACTTAACAGGATAAGGAACCTAGCCATGAAGGACCATTTCAACAATTGGGCAGAGGAGGTCCAGTTAGAGCTACAAAAGTTCCGATAATTAGACGACCATTTCTACCAACCCCTTCCCAGATAACCCATCAATTTCCTGTTTGTAATTGTTGCCAGAAACTAGGTCACTTTCAAAAAGATTATCGTAGGACAAATGGGTCATGCCTGGCCTATGGTTCCCGTGACCACGCAATAGAAGGTTGTCCCCATAAAAGAACAGGAGTAATAAATCGGGCTTTCCCAGCACCTCCAATACCAAATGGACAGAGGAACCCAGGACTCCACTATAGCAGGTTATCTGCCCAGTCCAAAGGGGAGTCAGAACTGTAGTAGGTCGTGAAAGGGGACAAGCCTACAACTTGACAGTAGAAGAGGCCGAAACTTCCAAAAAGGTGATAACAGGTAAGATCACGGTATACGCTAAACCTGTTCTAGCCATCTTTGATTCTGGCGCTTCTCATTGTTACATAATCAGATAGTTTTACTGCTTTGCATTCTATACTTGTTAAGTTAAATATTTAGCCCTCCAGTGGGAGATTAGTACCGGAAATGGGATAGTCATCTCCAATAGAATTTGTATAGATTGCATAGTAGAACTATATAACAGGACATTAGCAGTAGATATGCTCATATTAGATACTAAAGGATATAACGTGATCTTATGCATGACTTGGCTTAGCAAATACTATGCAGTTATTGATTGTCAGAACAAGAAAGTTATTTTCTGAATATCACATCAGCCTGAATTCTAATTTGACGAAGAGCATAAGTCTGCCAAGAGAAAAACATAAATGACTACCGCTGAGATTCAGAAGAAAGGAGTACCCATTTGGAATGAGTTTTCAGAAGTGTTTGAAGAGATTTCAGGACTCCCACCCGACAGAGTGTTAGAGTTCTCCATTGTTACCATTCCGGACACAGTTCTAATATCTTAAACTCCATACAGAATGGCACCCACTGAGTTAGAGATTCTAAAGAAACAGCTATAAGAGTATTCTGACAATGGATTGATTAGACCAAGTACTTCACCATAGGGAGCTCCAGTGCTATTAGCGAACAAGAAAGATGGTGGCAAATGATTGTTTGTAGACTACAGGGAATTAAACAAAGTTACCATCAAGAATAAGTATCCCTTACCAAGAATTGATGATCTTTTTGATTAACTTCATGGAGCCCAAGTATTTTCTAAATTGGATTTACAATTAGGTTTTCATCAGCTAAAGGTTAAGAAAGAGGATATTCAGAAGATAGCATTCAAAACTCACAATAGTCATCATGAGTTTTTAGTTATGCCTTTTAGAGTGACCAACGTCCCAACAGTCTTTATGGATTTGATGAACCGAGTTTTCTCGCCATATTTGGATCAGTTTGTCATTGTATTCATCGACAATATTTTGATATATTCCAAGAGTGACAGAGAGCATGCAGAACACTTGAGGATAGAATTGCAGACTCTCCAGCAAGAACAGCTTCATGCTAAACGGAGCAAGTGTGAGTTCTGGCTAGATTGTATAGCTTTCTTGGGTCATATGGTTTCGAAAGAGGGAATTTCAGTTGACCCCAGCAAGATCCAGCCAGTAAATGATTAGCCAATTCTAAGGACAGTAACAGAAATTAAAAGCTTTATTAGATTAGCCAGATATTGCAGGAGATTAGCCCATGACTTCTCAAAAATTGTAGCCCCGTTAACAAAGCTCACCAGAAAAGGAGAAAAGTATATATGGACAGAGGAATGTACTGCAACATTCAAAAAATTAAAGGAAAAACTAATTACAGCTCTAATCTTGAAGACTCCATCATGAACAGGAGGGATGGTTATATACAATGATGCATCCAGAAAAGGCCTAGGATGTGTATTGATGCAGCATGATCGTGTCATAGCTTATGCATCCAGGCAATTTAAAGTACATGAGAAAAATTATCCAACCGATGACTTAGAGCTGGTAACGTAATATTCGCATTGAAGATCTGGAGGCATTATCTTTTGGGGGACAAAATATTAAACTATACTGATCACAAGAGTCTTAAGTATATTTCCACGCAGAAAGAACTGATTATGAGGCAAAGGCGGAGGCTTGAATTGATGGTACATTATGACATAGACTTGCAGTACCATCCTAGTAAGGTCAATACAGTACCAGATGCCTTGAGGAAAAAACCAGAGAACAAAGTACTAGTACAACTCACTCAACGGAAGGAATTGCTTCGAGAAATCATAAAATTAGACTTAATGCTAGTACAAGGAACTGATGAGTTAAGTCAGTTAATGACTTTTCAGATTCAACTAACCCTGATGGATGAAATTAAAGAAGCTCAAAAGGAAGACTCCAGATTACTGATCAGTCGCATATATTATACATACATTGTCACATTCTCATACTTATTATATAATAAACTCAGCTTTTAATCCTAATTATTGTCTAATTTATATGCAGGCCCATTCTAAAGGAAAGGAAAGAGAAATGAGCCCAAAAGCCCATCAAAATTCTGATTTAATTCAGAAATAATTCGAAATCAGAAAATCAGGGAAAATCAGATCGGTTGAAAATCAGTTAGAACAAATCTTCCCAAATCAATTGGTTAAAGCCAGAGATAAAAGGCCGTTTCGTCAAATTCAGGAGCCAAAACTGCAAATCAATAAGGAGATACATCATATCACGAAACCAGGCAGCTCCACCCCCGGGTGTGGCCACCTGGCCATACCTTGGCCGCGAAAATAAGGCCAAAGCCGCGTTTTCGCGGCTTGTTGGACTCTATTGGGGGAGCGTTTGCTCCCCCTATCTTCGTACGCCTCTCCCCGTTGGGTTTTGCCTATAAATACTGGGTTTTTTAGAGACTACAATGAGTGATCATGCAGAGATAGACTTTAGGCTAGTTTTTCTTTCTTTTTAATGTAGGTTTTTATTTTTTTATGTAATTTTTAGTTTTATTTATGCAATTAAGAGGATATCAGAGTTTCATAGGAGAACGAGAGTGAATCTTGTACTGAGAGTGAAACCTGTGTAAGTTGTTCTTCTTTTCTCTTATTGATACAAGATTGAATCTATAGTTGCATTTGTAAGTTCTTCTTTATTTTTTGTGTTCTTCTTCTTCCTTTCTACTTTTCTTCTTTTTGGTATCAATTGCTATCCAAGTGAGTCTTATAGCGTCGAAAGAGCCTTTCATTTGCGAGTGCCACCGATAGCTCATGACGATGGATTTTTAGTCTCATTCTATATCATTTCATACTTGTATCGTCTTGATGATGTAATGCGGAAGAGACGGAAATCAACTCTTATGGGCTATGCGTTGATTACCTCTACTTCAAGGTAACATCATTGCCACTGATTAAAGGTAAGTATTGGGCCAAAAGAGGTAAGTAATTTTTAGTTTTCTTTTGCTTAGATCACCAACACCATCAACATCCAAATCTTTTTCATTCTTTTTCAATTTCTTTGTACATATCCACTTCTAATTTCTTCGCCTTCTCTATCTACTACTTTCTTCCTAACTTAACATTAACTCTTTTTTATTTTCTTTTAAAAAACTAAAAGAAAAATTTTAACTATTCTTTGTAGCATAAAAGAGAACCTGCTAAATAAAGCTTCCATCGCCAGTCCCTCCTTATAGATCACGACCCGCAATAGCCACTTACTATTATGGTAGCATTGAGCACCTTGCACTACTGTTATAAAAGTTCTGAAATTCTTTATTTTTGTGTGCAGGTAAAAACTCAATCAAATTTTGGCGCTGTTGTCGGGGAGGGACGATAAGTTATTCTCTTTTTAGATTTACATTTTTGATTAACTTTCTTCTTTGTTCTTGGTGTACAGGTTTGACAAGAAGGAATTTTTGCTGTAGTGGACATATAAGTGGACCTGGACTCTGATCAAGAAAGCAGAGCCAAGAAGCCCTCAGATTTGCTACTTTCCTGTGGCAATTTGAGTGAACTACTAACCTGTATTTTCTGCAGGTTAGCTGAATTGTAAAGTTTAATATCTGTAGCTATTTATTTTCTTATTTGACTCACTGTACATACATTTCTAACAACAACAGTAAAAGATTGATTGTAAATGCTAAAAATGATTTAGACTTTGCATTTGGCACGTGTCTATTTCATTACATTTTCTATTTACTGTTGAAGAGTGCTGGAGCAAAGGTATATGTGCATAGCATTTAGCATAAGGTTCATTCTTGTGTGAAATATTACTTGAGTGTTACTTTTTTTCTATATACTTGTACACTACACTAAATTGATTTAAGGGCTTGTCCTATAAACAAGATAAGGTGGGGAAGTCATTACCCTCTCTGCCCACAAATAATCTCCTCACTCACTAACCCAAGCCTAACTAAAACTGAGTAGACGTTGGCCCTAGGGACATCTTGGACTCAAATAGAAGACTGACCTAGGGGAAAGTTGATTTGAATTTGACTCTTGCCAAATCGGTTCTAAGGTTGGGGATTGAGGATGAAACCCTGAATGTTGGTGGATTGACATAATTAGGCCCGTTGCTTAGGCACGGATACCTCCCACCGATCGTGCCCCAACCTGGCCAATTAACTTGTGGTCAGATTCGGCAATATACCCCCCGTGGACAGTCTAACCAGTTAGGAGTCGTCTGGGTTTAAGATCTATCCTAACTTAGGTTAGATTTTTCTTTTTATTTGTTTTCTTATTTGTTAGTTTTTTTAGTTTTTGTTTGACATTTCTTGCGTGATATGACTTATAACAATAATTTTTTCAATTTTAATGGTAATTCATATTACACCCCAACTTCTTTTTCGGATATTACCAACCCGGCATATCATAACTTTAACCAATCTAGTGTATCGGATTGGTCTTATCCGAATTAATATAACCCATGACCCCAATCTTATAACCAAATTTCCAAAATAATTTCAACTCTTCACAGAGTCAATGGGGATTCACCTCCCCCGAGTCCAATTTTCAACCAACTTGTCCTCCTTATCCACCTTGTCCATAATATTTCCAAGAGTCATACTCAGTTCCACATATTCAAAATAGAAAACCATCAATCTTAGAAATGAGTATGCGTGAGTCCAAGCAACAATCACAAAATCTAACGGACTCACAATTTTACCACAAATTTTATTCATCTTTTCAAGTCCAATCGCAACAAAACGATGAACCAATTGATTATGAAAAGCTGCTTGAAGCCATGACTCAGGCTCAAATCGCTCATAATCATGACATAGATATAATGGTCCAAACTCTCCATTCTCACCATTTGATTATTTCTGATGTCGCTAACCATTCTGTTAGAGCTGAAGAATTATGTTATTTTGGAAAACAAGATTCCATTTCAGCACACCCATTTCACCTTGCCCAAACTCCAAAATTTGAAAACCACATTGACATTTTGGCAAGTTATCCCTTTCCTGAAATTGAACTTGAGAATGAATATGATCCTGAACCTCAACTTGGTGATTCAATTCTACTTCCTGATTCAATATTGACTCCAGTGTCTTCACCTGATTTCAATCTTTTTTCCGAGTCAACATTGGATCCTTTGCCAATTCATCATGAAATTGAATCGCCAATGTTTTATGATCATCATATTGAACTTGACCAATTTCATACTTTTGAAAGTCCCATTGACAAATTTGCAAGTTCTCATTTTTATGAAATTAAACTCAATGAGAAATGTGACCTAGATTCTCAAAATTATTAAAGCTCAAATTTTTAAATCAATATTCACTCCTGTTTTGTTACCCAACTTGAGTAATATTTTGGAGTCAGTTTTGATTCCCACATCTGTCATTCTTGAACTTGAATTACCAATATTAAGTCACATTCTATTGTTGGGAAATGAATGTGGACTTGAGTTTCAACTTCTTAATTTGGACCCACTTCCTGAATCAATCTCGACTCCTGAACCTTTACTTGATTTAAATCACTTGAGTAAGTATTAGTTCCCGTACTTCTTAAGTCCAAGTCAATCATTCCATCTTTTGACACTCCATTTTGGGACAAGGGTGTTGATAAAATTGACTCCGAAATTTTTTGTGAAATTTGAAAATTAGATGGGGTAAAATTCTTAATAAAGATAATTTATATATATATCATTTTAGTGGGTTATATTAGAGAGGTTTCTGGTGGGTTCCTCTGAACTCCAAGCAAATTAGATTGGGCTGCATTTCGTGGACCAATCAGACCACCACTGGAACCACCACCTTAGAATAATATTTTCCTTCTCTTTCTTCTTTTTCATGGATCTATGCATTAAATCATACATTGAGGACAATGCATGAGATATGTGTGGGGGAGGGTTCTAACATAACTTAGATTTTCTTTTTATTATTAAAAAAAGTAATGTTTTCTTTACTTTTAAAAACTTTTTGAAAATAGAAACAATATTTTGACATATTTTTTGTAAGAAATTAAGTCAATTTTAAGGAATAGGAGAATCATAATTAGGATTTCTTATATTTGGTCAAAATAAGATTATTTATTTGATTTCTAAAGTTAGGAAGAAAATTTGTGAAAGTAATTTAATCTTGATCTTTACCTTGATAATATATGCATGCTTTATACACTTACACACTTAGGGTTCAAAAATAAAGATTCTTATGCCTTATTTAAAAAAAAAGAAAAAGGAGAAGGAGAATATATATATATATATATATATAAATTCTATGATTAAGCTAGGTATTTGTGCCTCATAAAGCATAAGTATTCACGCCTAAAGGTATTTCATATAATAAAATCCTTAGTTTTGTGGCCTTGTATGCTCGAGTCCTTAAGTCCTTGGGGTGTCTTCTCACCTGGTGCCCTAAGACTGTTTGGTTTGAGAGTCACCGATTAAAAGCTCGTTACATGGGCAGATTAGAAAGCCTAATAGAACTAAAGAATATTACCACCAAAAATTAAAAAATAAAAAAATAATTAAGGCATAAGAGTTAGAGTTAAAGAACCCTTAGTCAAAATTTCACGGTCACGAAGGTGCATATGACTTAAGGTAAAGAATAGACTAGATGAGAAGTACAATTTGACTCCGTACTTTGATTGATAACAAATTTTTGAATAGAGGCTAAGTTTAGGAATGAAAAATTCAGTTTTCCTATAACTTATAGATTACTTAATTCTTCCAATAATATTTCATATATTTTTCTCTTTCAAAATGTGATTTCAAAATACTAACATTTTTCTTTTTCTTTATGGATTTTGTGGGTGCAATCTACTGAAAACCCTCACGAGACAAAACTCGTCCTCTAGGGGAAACCTAGAGGTTTAACAGCTTGTTGCACAAGCTGCAACAAGCTCAGTGCAATCGCGTAACCTACGAAAGTGGTCTAATAATATTTAATTTAGTTTTTTTGTTTTGCTCAAGGACGAGCAAAAGATAAGTGCAGGGGTGTAATCGATCACATATATTGAACAAACATTGTAACATTCTCATACTCATTGTTTAATAAACTCTGCTTTTAATCCTAATTATTGTCTAATTTATATGCAAGCCTATTATAAAGGAAAGGAATGAGAAATGAGCCCAAAAGCCCATCAAAATTCTGATTTAATTTAGAAATAATTCGAAATCAGAAAATCAGGACAGATTAGGGCAAAGCAGATCTGTTGAAAATCAGTTAGAACAAATCTTTCCAAATCAGTTGGTCAAAGCCAGAGATCAAAGGCTGTTTCGTCAAATTCAGGAGCCAAAACTGCAAATCCAGAAGGAGATAACATCATATTACGAAACCAGGCAGCTCCATCCCCGGGAGTGGCCACCTGGCCACACCCGGGTCCCGAAAACGCGACCAAAGTCGCGTTTCTGTGGCTTGTTGGACTCTGTTGGGGGAGCGTTTGCTCCCCCTATCTTCGTACGCCTCTCCCCGTTGGGTTTTGTCTATAAATACTGAATTTTTTAGAGACCACAGCGAGCAATCATGCAGAGATAGACTTTAGGCTAGTTTTTTCTTTTTTTTAATGTAGGTTTTTATTTTTTTTATATAAATTTCAGTTTTATTTATGTAATACAGAGGAAATCGGAGTTTCATAGGAGAACAAGAGTGAAGCTTATACTGAGAGTGACACCGGTGTAAGTTGTTCTTCTTCTCTCTTATTGTTACAAGATTGAATCTATAGTTGCATTTGTAAGTTCTTCTTTATTTTTTGTTTTCTTCTTCTTCCTTTCTACTTTTCTTCTTTTTAGAATCAATTGCTATCCAAATGAGTCTTATAGTATCGAAAGAGCCTTGCCTTTGCGAGTGCCACCGGTAGCTCATGACGATGGATTTTTAGTCTCATTCTATATCATTTCATACTTTTATCATCTCGATGATGTAATGTGAAAGAGACGGGAATCAACTCTTATGGGCTAGCGCTGATTGCCTCTGCTTCAAAGTAACATCATTGCTACAGATTCAAGGTAAGTATTGGGCCAAAGGAGGTAAGTAATTTTTAGTTTTCTTTCTTTTAATTCTTTAGCTTAGATCACCAACACAATCAGCATCCAAATCTTTTTCATTCTTTTTCAATTTCTTTGTACATATCCACTTCTATTTTCTCCACCTTCTCTATCTACCACTTTCTTCCTAACTTAACTTTAACTCTTTTTCATTTTCTTTTAAAAGCTAAAAGAAGAACTTTAACCATTCTTTGTAGCATAAAAGAGAACTTGCTAAACAAAACTTCCATCGCTAGTCCCTCCTTATGGATCACGACCCGCATAGCCACTAGCTATTGTGGTAGCATTGAGCACCTTTCACTACTGTTATAAAAGTTCTGAAATTCTGTATTTTTGTGTGCAGGTAAAAATTCAATCAATTACAAAAATTTAGAGCTCAAGTAGAAGCTGGACTAAGGACTGATGTCCGTATTCATTCGGACGGTGCACTTTATTTTTGTAACAGAATCTGTGCACCACGAGGAGAAGTTCGACAGAAAATTCTGGCAGAGGCACACAGTTCGGCTAATTCCATACACCCAGGAGGAACTAAAATGTATCAAGACTTGAAGTAAAAGTTTGGTGGAATGCCATGAAGAGAGAGATAGCCCAGTATGTGGCCAAGTGCTTAGTTTGCTAGCAGATAAAGATAGAACATCAGAGAACAACTGGACTTCTACAACCATTACTGATACCCGAATGGAAGTGGGAACATATCACCATGGATTTTATTACAGCTCTACCCCACAGTCCAAGGATAACAATACAGTATGGGTAATTATTGGTCACCTCACAAAATCAGCTCACTTCCTACCTTTCAGAGTAGGTCAGTCAACAGAAGTCCTTACAGATAAATACAACAACAACTAAGCCATTTGTCCAAGATATTTGGAGTAGGCTACATGAACAAAAAAAAGAATTACGCCGGATTGGGCACATGGATCAGCTATCTCCACTAATTCCTATCAAGTCATTAAGACCTTTAGCCTCTATATCTTACCGTATTACCTCCATCCATGTCTTCTTCGGTCTCCCCTACGCTCTTTTAACTTGTCCTAAATTAATACGCTCTACTCATCGAACTGGTGCATTTGTATGTCTACGTCGTACATGACCAAACCATCGCAGGCGGTTTTCTCTCATCTTCTCTTCTATAGAGGCTACACCTATCGTAGTATGAATATCCTCATTTCTCACCTTATCTCTCCGTGTGTTACCACACGTACAATGAAGCATGCGCATCTCTGCTACACTCATCTTCTGGGCACAATATCTCTTTATAGCCCAATATTCTGTGCCATATAACAAAGCTGGCTTAATAGCAGTCCGATAAAACTTTTCCTTCAGCCATAACAGAATGTTACAATCACATAAAACTCCTATTGCACTCTTCCATTTCAACCAGCCAGCTTGGACCTACGGTGGACATCACTATTGATCTCCCCATCCTTTTGGATAATAGAACCCAAGTACTTAAAATGACTGCTCATCGGTATTTCTTGTCCATCTAGTCTCACAAAACTATAATCTTGGATTTCCTGTTTACTGAATTTACACTCCATATACTCTGTTTTGGCCCTACATAATCTAAAACCTCGAGATTCTAGAGTTTGCCTCCATAACTCCAATTTGGCATTTACCCCAGCTCTTGTCTCATCAACTAGGACAATATCATCAGCAAAGAGCATACACCATGGTATCTCATCCTGAATAGCTCTAGTAAGCTCATCCATCACTATGGCAAATAAGATTGGACTCAATGCAGATCCTTGATGCAATCCAATTGTGATAGAAAAATTACATGTTATGCCTCCACAAGTTCTGACATTTGCCACTATTCCATCATACATATCCTTGATTATGTCAATATATTTGATAGGGACTCCCTTTTTCATCAATGTCCACCATAATACCTCTCTTGGCACCTTATCATAAGCTTTTTCTAAATTAATAAAGACCATATACAAATTTCTCTTCCTCTCTCGAAATCGCTCTATAAGTTGACAAAGTAAATGAATAGGCTCTGTCGTCGATCGCCCCGGCATGAACCCAAACTGGTTCTCTGATATAGTGACATTCTGCCTTAACGTGTGTTCAATTATCCTCTCCCAAAGCTTCATGGTGTGACACATAAGTTTTATTCCACGATAGTTTGAACAACTCTAGATATCACCCTTGTTCTTATATAGAGGTACTAAGGTACTCTTCCTCCACTCATTTGGTATCTTTTTAGTTAGCCAGATCTTGTTAAAGAGGTTTGTCAGCCATCTCACGCCCACCTCTCCTAAGCATCTCCATACCTCAATAGGATTCCATCCGGGCCAATAGCTTTCCTTGACTTCATCCTCTTCAAGGCCTCTTTAACTTCAGATTCGCTAATTCTACGAATATAATTATGGTTCATATCCTAGCACTGAATGATAAGGTCATCCAAGTCTTGAGTAGAACGACCATTGAACAATTTGTCAAAATATTCTCTCCATCTTTCCTTGATTTCTTCATCTCGAACCAAAATCTTCTGATCTTCATCTTTGACACACCTCACAGTACATAAGTCTCTAGTCTTTCTATCTCGTATTCGAGCAATTTTATATATATCCGTTTCAACCTCTTTAGTGTCTAACTTCTCATACACTTCTTTGTACACTTTAGTTTTTGCATTCTGAACAGCTTTCTTAGCCTTCTTCTTGGCTAGCTTATACCTCTCAAAACTCACTCCATCACAAATTTTCTTCAAATCTCTATAAGAGTCCCGTTTGTTTTTAATGGCAGCTTTTACCTCTTCATTCTACCATGATGTGTCCTTACATGGTGGAGCACCACCACGTGACTCACCAAGTACATCTTTAGCTACTCTTTTAATGCAGCTAGCAATTTTGTTCCATGTTGTATTGGGAGCATCTTGTGTTTTCCAATCTGCTTCATGTACTACTCGATCTACAAAAACTCTTTGGTTACCTTTTTATAACCGCCACCACTTAATCTTAGGATCAAACTTACGTTTAATCTTTCTAAATCTCCTTCTAATCAGGACATCTAAAATTAGGAGTCTAGTAAACTAGACTCTTAATTTTAGATGTCCTGATTAGAAAGAGATTTAGAAAGATTAAACGTAAGTTAGATCCTAAGATTAAGTGGTGGCGGTTAAAAGAAGGTAACCAAAGAGTTTTTATAGATCGAGTAGTATATGAAACAGATTTGAAAGCCCAAGATGATCCTAATACAATATGGAACAAAATTGCTAGCTGCATTAAAAGAGTAGCTAAAGATGTACTTGATGAGTCACGTGGTGGTAAATATATTAAGAAGATAGTTTGTCTGCACGGATTTTCAGTTAGTATCGTGTCAGATAGAGACACAAGATTCCGATCGCATTTCTGGGAAAGTCTCCAAGAAAACCTAGAAACTCGTCTGAAGTTTAATAGTTTATATCATTCTCAGACAAACGGGCAGTCTGAACGAACTATCCAAATTCTTGAAGACATGATGTAAGCCTGCATGATAGAATTCACAGGGACATGGGAAGACTATCTTCATTTGATAGAATTTCTTATAATAACAGCTATCAGGCCAGTATCAAGATGGCTCCATTTGAAACTTTGTATGGTAGAAAATGCAGGTCGCCGTTATGTTGCGATGAAATCGGTGAAAGAAGACTCTTGGGCCAGATATGCTAGTTCAAATAACAGATAAAGTCAGAATTATCAGAGTCACCTCCAAGCAACACAGAGCTGACAGAAAAGTTGGATTGACACTAATAGAAGACCATTGGAATTTAAAGTAGGCAATCATGTATTTTTAAGGATATTATTAACCAAAGGGGTAATCTGATTCGGTGCTCGTGGGAAACTTAGTCCAAGATACATCTGCCCATTCAAGATTTTGGATCATGTGGGAGATGTAGCTTACCGACTGGCATTACTGCCATCATTAGAAGCAGTTCATAATGTATTTCACATATCACAGCTAAGGAAGTATGTCGAAGATGAAAGTCATATTCTAGATCACTCAGAACTGGAACTATAACCAGATTTATCTTATAAGGAGCAGCCAATGGCCATTCTGGACAAAAGTGTCAAGACCCTGAAGAATAGGGCAATACCATTTGTACTGGTTTCTTGGAATAGGCATGCTCCAGGAAAAGTGATCGGGGGAAAATCGCGCACAAAAAGTATATGTTTTAAAATTGATATTTAAAGTGTGCGTGCTTTGGCTTCCTCGATACTTTCGTTATAGCATAGAAGCTAAAACGAGTCGAATCCATAAGGCGGGAGGCGATAGAAGCTTACACGATATGTTCACGTGTATGTAAAAAGTTCTTCAATGTTTGAAAGAAAGAAAGGAAAAGGAAACAAAGAATGAAAAGAGATGTACGGTGAAAACAAAGAAGTGGGAAACATAGAAAAGAATATATTTGTGATTTTATTTATATATCTAAAACAAAGTGAAAAAGAAAGAAAACCCATGGCTCCTAACTACGAATGGCTCAACTAGCCATGCTAACCTCTTAGTAATAGTTGTCTCACATGTATCCTTGGCCATCACTAGTCCTTGGTTCAAGAGTGTTTCAAAGCATGACCCATACGATAACTTTCACATCCAAACTCAACAAAACAAGTACAAGTTACACTTAAACCATCAAAACTAAACAAGAGTAAGTATGTAGTAAAGTAATGTTAGCTTGTTAGAGAGTTAGGCTGTTAGAGCGTTAGAATCCATCATCATGAGCCATCAATGGCTCTTGCAAGAGCAAGGCCAAGCAGAGGCTATTAGATTCATGTAGATTATCAAGTAAGAAGTTAACAAGTTAGTGGTTAGTAGTTAGTTGTCATGAGAGAAAATTAGCTAAGCATGTAAAAGGAGTTAGACAGAAAATAAAGAGAGATAAAAAGAGAACCTTTCATAGCTGTCACTTTCTATTATGAGCACTCTTAATTTTCAACCATGTATCACTCTCTCTCCTATTACAAGATCTAAAAGAAATAGAAAATACAAAGAGAAAAAGAAGAAGAACTAAAACTAAACTACCTTAAACTACAACATGGAAAGAAACTACCCCACTCTCTGGATTTTTGGTTATGAAGAAACTCAAGAGGGTTTTTATAGGCACCAGAAGAAAGGGGGCCAGGGGGACAAACCCTGGCCCATAGCGCTGGTGCGGTCGCGCCAGAACCACGTTTAAGCGACTGTACTGGCGCGACGCGCGCAGCGCCGCCTGCTGCGTGTTGTCCTGTTGGTCCCCTGTCGGCGGCATGCCCTGGTTTCTAGTTTTGGGCCCCTGATTTTAACAGAATCACCCTCCTAGGTCAATGGCTATCTTTATAGGCCTTTAATCACCCAATAAATAGTGATTTTGGATCTTCTTCTTCATTTCCACACCATGGACCTAGAATCACAAAAGAAGACCATTATTAGCAGTATTTATTATAAAATGAATGTGAAGATGTGATATAAAATATGCAATTTTGGATACTAATCGCACCACCACACTTATCTTTTGCTCGTCCCGAGCAGAACAAAAAACTAAAGAAATTATTACACTACTTTCGCAGGTGACGCGATTGCACTAAGCATGTGAAACAAGTCGTTAAACCTCTAGGTTTCCCCTAAAGGATGAGTTTTGTGTCCTGAGGGTTTTTAGCGGATTATACCCACAAAATCCATAAAGAAAGAAATCAATTGTTAGTATTTTGAAAACGCATTTTGAAATAGAGAAAAGTGTTGAAGTATTTTTACGAAAATATAAGGGATCCAAGGTCATAGGTTAACCAGAAATTATTCTTCCTTAAACTAAGTCGAAATGCAAAATCTTGTTATAAATTAAATGTAAGAATTTAAAATTGAATTGATTCTTTGATCTTGCATAAAACTCTTAGAAAAATATGTACTTTGTGAACTATGAAATTTTTTGAGATATTGACTAAAACTTTCATGCCATTGATTTGTGTATATTTATTTTTTCTTTTTTCTTTTTTTTTCCTTAGTTTTTTTAGGCTTTCTTATTTACCCGGGTAGTAAGTCTTTAGCCGGTGACTCCCAAACCAGATGATCTTAAAGCACCAGATGAAAAAACAACCTTCGGACTTAAGGACTCGCGTAAACAAGGCCACAAAACTAAAGGGGATTATTATTTTTTTGTCCATCATTTTAGGTGTGAATAATCATGCTTTCTGAGACATAATTACCCAAATTCAATAAGTAGTTTTTATTATCATCATTTTTTAATATATTTTTTATGGCGTTTTCAGTCTTTGTTTCAATCCCAAAAGTTGTGTGAGTGTGAAGTGCATAAATCTAAGGCAAAAAATTCAAGATCAAATTATCTTTGCAATCTTACTTTCTTATCCTAAAATTTAAACAAGATTTATTATTTTGACTTGGTTTAAAAATTTATAAGGTCTTCCTAATTCCTAAAATAATCTTAATTTTCTAAAAAAATAAATCAAACTATTTCCCTTATTTCAAAAAGTTTTGTAAAAAGAAAAGAATAAAGTTTTTATAAGAAGAAAATTTTAACAAGTTCCTAAAAAGAAGTGTAAAAGAAAGAAAATATAAAACTAACTATGTTAGTAAACCCCCCCATACTTATCTCATGCATTGTCCTCAATGCATCGTGAATGTGTATATACATGAAACAAATGGAGAGGGAAGGAAAATTACCTCACGGTGGTGGCTCCGGTGGTGGTCTGACTAGGCCAAGTGATTGAAGCTATCCCTGCACACAAAATACAAAATTTCAGATCTAAGAATAAAGATGTGCAAGTGTTCAATTCTTACCGCTATAGCAAGTGGCTATGCGTGTCGTGATCCACAAGGAGGGTTTTGCGATAGAAGCGTTTACGTTCTTGTATTGAAATCTTTATGAAAACCAAACGAGAGTTCTATTCTGTTTTTAAGTAAAGAAAATGGAAAAGAATTATGTTAAAGTTAGAAGAAAATGAGAGATGAAGAAGGTGGAAAAAATCAGAAAACGGAGAAAGCGACTATGTACAAATGATTATTTACAAGGAAGTGAAAAGGAGTGGTGTTGGTGATTTAATTTAAAAAAACGAAAAAGAAAAGAAATAAAACAATTACTCACCTTCTTTTCACCAAAAGCTTACCTTGAATCATTAGCGACGATGTAACCTTGAATTGGAGGCAATCAGCGCATAGCCCATAAGAGTCGATTTTTGGTCTCTTCCACATTACATCATCAAGATACTCAAGCATGAAATGATACAGAGAGACTCACAATTCCATCGTCATGAGCTATCGGTGGCACTCGCAAAAGCAAGGCTCTTTCGATGCTTTAGACTCACTTGGAAGACAGTTGTACCAAAAAGAAAAGTGAAGTAGAAAAGAAGAAGAAGAAGAAAACTAAAAAGAAGTACATATGAAGAAAGAACATCGATTCGATTTCATAACGATCAAAGAAAAGAAATAAACCTTACACCATTGTCACTTTTAGCTCAAGCTTCATTCTTGTTCTTCGATGAAAGTCGATCTCCTCTGAATTACATAAATAAAAACTAAAATTACATGAACAAGAAAAACAAAAACCTAAACTAAGAAATAAAAAACTAGTCTAAATCATATCTCTGCATGGTCGTCCAATTTTCAGCGCAAAGACTGCCTTTTTATAGGCAAAAACCCAACAAGCAGGATTCCGGGGAGATCGGGGGAGCAAACGCTCCCCCTAACTCCCCAACCTTGCCGCGGAAACGCGGCTTGGGCCGCGTTTCCGCGGCCAGGGTATGGCCAGATGGCCACACCCTGTTGGTGGGTCTCTCTGGAGTTTCTTCTGCATTTATCCTTAGTTGGTTCTTCGTTTGAGATCAGGATTCTGACGAAATGGCCTTTGATTCTTGGCTTTAAGCGATCGATTCTGAGAGGATTCTTCTCAACCGGTTTTCAACCTCTTGATTTTGTCCTGATTTACTGAGTGCGAATTAACTCTGATTTAATTCAGAATTTTGCTGGGCTTTTGGGCTCATTTCTCTTCATCTCCTTAAGGATTGGGCCTGCAAATAAATTTAGCATTTAATTAGGACAATGCAGGCTTTTATTCTAAAATAAGTATGGAAATATGATACTAAATATGCAACATTAGCGACCAATCACACCCCCATACCTATCTTTTGCTCGTCCTCGAGCAAAACAACTAAACTATACTAAGGATTATTAGACCACTTTCGCAGGTCACGCGATTGCACTGAGCATGTGCAACAAGCCGTTAAACCTCTAGGTTTCCCCTAGAGGACGAGTTTTGTCTCGTGAGGGTTTTCAGCGGATTGCACCCACAAAATCCATAAACAAAGGGAAATAAAGAGTTAGTATTTTCGAAAAGCATTTTGAAAGGAAAAATATTTGAAATATAATTGTAAGATCTAAGCAATCTATAAGTTATAGGAAAACTGAATTTTTCGTTCCTAAACTTAGTCTCTATTCAAAAATTTGTTATCAATTAAAGTAAGGAGTCAAATTGTACTTCTCATCTAGTCTATTACTTTACCCCAAGTCATATGCACCTTGTGATAGTGAAAATTTTGACTAAGGGTTCATTAACTCTAACTCTTATGCCTTATTTATTTATACATATATATTTTTTTTTGGTGGTATTATTCCTTAGTTCTATTAGGCTTTCTAATCTGCCCATGTAACGAGCCTTTAATCGATGACTCCCAAACCAAACGGTCTTAGGGCACCGGGTGAGAAGACACCCCAAGGACTTAAGGACTCGAGCAAACAAGGCCACAAAACTAAGGATTTTATTATATGAACCACTTTTAAGCGTGAATACTTATGCTTTATTAGGCACAAATACCCAGTTTAATCAGAGGATTATATATATATATATATATATATATATATATATATATATATATATTAAACTTATCTAATCATCTTTCGCATAAATACTAAGGCTTGCTTGGGCCAAAGCACCTAGCTAATCAATAATTAGATTTATTTATCCTTTTTTTCTTTTTTTTTAAAACTTATCTAATTATTTTTCGCATAAATACTAAGGCTTGCTTAGGCCAAAGCATCTAGCTAATCAATAATTAGATTTGTTTATTTTTTTTATATATTTTTTTTATAAGGCATAAGAATCTTTGTTTTTGAACCCTAAGTGTATAAGTGTATGAAGTGTGCATATTTCATCAAGGTAAAGATCAAGACTAAATTACTTTGACAAATTTTCTTCCTAACCCTAAAAATCAAACAAATAATCATATTTTGACCAAGTATAAGAAATCCGAATTTAGATTTTCCTATTCCTTAAAATTAACTTAATTTCTTACAAAAAATATGTCAAAATATTATTTCTATTTTCAAAAAGTTTTTAATAAAAAAGAAAACCTAAGTTATGTTAGACCCTCCCCCACACCTATCTCATGCATTGTCCTCAATGTATGAATTAATGCATAGATGCATGAAAAAGAAGAAAGGGAAGGAAAGTGTTACCTTAAGGTGGTGGTTCCGGTGGTGGTCTGATTGGTCCACGAAACGCGGCCCAATCGACTTTTCGTGGGATTCGGAGGAACCCACCAGAAATATCTTTAATATAACCCATTAAAAAGATAAATCCCTAAAGAATTTTTATTAAAAATTTAACCCCATCTAATTTCCAAATTCCATAACTAATTTCGGAGTCAAATTTGTCAACCACCTCGTCCCAGAAATGAGTGTGAAATGATAGAATGTTTGACTTGGACTTAGGAGGTACGGGAACTAACACCGACTCAGGAAGGTGACTTAAATCAAGTAAAGGTTCAGGAGTCGAAATAGGTTCAGGAATTGGGTCCAAGTCAAGAAGTTGAAACTCAAGTCCACATGTATTTTTAACAATGGAATGTGACCTAATATGGGTGATTCAAGTTCAGGAATGATAGGTGGGGGAATCAAAACTGACTCTAAAATATTACTCAAGTTTGGTAACAAAACAAGAGTCAATATTGATTCAGAAAGGTGAACTGGATCACAGATTTGAGAATCTAGGTCACATATCTCATTGAGTTCAATATCATAAAAATGAGAACTTGCCAATTTGTCAATAGGATCTTCAAAAGTGTATAATTGGTCAAGTTCAATATGATCCTCAAAGATGGATGATTCAATTTCATTATGAATTGGTACAGGATCCAATATTGACTCCGGGAAAAGATTGAAGTCAGGTGAAGATACCGGAGTCATTATTGAATCAGGAAGAAGAATTGAATCACTAAGTTGGGGTTCAAGATCATATTCATTCTCAAGTTCTATTTCAGGAAAGGAATAACTTGCCAAACTGTCAATATCTTTTTCAAAATTTGGAGTTTGGGCAAGTTCAAATGGTTGTTCTGAAATAGAATCTTGATTTCCAAAACAACATGACTCTTCGGCTCTAGCAGAATGGTAAGTGACATCAGAACGGTGGGAACGTAGAGATTCGACCATCATATCTATGTCACGATTACGAGCGTTTTGAGCCTGAGTCATGGCTTCAAGCATCTTTTCATAGTTGATAGGCTCATTGTTTTGATGAAAAGATGAAGTATTGTCTTGGAATTGGTGGTGAAATTGTGAGTCCATCAGATTTTGAGATTTTTGTTTGGACTCACGCATACTCATTTCCAAAATTGATGGTTTTCTATTTTGGACTGGTGGATCTGAGTATGAATCTTGAAAATATTGTGGACTAGGTGGAGAAGGAGGACAAGTTGGTTGAAAATTATGCTCGGGGGAGGTGAATCCCCACTGACTCTATGAAGAGTTGAAATCATTCTGGAAAATATAGTCATTAGATTGGGGGTATGGGTTATATTGATTCGGATAAGACCAATCCGGCACACTAGGTTGGTTAAAGTCATGATATGCCGGGTTGGTAATATCCGAAAATGAACTCGGTGTGTAATATGGATTATTATTAAAGTTGAAAAAATTATTATTATAAGCCATATCACACAATAGAATACAAAAAAGAAAGAAAAAACAAGCAAAGAAGCAAACAAATAAAAGGAAAAAATTCTAACTAGGTTAGGGTAGACCTATGACCTAGACGACTCCTAACTGATTAGACTGTCCACGGAAGGTCTAATGCAGACTTTGACCACAAGCTAATCAGCCAGGTCAGGGCAAGATTGGTGGGAGGTTTTCCGTCAAAGACGTTCCTTAATTAAATAACCACCAACCTTCGGGCTTTCGACCCTTAATCCCTTTCCTAGACACTGATTTGACAAGAGTCAAATTCTAACACCTTTCCCCCTTAGGATAATCTCCTAATTGAGTCCGAGATGTCCCTAGGGCCAACGTCTACTCATTATTAGTTAGGCTTGGGTTAGTGAGTGCTTGGAATCTGATTTTTAGGCTAAGGAAGGGTGATTAAATCCCCACCTTATCTTGTTAATGGGTGGTGCCCTTAAGATCAGTTTGTGCAAGTGTACAGGATATGTAAATAAGATTCACTCAAAGCGATAAAAATCAACCAAGAGATGAGTCCTATTCTACATGCAATGCGAACGTACCTTACTCCAGCACTCTTCAACAGTAAAAATAAATGAATTGAAAAGACACGTGCCTAAAATGCAAACGTCTAATCAATTTTTTATCTTTCAACAAATGTTTTACTGTTGATTATTAGCAGGCTTATGTGATGGCATATAAGAAAAAGTAAAGTTGCAGAAAACTAGAATTTGTAAAGAAAGAAGCCCTGCAAAAAGACATTTAGTAGTCCACTCCTTTTTGCCGCATTTTCACGGCGTTGGCCGCGGATCCGCAGCAAAGCAGAGGGCACTTGGTCTCTGCTTTCTAGAGCAGAGGCCCAAGGCCACTTATATGTTACTGCAACTTTAATTTCCTGCTTTGCTTGCCCTTTAACCTGCAACAGAGAAGAAAATTCGTTTAGTTCTAAAAAAATTTCAAAAAAAATCAGATTTCAATAAAAACAACGTTACCCTCCCCGGCAACGGCGCCAAAATTTTTATGAAGCTATCCCTGCACACAAAATACAAAATTTCAGATCTAAGAATAAAGATGTGCAAGTGTTCAATTCTTACCGCTATAGCAAGTGGCTATGCGGGTCGTGATCCACAAGGAGGGTTTTGCGATAGAAGCATTTACGTTCTTGTATTGAAATCTTTATGAAAACCAAACGAGAGTTCTTCTCAGTTTTTAAGTAAAGAAAATGGAAAAGAATTATGTTAAAGTTAGAAGAAAATGAGAGATGAAGAAGGTGGAAAAAATCAGAAAACGGCGAAAGCGACTATGTACAAATGATTATTTACAAGGAAGTGAAAAGGAGTGGTGTTGGTGATTTAATTTACAAAAACAAAAAAGAAAATAAATAAAACAATTACTCACCTTCTTTTCACAAAAAGCTTACCTTGAATCATTAGCGACGATGTAACCTTGAATTGGAGGCAATCAGCGCATAACCCATAAGAGTCGATTTTTGGACTCTTCCACATTACAACATCAAGATACTCAAGCATGAAATGATACAGAGAGACTCACAATTCCATCGTCTTGAGCTATCGGTGGCACTCGCAAAAGCAAGGCTCTTTCGATGCTTTAGACTCACTTGGAAGACAGTTGTACCAAAAAGAAAAGTGAAGTAGAAAAGAAGAAGAAGAAGAAAACTAAAAAGAAGTACATACGAAGAAAGAACATCGATTCGATTTCATAACGATCAAAGAAAAGAAATAAATCTTACACCATTGTCACTTTTAGCTCAAGCTTCATTCTTGTTCTTCGATGAAAGTCGATCTCCTCTGAATTACATAAATAAAAACTAAAATTACATGAACAAGAAAAACAAAAACCTAAACTAAGAAATGAAAAACTAGTCTAAATCCTATCTCTGCATGGTCGTCCAATTTTTAGCGCAAAGACTGCCTTTTTATAGGTAAAAACCCAACAAGCAGGATCCCGGGGAGATCGGGGGAGCAAACGCTCCCCCTAACTCCCCAACCTTGCCGCGGAAATGCGGCTTGGTCCGCGTTTCCGCGACCAGGGTGTGGCCAGATGGCCATACCCTGTTGGTGGGTCTCTCTGGGAGTTTCTTCTGCATTTATCCTTAGTTGGTTTCTTCGTTTGAGATCAGGATTCGGACGAAATGGCCTTTGATTCTTGGCTTTAACCGATCGATTCTGAGAGGATTCTTCTCAACCGATTTTCAACCTCTTGATTTTGCCCTGATTTACTGAGTGCGAATTAACTCTGATTTAATTCAGAATTTTGCTGGGCTTTTGGGCTCATTTCTCTTCATCTCCTTAAGGATTGGGCCTGCAAATAAATTTAGTATTTAATTAGGACAATGCAGGCTTTTATTCTAAAATAAGTATGGAAATATGATACTAAATATGCAACATTAGCGACCAATCACTAAGCGTTGCTACCCAATCAAGATATCGAGGATCTTGCAGAAACCCACCAGTGACCTTTCTAATATGACCCAGTAAAATATTGGATAACTGTATGATCTTATTGAAAAAATTACCCCCATCCAATTTCTAATTTTCAAAAATAATTACTAAGTCAATTTCTTCAACATTCTTGTCTAACAACGAAGTGTGATTTTGAAAAATGATTGATTTGGACTCAAATGGAACAGGAATAAAAACTGATACCGACTCTTGAATTTGACTCAGATCAAGTCGAGATTCAACATTGAGAGTATAAATTGATTCAAAAATAGGGTCCAAACCAAATGATTGGTGTTCACACACTTTCCCTATCAATGAAGTGTAATCATAAGATATTGGTGATTCAATTTCACAGGGTACTCGTACAGGATTCAATGTTGACTCCAGAATAGAGAAAAAAATCTGGTAAAGATACGGGGTCATTATTGAATCAAAAAGTGAAATAGAATTACTCACATGAGGTTCAGGATCACATTCAGGTTCAATTTCAATTTCAGGAAAAGGATAACTTACCAAAATGTCAATGTGATTTTCAAACCTTGGAGTTTGGTCAAGTTTTAATGGGTTTGCTGAAATTGAATCTTGGTTTCCAAAATAGCATGATTCTTGGGTCCAATCGGTAGAGTTAGGGATATAAAGATTGGTCATAGGTTGACAAGAAAGACTTTCCTCGTTCTCATTGATCAAATTGTTCATTATTGAGTCTAACCTACTGATAGGCTGGGTAAGTAAATTTTGAGTCTGAATCATGTCTTCCATATTTTTTGCAATTGGTTCTTCTTGAAAAGGTGAGTATGGAAGTTGATTTTGAAAATTGTGGTGAAATTGTAAGTCCATCGGATTTTTTGATTACTACTCAGATTCACACAAGGGATCCATACTCAAGTTCAGTATTGATAGTTATTCTTTTTTAATCGGTGAGACTGGAAAAGATAAGTAGGACTTTTGAAAATTTGGCTAAGATGATGAGTCTAACATATTTTGAAATTGTTGCACTTTTTCACAAAAGACTTCCAAACGCTTTTCTAGCTCAGATTCTTCTTCAATTGGATGTTTTAGAAAAGAAGTATATGGAGTTTGATTTGGGAAAGATTGTGAATTGAGCAAATGTTGAATTTGTTGTTGGGACTCAAGCATGGCTTCCATACTCCTTTCCAAATTAGATTTTTCTTTGGTTGGTGGAACAGGAAAAGGAGTATATGAATCAAAATCGGGGAATGAATATTGTGAAAATTGTGACTCTGTGAAGAGTTCAAGTTATTTTGAAAATTATAGTCATAGGATTGGGGATACGGGTCATATTGAGTCGGATAATCCCAACCCGGCATATATGGTTGGTTCATGTTGTACATAACCGGGTTGGAGTTATCCGAGTCAAATAAGGTCGGGGTGAATATATGATTGAAAAAATTATTGTTGTTAAAATCCATTTCACAATTTATAAAAAAGAAAACAAACAAACAAACAAAGAAAGAAAAAGAAAAAGAAAATAAGCCTATGCTAGGGTTGACTTAGACCTAGACGAATCCTAGATGGTTAGACTGTCCACGGGGGGTATATTGTCAAAATTTCACCACGAGTTAATCGGCCAGGTAGGGGCAAGATCAGTAGGAGGTATCCGTGCTGGAGCAACGGGCCTAATTATGCCAAACCACTGTTCTTCGAGGTTTCGCCTCTCAATCCCCAACCTTAGACACCGATTTAATAAGAGTCAACTTCTAACAACTTTCCCCTTAGGTTAATCTCTTAAATGAGTCTGAGATGCCCCTAGGGGCCAACGTCTAGCAAGTTTTTATTAAGGCTTGGGTTGTGTGAGTTGGGAGGTGATTTTTGGGCCAAGGGACGGTAATGACTTTCCCACCTTAGGCTGTCTTGGGTTTTGCCCTTAAGTTTAGTTCGTGCAAGCGTGCAATATAGATATCACCCACGTTTTTGTCCTAATCTATATGCAATGCAATATGAACACCTTTGTCAAGATCACAACAACACAAGAATAAAATACAGTATATTGGAATAAAAATTGACACGTGCCTACATGCAAATGTCTAAACCATTTTAAAGCATCCAATTTTCATATTTTAGTTCTTAATTATTACAGTGCACAGGTAATATAAATAAAAACAAGTAGCAGAGTATAAGAATATACAAGAGTTTTCCCAACCACAAAAATGCAAGAGTGGACCTCTACAATGCTAAAACTTAACCTGCACACCAAAAAACAAAGAAGAAAAGTTAACAAAAACGTGAAATCAAACAGTTCTGATACCCGGCAACGGCGCCAAAATTTGATCGGGAGAAAATCGCGCAAAAAAAGTGTATGTTTTGAAATTGATATTTAAAGTGAGTGTGCTTTGGCTTCCCCGATGCTTCCGTTATAGCATAGAGGTTAAAACGAGTCGAATCCACAAGGACGGGAGGCGATAGAAGCTTACACGGTATGTTCACGTGTATGTTAAAGCTCTTCAATGTTTGAAAGTGTAACGCCCCGATCCCAAGGCTACGGGGACGTCACTGCGACGTACATACGCAGGTCAGAAATACCCTACATATATACGCTAAGCATCAGTACAAACAAGAATCCGAGTACGACAAAGCGTAGCGTCCTTTCATATGCCAACATAAGAAGTACAAGGTACAAGGTTATCACAGAATGTGACATATATTTACATATCGCATGCATCATATATCACAGCCAAACTCGAAAGTACGATTTACAAGATAATTACAAGGATGCTCACGAGCTGAAGAAAGGTCCCGCGAGCCAAAAGGAAAGTCTGGGATGACAGCAACCGAGACTAATCGGCCTGCTCGGAAAGGAAAGCCTGGTCCTCCACAGAAGGCTCCACCTCGATCCAAGGTTCGGAACCTGAACATACAAATTCAAGGGAGTCAGGACCTCCCAACAAGTAGAGCAGGTAACAGCCGAGTGGCAACAGAAACATGAACATGAGGGTTGGTACAATATCAAGAATAATCATCCAGCAAGTAAGAGGAGCATAGCATGTTATAAACGAAGGAGGGGCATTGCATAAGCTTAAGCTACGTCTTCATGAGACTAGTACGTCGAGGGAATAATCCAAACAAGGAAACCCTCATCTATATACCTTCATCTCATGTCCGTAATCCAAGCACATGCAACAGCCACAGTTAACGTCTTTTATTGTTATTATTATTACTTGTCTTACTTTGATATCTAGCTATGTGAACTAGCGTCCCAGCACACATAGATCCATATCCTAGTAAAGCAAGGTTGTTATTGGAAACCAGCGGGGGTATCAACGAACTATGTTTACAGTGGGTCCCGTGCTTGCCCTGGACCACGGTCCAGGGTGTTCCGTTGCTTGGTGACGGAACCAGCCGCAAGGCCTATCAGGAGGGACTTATGTATGCCCTTTATCATGATGGTATCAGGAGGAGGGAGCCAGCACTCCCCTCGGTCGCCTGGAGGCCCACAGGTCAGACCGGAAATTTAGTTGCACAACATACCTAATACCACTGTAAACACGAACACATATTGATAGCCGCATGTTTTCCCCCGACCCAATGTAAGTTGTCTCATTTTATGAATATTAGATAATTGTCAAATTTCGGGAATGAGCAGGAACATGTCAGGAATACAGGTATATCAGGAGTACTGGTTCGTACTATCATGTAATCAAATCATGAAGTCCGGTTATCATTCCCGTTACAGTGATAATTATAGGAGTCAGGTGTATCATGCCTTGTGTTAGTAACATGTCATGAAATAACAATATATAAAGCATGATCTAAGTATAAGACTTATCCCCAAGAAAATAATTAACCAAAGTGATTCAGTCAAGATTAGTCGACTAAGGAAAGTGATTAGTCGACTAATAGGGGAGTTAGTCGACTATAGGAAAAGGCAAGTCGACCAGTAAGGTGGCGTTTCAGGAAATCAGCGTTTTCAGAAAAAGGGTTAGTCGACTAGAGTATTGGGGGAGTCGACTAGTCTGCTGCATTTCGCAAAACGGCGTCTCGTGAAGCCGCGTTTCACAGATCCGCGTCTTGTCATAAGTCCGCGTCTCATGAATCCGCGTTTCACAAGTCCGCGTCTCACCAGAAAGAGTTAATCAACAAGGAATGAAAGAGTGGGCCGCGTTTCAAGAAAGAGCGCGTCTCTCAAAGTCGCGTCTTCAGGAGAAAGTCAGTCGACTATAGAAAAGGGGTAGTCGACTATATAGAAGCTGCGTTTCTAAGACTGCGTTTCCAGCAGAGGGTTAGTCGACTATAGGAAATAGGTTAGTCGACTAATAGGTTGGGTCTTCAGAAAACTGCGTCTCAGGGTGAAAAGTTAGTCGACTAATGGGCTGGCCAAGTCGACTAATATGGGTGCAGAACAGAAAGCAAGTCCTGATGTTTGAGGGCTAAGTTTGTTGTTAAAATTACAAGTTATGGAAATAATGTCCAAGTCTTGGCGAGCAGAATTACTCGCCTAGAACGCGTCCGACGCAGAGAAACGCGGTCCCAATCCAAAGGAGGGTACCGGTCCTCACAAGAGAAGGCAAAAGGTTGATGGTGCAAGTCCAACTCAATATGGCAAAACGAGATTTTGCAAATGGCGTTGCGGGGAATGAAGCTATAGTCTGCCGGAAAGAGGTTGACGAGGGGGTGAAGATGGTATGCTCGGTGGAGGCTACGGTGGTGCGGGTGGTGGTGGAGATGGTGATGAAGTTTTATGGAGGTGATGGGTTCTTTGGGTGTCTCTTGGTGAAAGAAGTTGAAGAAGAAGGAGTTAGTGGTTGGAAAAGGGTGGAGAATATGGAGGAGAAGAAGATGGAGGAGCTAGTGGAAAAATGGTGAAGGTAAGGGGTTGTGATGGCCGGCCAAGGGCTTGGTGGAGATGGAGCTTGCTGTTGGAGCTTGCAGGAGGCAAAAAGGATGAAGGAAAATGAAAGAGAGAGAAGGGAATGCATATATATAAAGGGAGGAAACATTATAATAATAACCCATCATCACTTCCCTCCAAAGAGTGTGGCGTTTGCAAGGTCCCAAGGCTGCGTTTAGGCCAAAATGGAGCCAAACGCGGGAGCTTCAAGACTGCGTCCAGAGAAAAACGCAAGGAAGCTGCGTTTCAAAGGAAAAGGACAAAGCATGGGGGATTTGACTTGAGTTGAATTAGCCCATACGCATTTAATGCAGCATGGAGAGGGTGGCTGCATTAAATGATGAATCCAGCTGGTGGAATCTCGCGTTTGAGGAAGGAGAGAGAAATTGAGAAAAAGAGAAAAGTGAAGTAGTTGAATGATTTCCCGGTATCTGGGAAAATACTGAGAAGTCTGGAAAGGCCCAAAATTTGAAGTGTCTCGGAAAGCTTCCCAAAAATTCACAAAAATCATAAATATTATAAAACGATTTATGATGAAATCGGTTTTCAGAAATTCAATCCCATTTTTAAAATAAAAATCCTAGAGTCCACTATGAACGGTGTCTACACCGGGTAAGCTAGATTTTTGATAAAATCTGAAAATTCCCAGAAAATGCCCGAAGGAAGAAAATATAATTTTAGGAAGGAATATGAAAGCGGAATCCATAAATTTGATTCCAATTACAAATTAAAATTCCTGGAATCAACCAGTGATGCTGGCCGACACCGGTTTTGAAGATTTACATTTTAATTCCGAAAAATTCCAGAAAATCATGAAAAATCTAGAATATTAGAAAATAATATTTGAAACTAAAATCAGTCAAATCTGAATACCAAACAGGTCAAATCATACAGTACTACTACATGAGTAAGGATAGTAGAAAATAAAATAGAATAATAATAGAAGAAAATATGCTCAAAAATCAGGATACGTAACTGTGCACGTATTCTGGGAGTGGGGTGTTACAATCTATCCACCTTACAAAAATTTCGTCCTCGAAATTTCAGGAAGGGGAAGATGACGGTAGAGAGAATAGGAAGAAGGGTTTTACCAACTAAGTTGTAAATAGATGGGGGTAACGCTCACGAATAACGTCCTCTCGTTCCCATGTAGCCTCTCCTGGTGCATGCCTATTCCAAGAAACTAATACCAATGGTATGGCCTTATTCTTCAGAGTCTTAACACTCTCGTCCAGGATGGCCATCGGCTGCTCTTCGTAAGACAAATCAGGCTGTAGTTCCAATTCAGAGTGATCCAGAATGTGACTCTCATCCTTGACATACCTCCTCAACTGTGATACGTGGAATACGTTGTGTACTCCGTCCAAAGATGGCGGTAGTGCCAATCGGTAAGCCACATCTCCCACACGATCCAAAATTTCGAATGGGCCGATGTACCTCGGACTGAGCTTTCCACGTGTACCGAAACGGATTACCCCTTTGGTGGGTGATATCTTCAAGAACACATGATCACCTGTTCTAAATTCCAACGTCCTTCTACTTGTGTCTGCCCAACTCTTTTGTCGGCTCTGTGCTGCCCGGAGGTGATCTCTGATAATTCGGACTTTATCTGTTGTCTGAACTAGAATATCTGGTCCCATAAGTCTCCTTTCGCCGACTTCGTCCCAACATATCGGTGATCTGCATTTTCTGCCATACAACGCCTCAAATGGTGCCATTCTGATACTAGCCTGATAGCTGTTATTATAAGAGAACTCCACCAAATGAATATGGTCCTCCCATGACCCTTTAAATTCTATCATGCAGGCTCGCAACATGTCTTCAAGAATTTGAATGGTCCGTTCCGATTGTCCGTCTGTCTGGGGGTGATATGAAGTACTGAATTCCAGACGAGTTCCTAAACTTTCTTGGAGACTTTCCCAGAAATGTGATCGGAATCTTGTGTCCCTATCTGACACGATGCTAACTGGAACTCCATGTAGACGAACAATTTCTCTTATGTACTTGTCTGCCAGAACTTCTGTTGACTGACCTACTCTGAAAGGTAGAAAGTGAGCTGCTTTTGTGAGGCGGTCAACGATCACCCATACTGCATTATTACCCTTTGGACTTCGGGGTAGAGCTGTAACAAAATCCATGGTGATATGCTCCCATTTCCATTCTGGTATTGGCAACGGTTGTAGGAGTCCAGCTGTTCTCTGGTGTTCTGCCTTTATCTGCTGACAAACTAAGCACTTGGCCACATACTGGGCTATCTCCCTCTTCATGGCATTCCACCAAAACTTCTGCTTCAAGTCCTGATACATTTTAGTTCCTCCTGGATGTATAGAATAAGCTGAACTATGTGCCTCTGCCAAAATTTTCTGTCGAACTTCTCCTTGGGGAACACAAATTCGGTTACCAAAATATAGTGCATCGTCCGAGTGAATGCGGATATCCGTTCTCAATCCAGCCTCTAATTGAGCTCTGTACTTCTGTAATCTGGGGTCTTCCCTTTGAGCTTCTTTAATCTCATCCATCAGGGTTGACTGGATCTGAAAGGTCATCAACTGTCCTGTCTTATCGACTCCTTGTACTATCATCAGGTCCAGTTTCATGATGTCCCGAATTAACTCCTTCTGATGCGTAAGTTGTACTAGCATTTTATTTTCTGGCTTCCTGCTCAATGCATCTGGTACTGTATTAACTTTGCCTGGATGATATTGTAGGTCGATATCATAATCTGCCATTAGTTCAAGCCACCGTCGCTGTCTCATGTTCAATTCTTTCTGTGTGAAGACATACTTTAGGCTTTTGTGATCCGTGTAGATTAGCACCTTGTCTCCCAGAAGATAATGTCTCCAGATCTTCAATGCGAATATCACTGCTGCCAATTCTAAGTCATGAGTTGGGTAATTCCGCTCATGTGGCTTCAGTTGCCTGGATGCATAAGCTATGACGTGACCATGCTGCATTAATACACATCCCAGGCCTTTCCCGGTTGCGTCACTGTATATAACCATCCCTCCTCTTCCTGAGGGAGTCTTCAAAACTGGAGCTGTAATGAGTCTTTCCTTTAATTGCTCAAATGCTGCAGCACATTCCTCGGTCCATATATATTTTTCTCCTTTCCGGGTGAGCTTTGTTAACGGGGCTGCAATCTTAGAAAAATCTTGGACAAAGCGCCTGTAATATCCGGCTAATCCAATAAAACTCTTAATTTCTGTTACTGTCCTTGGAATTGGCCAGTCCTTTACTGCCTGAATTTTACTAGGGTCTACTGAAATTCCTTCTTCTGAAATTATGTGTCCAAGGAAGGCCACACTATTTAACCAGAAATCACATTTGCTTTGCTTAGCATGAAGTTGTTCCTGTTGGAGAGTCTGTAACACTATCCTCAAGTGGTCTGCATGCTCTCTGTCGTTCTTCGAATAGATCAAGATGTCATCTATGAAAACAACTACAAACTGATCCAAATATGATGAGAACACTCTGTTCATCAAATCCATGAAAATTGCAGGGGCATTGGTGACTCCGAAAGGCATAACTAGAAATTCATAATGGCCATAACGAGTCCTGAATGCTGTCTTTGGAATATCTTCTTTCTTTACCCTTAGCTGATGATAACCTGATTGTAAGTCCAATTTAGAGAATACCCGAGCCCCATGAAGTTGGTCAAACAGATCATCAATTCTTGGTAAGGGGTATTTGTTCTTGATGGTAACTTTGTTCAATTCTCTATAGTCTATACATAACCGTTTACCACCGTCCTTTTTGTTTGCCAAGAGTACTGGAGCTCCCCATGGTGAAGCACTTGGTCTAATTAATCCCTTATCCAAGTATTCTTGCAGCTGTTTCTTTAGAATCTCCAACTCAGTGGGTGCCATTCTGTATGGAGCTTTGGATATCGGAACTGTACCTGGAAGGGTATCGATAGAGAACTCAATTACCCTATCAGGTGGAAGTCCTGAGATCTCCTTAAATACTTCTGGAAACTCATTCCAAACTGGCACTCTCTTCTTCTGGATCTCACCAGCAGTCATCTGTGTTTTTCCTTTGGCAGGTTTGCGTTCTCCTTCAAATTGGAACTCAGGCTGAAGCGGTATTCTGAAAATAACTTTCTTGCTTCGGCAATCAATGACTGCATGGTATTTACTGAGCCAAGTCATGCCTAAGATTATGTCGTACCCTTTAGTATCTAGTACGAGCATATCTATGGCCAAGGTCCTGTTACAGAGTTCTACAGGGCAATCAATACAAACCTTAGTAGATACGACTACTCCATTCCCTGTACTAATCTCCCATTGGTGGTCTAAGGTTTTATCAGGTATAGAATGCAAGGCAACAAAACGATCGGATATGTAACAATGAGATGCACCCGAATCAAAGAGGGCAAGAACAGGTTTCGAGTGTACCCTGATCTTACCTGTTACCACTTCTCCAGAAGTTTCGGCCTCTTCCGCTGTCAGGTTGTAAGCTCGTCCTCTTCCACGACCTGCTGCCGCTCTAACTCCCCTCTGGACTGGGCGGATAACTTGCTGTGGGGGAGGGGGAAGAGCTCTCCTAACCATCGGCCCCTGGTTCCTCTGTCCATCTGGCCCTGGAAGTGCTGGTAGTGCTTGGGTGGCTATTCCCATTCTCTTGTGGGGGCAGACTTCTACTGAATGTTCACGGGAACCACATGCCAGGCATAACCCATTTGCACTACGGCAATTCTGTTGAGAGTGACCTGGTTTCTGGCAAAAGTGACAGATAGGACCTAGTTGGGCCCTCTGAAAAGGAGCTGGTCGAAATGGTCGTCTCATGGCTGGGACTCTTGCTGTTCTGAATGGACCTCCTCTTCCTGCTTGTGGAAACGGCCTCTTCATGGACTGATTCCTCATCATGTTAGATTTCCCTTTCTCCAGTCCTCGCTCCACCTCCCGAGCTATGGTAAGGACTTGGGAATAAGTTTTCAGTTGTTGGGGCATTAGGAGGATTTGGATGTCCATTCGCAAACCCTGTTGGAATCTACTTGCTCGCTTCTCTTCATCAGCTACCATATATGGAGCGAAGCGGCTCAGCCTCAAGAACTCAGCGGCATACTCATCTACAGACCGGTTCCACTGCTCAAGTCGGATGAACTGTTCTTCCATTTCTTTCTGGGCAGTGGCGGGGAAAAACCTATTATAGAAGCTTTGGGAAAACTGGTCCCAAGTGACAGGTTTCTCTAGTCTTGCTTCTTCAGCTAGCCACCAGGTCCTGGCTACATCCTTAAGTTGAATCTTGGCGACCTCTACCTGATTTTCTCTTGGGATCCGGGCTGCGTTCAACAAGTCTGTGGTGTCGATCAGCCATTGTTCAGCATCAAGCGGTTTCTCTCCTCCTGTGAATATCGCCGGTTGTAACCGCCTAAAATCTGATACGTTCCCCGGCCTCTGTTCCTTAGGAGTTGCTAACTCTTGCCGAAGGAGTTCCGTCTGTTGTTGCTGGTTCTCCATCATAGTCTGGATGACTCTCAGAATCTCAACATTCTCTCCTGTGGGTCCGTTTGATGTTTGCCCGGAGTTGCTACGACCCGTCCTTCTATCCATACTTATGTTGGTAAAAAGAAGACTGGAAACTGGAAAGATAGAAGGATTTCAGGACACAAGGAAAGGAATCAAGAAGGACTAGATAACTTGTACATTGTAGTTGGCAATGGCAAATTCCATTAATTTACTACTTGTTTGTACTATAGGTGTGAGAGCCTAGGCTCTGATACCAACCTGTAACGCCCCGATCCCAAGGCTACGGGGACGTCACTGCGACGTACATACGCAGGTCAGAAATACCCTACGTATATACGCTAAGCATCAGTACAAACAAGAATCCGAGTACGACAAAGCGTAGCGTCCTTTCATATGCCAACATAAGAAGTACAAGGTACAAGGTTATCACAGAATGTGACATATATTTACATATCGCATGCATCATATATCACAGCCAAACTCGAAAGTACGATTTACAAGATAATTACAAGGATGCTCACGAGCTGAAGAAAGGTCCCGCGAGCCAAAAGGAAAGTCTGGGATGACAGCAACCGAGACTAATCGGCCTGCTCGGAAAGGAAAGCCTGGTCCTCCACAGAAGGCTCCACCTCGATCCAAGGTTCGGAACCTGAACATACAAATTCAAGGGAGTCAGGACCTCCCAACAAGTAGAGCAGGTAACAGCCGAGTGGCAACAGAAACATGAACATGAGGGTTGGTACAATATCAAGAATAATCATCCAGCAAGTAAGAGGAGCATAGCATGTTATAAACGAAGGAGGGGCATTGCATAAGCTTAAGCTACGTCTTCATGAGACTAGTACGTCGAGGGAATAATCCAAACAAGGAAACCCTCATCTATATACCTTCATCTCATGTCCGTAATCCAAGCACATGCAACAGCCACAGTTAACGTCTTTTATTGTTATTATTATTACTTGTCTTACTTTGATATCTAGCTATGTGAACTAGCGTCCCAGCACACATAGATCCATATCCTAGTAAAGCAAGGTTGTTATTGGAAACCAGCGGGGGTATCAACGAACTATGTTTACAGTGGGTCCCGTGCTTGCCCGGGACCACGGTCCAGGGTGTTCCGTTGCTTGGTGACGGAACCAGCCAGGCCTATCAGGAGGGACTTATGTATGCCCTTTATCATGATGGTATCAGGAGGAGGGAGCCAGCACTCCCCTCGGTCGCCTGGAGGCCCACAGGTCAGACCGAAAATTTAGTTGCACAACATACCTAATACCACTGTAAACACGAACACATATTGATAGCCGCATGTTTTCCCCCGACCCAATGTAAGTTGTCTCATTTTATGAATATTAGATAATTGTCAAATTTCGGGAATGAGCAGGAACATGTCAGGAATACAGGTATATCAGGAGTACTGGTTCGTACTATCATGTAATCAAATCATGAAGTCCGGTTATCATTCCCGTTACAGTGATAATTATAGGAGTCAGGTGTATCATGCCTTGTGTTAGTAACATGTCATGAAATAACAATATATAAAGCATGATCTAAGTATAAGACTTATCCCCAAGAAAATAATTAACCAAAGTGATTCAGTCAAGATTAGTCGACTAAGGAAAGTGATTAGTCGACTAATAGGGGAGTTAGTCGACTATAGGAAAAGGCAAGTCGACCAGTAAGGTGGCGTTTCAGGAAATCAGCGTTTTCAGAAAAAGGGTTAGTCGACTAGAGTATTGGGGGAGTCGACTAGTCTGCTGCATTTCGCAAAACGGCATCTCGTGAAGCCGCGTTTCACAGATCCGCGTCTTGTCATAAGTCCGCGTCTCATGAATCCGCGTTTCACAAGTCCGCGTCTCACCAGAAAGAGTTAATCAACAAGGAATGAAAGAGTGGGCCGCGTTTCAAGAAAGAGCGCGTCTCTCAAAGTCGCGTCTTCAGGAGAAAGTCAGTCGACTATAGAAAAGGGGGTAGTCGACTATATAGAAGCTGCGTTTCTAAGACTGCGTTTCCAGCAGAGGGTTAGTCGACTATAGGAAATAGGTTAGTCGACTAATAGGTTGGGTCTTCAGAAAACTGCGTTTCAGGGTGAAAAGTTAGTCGACTAATGGGCTGGCCAAGTCGACTAATATGGGTGCAGAACAGAAAGCAAGTCCTGATGTTTGAGGACTAAGTTTGTTGTTAAAATTACAAGTTATGGAAATAATGTCCAAGTCTTGGCGAGCAGAATTACTCGCCTAGAACGCGTCCGACGCAGAGAAACGCGGTCCCAATCCAAAGGAGGGTACCGGTCCTCACAAGAGAAGGCAAAAGGTTGATGGTGCAAGTCCAACTCAATATGGCAAAACGAGATTTTGCAAATGGCGTTGCGGGGAATGAAGCTATAGTCCGCCGGAAAGAGGTTGACGAGGGGGTGAAGATGGTATGCTCGGTGGAGGCTACGGTGGTGCGGGTGGTGGTGGAGATGGTGATGAAGTTTTATGGAGGTGATGGGTTCTTTGGGTGTCTCTTGGTGAAAGAAGTTGAAGAAGAAGGAGTTAGTGGTTGGAAAAGGGTGGAGAATATGGAGGAGAAGAAGATGGAGGAGCTAGTGGAAAAATGGTGAAGGTAAGGGGTTGTGATGGCCGGCCAAGGGCTTGGTGGAGATGGAGCTTGCTGTTGGAGCTTGCAGGAGGCAAAAAGGATGAAGGAAAATGAAAGAGAGAGAAGGGAATGCATATATATAAAGGGAGGAAACATTATAATAATAACCCATCATCACTTCCCTCCAAAGAGTGTGGCGTTTGCAAGGTACCAAGGCTGCGTTTAGGCCAAAATGGAGCCAAACGCGGGAGCTTCAAGACTGCGTCCAGAGAAAAACGCAAGGAAGCTGCGTTTCAAAGGAAAAGGACAAAGCATGGGGGATTTGACTTGAGTTGAATTAGCCCATACGCATTTAATGCAGCATGGAGAGGGTGGCTGCATTAAATGATGAATCCAGCTGGTGGAATCTCGCGTTTGAGGAAGGAGAGAGAAATTGGGAAAAAGAGAAAAGTGAAGTAGTTGAATGATTTCCCGGTATCTGGGAAAATACTGAGAAGTCTGGAAAGGCCCAAAATTTGAAGTGTCTCGGAAAGCTTCCCAAAAATTCACAAAAATCATAAATATTATAAAACGATTTATGGTGAAATCGGTTTTCAGAAATTCAATCCCATTTTTAAAATAAAAATCCTAGAGTCCACTATGAACGGTGTCTACACCGGGTAAGCTAGATTTTTGATAAAATCTGAAAATTCCCAGAAAATGCCCGAAGGAAGAAAATATAATTTTAGGAAGGAATATGAAAGCGGAATCCATAAATTTGATTCCAATTACAAATTAAAATTCCTGGAATCAACCAGTGATGCTGGCCGACACCGGTTTTGAAGATTTACATTTTAATTCCGAAAAATTCCAGAAAATCATGAAAAATCTAGAATATTAGAAAATAATATTTGAAACTAAAATCAGTCAAATCTGAATACCAAACAGGTCAAATCATACAGTACTACTACATGAGTAAGGATAGTAGAAAATAAAATAGAATAATAATAGAAGAAAATATGCTCAAAAATCAGGATACGTAACTGTGCACGTATTCTGGGAGTGGGGTGTTACAGAAAGAATGAAAAGAAAAGGAAACAAAGAATGAAAAAGAGAAGTATCGTGAAAACAAAGAAGTGGGAAACATAGAAAAGAATATATTTGTGATTTTGTTTGTATATCTAAAATAAAGTGAAAAAGAAAGAAAACTCATGGTTACTAACTACTAATGGCTCCACTAACCATGCTAACCTCTTAGTGATAGTTGCCTCACATGTATCCTTGGCCATCACCAGTCCTTGGTTCAAGAGTGTTTCAAAGCATGACCCATACGATAACTTTCACATCCAAACTCAACAAAACAAGTTCAAGCTATCTTTAAACCATCAAAACAAAACAAGAGTAAGCATGGAGTAAAGTAATGTTAGCTTGTTAGAGAGCTAGAATGTTAGAGTGTTAAAATCCATCATCATGAGCTATCAATGGCTCTTGCAAGAGCAAGGTCAAGTAGAGGCTATTAGATTCATGTAGATTATCAAGTAAGAAGTTAGTAAGTTAGTAGTTAGTAGTTAGTTGCCATGAGAGAAAATTACCTAAGCATGTAAATGGAGTTAGAAAGAAAACAAAGAGAGGTAAAGAGAGAACCTTTCATAGCTTGTCACTTTCTATTACAAGTACTCTTACTTTCCAACCATGTATCACTCTCTCTCCTATTACAAGATCTAAAAAAAACAGAAAATACAAAGTGGAAGAAGAAGAAGAAGAAGAACTAAAACTAAACTACCCTAAACTACAACATGGAAAGAAACTACCCAACTCTCTGGATTTTTGGTTATGAAGAACCTCAGGGGTGGTATTTATGGGTACCAGAAGAAAGGGGACCAGGGGGACAAACCTTGGCCCAAAACACTGGCGCAGTCGCGCCTGGCACGGCGCGTGCAGCGCCGCCTGCTGTATGCTGTCGCATCAGTCCCCTATCGGCTGCATGTCCTGGTTTCTTGTTTTGGGCCCCTGATTTTGATAGAATCACCCTCCTAGGTCAATGGCTATCTTTATAGGCCTTTAATCACCTATTAAATGGTGATTTTGGGTCTTCTTCTTCATTTTCACACATGGACCTAGAATCACAGAAGAAGACCATTATTAGTAGTATTTTTTATAAAATGAATGTAAAAATGTGATATGAAATATGCAATTTTAGAGACTATTCAAGAAGCTACGTGAGAACGAGGGGATATTATTCGTGAGCGTTACCCTCAACTATTTACATCTTAGTTGGTAAAATTCCTTCTCCTATTCATTTCTACCTTCACATCCTCCTTATCGAAATTTTAAAAATGAAATTTTTGTAAGGTGGATGGATTGTAACACCCCATCCTCAGAATACGTACTCAGATACGTATCCTGATTTTTCGAGCATATTTTCTTATTTTCTCTTATTTATTTTTGGTCATATAGAAATACTGCATGATTTGACCTCTCTGATAATTAGATTTGACCGAATTCAGCTTTAAATACTGTTTTCCAACATATTAGAATTTTCATGGTTTTTTAGAATTTTCCTAAATTATTTTTAGAAAAACCCTAAAATCAGTATTATTCGGTACCGCTGGTTTATTCCCAGATTTTTAGTTTATAAATAGAGTTAAATTTTGAGAAAACTGCTTTCACATATTTTCATAGAATAATTTTTACTATCTTAATACATTTTTCAGAGATTTTTAAAATTTAACAGATTTCAGCCAGATTTGGTGTCGACCGATATCGGTGGTTAATTCTAAGATTTTTAATTTAAAAACTGCAAATAATTTCTTGAAACAAATTTCACCATGATTCGTAGAATAATATTCATGATTTTTGAAAATTTTTGTGGGTCGTTTCGAGATACTTGATTTTCGGATAATTCTGGTGTTTTTCCGAAAGTTTTCCTCATCTGCAACCGAATCCGGGAAATCCACCACTCTAATTATTTTCACTTTTTCTTCCAATCCAATATTTTCCTTTTTTCTTTTATTTTCTTTTTTCTTTTTCTTTCCTTCTCTTTTCTTCCACCATATTCTAAAACATTCTCTATTCTTCCATTACATTCTGCACATTTCCACCAAAATATCTCCTCCAAAATACGCCAAACCACTCAACTCCCCTCTCCCATCACCATGGCTGTCCAAGTCCACCTCACCCCTCTCCATTTTACCAAAAACCCTCACCCTAATCCTTTTTCTTTTCCTTTAACTCCAATTCCAAATACAAAACCCTTTTCTTCTTCTTCCCTTTTCATTTCTCCATCAAAAACCTAATCACCAAAAACTCTTCCTTTATCTCCACCACAACCACAACAACTACAACTTCTCCAACTCCCCACCATCATCTTCTTGCTCCTCTATCTCCATTTAATCCACCACAAACTCCAAAATTCTATTAAAACTTTCACCATCTCCTTTACCTTCTTCAAAACTACCACCACCACAAAACCACCACCCCATCATCCCCTCCTAGAATGGCCATCATCTTGGCTAGGGGCCGAGACCCTCCTCTCCGACAAACACTCAGGTGACCATTTCGGCGACTATTCCGGCGACAACTTCACCACCTTCAACAAACTTCATCATCACCATTACAAATCTTCCATCTTCACCACCATCTCTTTTATTCTTCTCCATCACCATCATATCCACTCTCACCACCACAACACCACCTTCATCACCCCTATTTCAACCTTCAACATCACCACCATCTTCACCCCCTTCAATTTCCTTTTCATTCTCCTCCAAAAAAATCCAACTCCACCAAATTGATACCACCATATACTCCAACACCTTCACCCTCTCCTCTCTCTTTTCATGGCCGGCCACTACCTAGGCCACCACCATGGGGTGCACACCACCACTATGGCCGGTGGCCACCATAGGACCAAGCCCCCTCTCCTTCGCTCGCTTCGTGTTTTTCCTCACTCAGGAATTCGGACGCGCAAAGCTTTAAAAATTGGTGTTTTAGGCAAGTGACTTTCCTCGTAAAAATGGACTTATATTAGAATTGGTATTGTATTGTATTTAGTATCAGTCTAGTGTGATTGTATGGGTGGGTGTGTTGTATTCTGTGGACATGTCTTGACTTGTACCGGACTGATATACTGTAATACTTGTAATAGTGTAGAACCTCTCGTTCAGGTACCTTTGTATCGACTCTGGCTTTTTGCCCACTCTCGGGCTGGCTACCCAATTTGTTTTAGGCCTATACTCTTATGGATTTCGTGGTAGCTACCTAGAGTGCGCTTAGACCCTGAGCGTACTTTGGTCCCGGGCTCTCTACTCAGCCTTCAGGCTTCACTACTCAACGGTAGCCTAGATTGTCTCACGTTTTTATTTATGCTTGTGTGGTACTAACATCTCGCGCAGGTATCCTTATATCGACTTTGGGTTTCAGCCAACTCTCGAGCCTGCTACCCAATTTGTTTTAGGCTTGTACCCTTATGAGTTTTATGGTAGCTACCGAGAGTGCGCTTAGACCCCGAGCGTACTTTAGCCTTCAGGCTCTCGCCCACTTCCTCGAAAGAGAAGTGCGCTTAGACCGTTAGATCTCTCAACTCCGCCTGGTAGGCATGCTTAGCGTTCAGTGCTTAACCATTAGATCCGTCTAGGTGAAACTCTGCCGGATTTTAGACTCGCCTTCTAAGCCGAGTCATTCCAGTAGCTCTGTCAGGCACTTTAATGTTAAACACTGTTTGCTGTTCGTATCTTCAACACTGCTTAGCTTCGCATGGATGTTCATTTGCTTGCTAGTTAGCTAAATTAATGGTTAATATTTGCTATTGCTTGCCATGCTATCACCTGACACCTGACCTCTAGCATGTTACCACCTGACACCTTGATTACTTTCACCTGCCATTCAACATGCTATACCTGACTTGTAATTATCACTTATGGGAATGTTAACTTGATCTCCTGATAGTAGTTATGTACCTGATATTTCTGACATGCTCCTGCACATTCTTAGAATCTGATAATTATCTAATAAATCATAAAAAGAACAACTTACACCAGGTCGGGGAAAACTTGCGGATATCAATAAATATTCGTGTTTACAGTGGCATTAGGTATGTTATGCAACTAAATCTTCCGGTTCGACCTGAGGGCCTCAAGGTGATCGAGGGCAGCACTGGCTCCCTCCTTCTTGGTACCATCTTGAAAAAAGGGCATTTTATAAGACCCTCCTATACGCCTCACGGCAGGTTCCGTACACCAGCAATCGAACATTCTGGCCCGTGGTCCCTGGTATGCATGGGACCCACTGTAAACATTGTTCGTTGATACCCCCGTTGGTTTCCAGTAATAGCCTCGACTTATTTAGATGTGGATGTGTGTGCGCTAGGATGCTATTACACGTACCTAGACATATGGGTAGGACGAGTAATAAGAATAAATATTAAAAATAGTAATAAAAGATTTATTCATGCTTTATTGCTTACGTCACGTTATGCCTCTATTACATGCTTATTATTCATGTACACGCGGCACAACTTTTGATGCTTGTTTACTGATTTGGATATATCAATACACATGTATTTATCTCTACACACCACTTGGTATTCACCTGAACATTCATTGGGGAGTTTTTGACTCCCCTGGACTTGCATGTTCAAGTTCTGAAGCGAGGATTAAAGTGGAGCCCTCCACTGAAGATTAAGTTTACCTTTCGGGGCAGGCTGACTAGTCCCAGCTCCTTCTGTTCTCGACTCTTCCTGCTAGCTCGTGGGATTTCCTCTCAGCTCATGAGCATCTTTTGTATTGTACATATTATAAATCTTACTTTTGTATCTGGCCGTGATATAATGTACATGTAATATTATATCACGCTCTGTGATAACTTTTTAAGTTGTACTCCTTATGTTAGAATATATATACACTATGTACTTTCGTACTCTGATTCTGGTCTGTACTGATGCTTAACGTATATACGTGAGGATGTTTCTGTCCTGCATATATACGTCACAGTAGCATCTCCGTATCCGTCAGGGCGAGGCGTTACAGATACCGGAGTCAACATAGATCCGAAGATGGAAACTTAATCACAAAGTTGGAGATCGGGGTCACATTCACATTCAAGTTCAATATTATTGAATGGAAAACTTGTCAATTTGTCCAAGATTTGGAATTGATCAAGTTCAAGTTTGTGTGATGAGATCGAATCTTAGTCAAAGTCTTCAAGATTCCAAGATTTTTTGTTTTCATCAATATGGCTAGAAGTATTGGGAATAGTCAAAGATTGGGTAGGGAGCGTTATCTTATTCCTACGCATGTTTTCCAATTGACTAACTCTTGCTTTTATCATATTTAAAGGATCACTTTGGAATTGAATCATGAATTTCATACTCTTTTCTAAGTCGGTATGTTCTTTTTGAAAAATAGAGTAAGGATCTTTGATTTGAAAATTTTGACGGGATTTTGAGTCTTCTAGAATTTGAATTCATCGCTCAAGCTCTTCTAAGGCTTCAATCCTCTTTTTCCAGTCAATTGATTCTTCTAATGGTTGTTCAGGAGAAGGAGTATATGAAGCTGCATGTTGGTAAGGTGGTTGACAATATGACTCGAGGGAGTTGTATCCCCATTGACTGTGTGAAGAGTAGTGATGATTATTCCAGTCTTGTTCATAGTATTGAGACTGGGGCATGTATTGATTCGGATAAGACCAATCCGACATACTTGGTTGGTTAAAGTTATGATATGTCAGGTTGGTAATATCTGAGTCAAAAGAGGTAGGGGTAAAATATGGATCACTATTTGCATATGAATAATTATAATTATAATCCAAATCACAAAGATGTCAAAAACAAAAACAAAAACAAAAACAAAAACAAGCAAGCAAACAAATTAAAAGGAAAAAATCTAGCCTAAGTTAGGGTAGACCTTAGACCTAGACGACTCCTAACTGATTAGACTAGCCACGAGGGTATATTACAGAATCTGACCACAAGTTAATAAGCTAGTAGAGGCAAGATCAGTGGGAGGTATCCGTACCTAAGCAGTGGGCTTAATTATACCAAACCACTGTTCTTCGAGCTTTCGCCTCATCAATCCCCAACCTTTAACACTGATTTGGCAAGAGTCAAATTCTAATCAACTTTCCCCTTAGGTTAGTCTCCTATATGAGTCCAAGATATCCCTAGGGCCAACTTCTACTCAGTTTTAGTTAGGCTTGGGTTAGCGTGTGAGGAGATTATTTGTGGGCTAAGGGAGGGTAATGACTTCCCCCACCTTATCTTATTTATAAGACAATAAGACAAACCCTTAATTCAGTTTAGTGCAGTGTATAAGTATATAGAAAAAGTAACAGTCAAGCAATATTTCATACAAGAATGAACCGTATACTAAATACTATGCACACATATCTTGGCTCCAGCACTTTTCAATAGTAAATAAAAAATGTAATGAAATAGGCACATGCCTAAATGCAAAGTCTAAACCGTTTTTAACATTTACAATCAACCTTTTACTGTTGAATTAGAAATGTATTTACAGTGAGTCAAACAAAGAAATAAATAGCTATAGATATTTAAACTTTGCAATTCAGTGAACCTGTAAAAGAAATACAAGTTAGTAGTTCACTCAGATTGCTATGGGAATGTAGTAAATCTGAGGGCTTCCGGGCTCTACTTTCTTGAGTAGAGTTCAGGGTCACTTACATGTCCACTGCAGCAAAAATTTCCTTATTGTTAAACCTATACACCAAGAACAGAGAAGAAAGTTAATCAATAAAGTAAACAAAAAAGAATTACTTATCATCCCTTCCCGGCAACGGTGCCAAAATTTGATTGAGGTTTAACCTGCACAAAAAAAAAAATCAGAACTTGATAATGTTGGAACTTGATTTTGATGATACATTTATGAATCCATTTAAATGGAGCTCTATCTCACACGCTTATACAAGAGTCCTACATGCTTAAGACTTCCCAAGGATTATGGCTATGGATGTGTATTGTATTCTTTATTAGAATGTTAAAAGTCTTGGAAACACACACACACATCATAAGCCTATTAGTCGACTTATTACCAAGCATAGTCGACTTATACCATCTATAGTCGACTTACTCCTAATTATAGTCGACTTAGTTTTGCTTCAAGATACATACCAACTCTCTGTTTCTGTTCTGCATAGCATGATTAGTCGACTTATATCTTTCCCTAGTCAACTAATATTAGTTGTAGTCGACTTATATATAATGTTGGTCGACTAAGTTCAGTTTTCAGAAACATGTCAATTGTATCAGGCCTTCCCTAGTCGACTTGCCCCCTTTATAAGTCGACTACTATAGGCAAAACTTGTTACCCTAGTGGACTAATCCCCAACCTTAAGTCGACGAATGGCAGTTTCTGACTGTTAGTCAGTTTCTGATTTCTGGTTTTTATCTAACATTTTAAAATTCAAATTCAAGTTAATAACTTTCTTAACTGATTATAGATCTCACCTATAAATAGGGATATTGTCCTAGGCTAAATCACTAATTCATATCAATAGTTTTCTGCCCAAAAACTCTGTTCAAAATTCTATTTTTCAGAAAACTGTTTCTACTTTCTATTCTTCACTCAAATTTCAATCCTTTAGTGAAGATATCTGAGAGTTCACCTATAAGAGTCCTTATTCACGATCACATACAGATTCAAGACTTATAGGATTGATTGTATTTTCTCAAAGAGAAAGATTGTACAAGAGCGTCTTTGGGTTGAAGAGAAGTTGTACAAGGTGTTGTTGTCTTCTTGGTTGTAAGAAGAGTTGTATACATTTGGCAAAAGGGATTTGTCAAGTGGTACACAAGGTGTTGATTTTGGGTGTACAAAATCAAGATTAAAGGAAAATCTCAAGCGGGTGGCTTGGGAACTGGATGTAGGTCAAGAGGACCGAACCAGGATAAATCACTTGTGTTTGCGTTTGATTTACTTTCTATGATTTAATTTCCTTTTGTGTAAGTTTATATTTAGCGCTAATCATCCTTTATTTTAGATTTGTGTTGACATAATTTTTTTATATCCTACAATTGGTATCAGAGCCCAGCCCGGCATACTCTATCAGAGCCCTGCATGCCCTGTCAACACTCTACAAGGATGGCAACAGAGTTTCCTTCATCACAATTCAAAGAAGGACATTCTACACAACGTCCACCGCTATTTGATGGATCAAATTACAATTACTGGAAGTGTAGAATGAAGATCTACTTGCAATCACTCAGCTATGAACTTTGGAACATAGTAGAAGCACCGTACACCAAGCTGATAACTAACTACGCTGCTTGGAGTGATGATCAAAAGAAGAATGTGAACCTTGAGGCCAAAGCGATGAATGCATTATTCTGTGCCTTAACCAAAGAAAAATTCAACCGTGTGTCAATAGCCACATCTGCAAATCAAATATGGCACATACTACAGGTAATACATGAAGGTACAAATAAGATTAAAGAATCTAAAATTTATGTTCATGTTCATAGGTTTGAACTCTTTAAAATGATGGAGAACGAAACAATTTAAGAAATGATAACAAGGTTCACTGACATAACAAATTCCTTTGCATCTCTTGGAAAGAAATAGACCCAAGTCGAAAAAGTTCGCAAGGTCCTTCGTGCACTCACATCAGATTAGAAGAAGAAGACTACTACAATTGAAGAAGCAATTGATCTCTCCACTATGTCATTAGAAAATCTTATTGATAATTTAATGGCATATGAAGTACAACTGGAAGACAGAAAGAAGGATGAACAACATCCTTTCTCAAAGAGGAAAGAACTCGCCTTCCATGCATCCTCAGATACAGACAATTCAGATGATGATGAAGAGGAGAAGGCAATGCTCTCAAGAAAATTCAGAAAGTTCTTGAAGTAAGGTAAGTTTAAATATTTTAATTGTAATAAAATAGGTCATATGAAGAAGGATTGCCCATTGCTCAAAAATAAAGGAAAATTCAAGAGCAAAAAGTTTAAAAAGAAAAAAATTATCAAGTATCATGGGAGAATTAGTGATTCCTCTTCCTCTGACGAAGAAGAAACAATTGAACACGCCAACATATGCTTTATGGCTCAAGAAGAAGATGAGGTACAATATACTGAACTCTTAGATGCATTTCATGAATTATACAATGATCTTAAGAATGAAAAGATAAAGAATAAAATTTTGTCAAAGGAAAATGAAAAAATTATCAAAGAAAAGTCATGTTATGTTTCTCAAATTTCTTCTATAAATTCTCAAAAAGATGATTTTGAAAAAGTTATATCATCATTAAAAAAGGATAGTGAGAATTTTATAAAAGAAAATGTTTTACTTAAAAAGGAAACTTTGTCTTTAAATGAAAGAATTACTGTTTTAAATAAAGACATATCAAGTTTCAAAATGAAATATGAAGAGATTTTGAAAAATGTGACTAAATTTAATCAAGAAAAAGAAAAGTTAAATGATTTGTTATCATATCAAAAGATGTCACATATTCATTATGGTCTTGGATTCTTAAATCAGAGTGAAAAATCTACACATGTTAGTAAAAAGAATCATAATCCATATAATTCTTTTGTGAAAAGAAATACTAATATTATTTCAAAAAGAATTAAGAACAAGTACATATCAATTCCTAAAAGCTTAAGTATTTTTGATAAAAATACTTATATTGCATCCTACATACATTCTATATGTAATTCATGCAATTATGTGAATACTAAAAAATGGAAACCAAATTCAAACTGGGTTTGGATTCCTAAAGGTTAATACTTTGATCTTATTATGATTGGTACCATTCTAATGTTTATCTTTCAGGTACCTATAAAAATTTTGATAGAAAAATATTTCAAATATTTATCATATATATGTGTGTGTGTGTGTGTGTGTGTGTGTGTATGTTATGATATATTTTTTGCAGGGGGAGAACACATGTTTTTCTATATCTGTTATAACCTACTCTTCGCAGAGGGAGAACATATAACATATTCTCTGCAGGGCGAGTTTTCATGCACACAAAGTGTCATAATCAAAAAGGGGGAGAATGTTGGAACTTAATTTTGATGATATATTTATGAAGTCATTTCATTGGAGCTCTATCTGACAACCTTATACAAGAGTCCTACATGCTCAAGACTTCCCAAGGATTATGGCTATGGATGTGTATTGTATTGTTTATTAGAATGTTAAATGCCTTGAACACACACACATATCATAAGCCTATTAGTTGACTTATTACCAAGCATAGTCGACTTATACCATCTATAATCGACTTACTCCTAATTATAGTCGACTTAGTTTTGCTTCAAGATACATACCAACTATCTGTTTCTATTCTGCATAGCATGATTAGTCGACTTATATCTTTCCCTAGTCGACTAATATTAGTTGTAGTCGACTTATATATAATGCTGGTCGACTAAGTTCAGTTTCCAGAAACATGTCAATTGTATCAGATCTTCCCTAGTCGACATGCCCCCTTTATAAGTCGACTACTATAGGCAAAACTTGTTACCCTAGTAGACTAACCCCCAACCTCAAGTCGACTAATGGCAGTTTCTGACTGTTTGTCAGTTTCTGATTTCTGGTGTTTTATCAAACGTTTCAAAATTCAAATTCAAGTTAATAACTTCCCTAACTGACTATAAATCTCACCTATAAATAGGGATGTTGTCCTAGGATAAATCACCAATTCATATGAATAGTTTTCCCAAAAACTCTGTTCAAAATTCTGTTTTTCAGAAAACTATTTCTACTTTCTATTCTTCACTCAAATTCCAATCCTTTAGTGAAGATATCTGAGAGTCCACCTATAAGAGTCCTTATTCACGATCACATACAGATTCAAGGCTTATAGGATTGATTGTATTTACTCAAAGAGAAAGATTGTACAAGAGCGTCTTCGGGTTGAAGAGAAGTTGTACAAGGTATTTTTGTCTTCTTGGTTGTAAGAAGAGTTGTATACATTTAGAAAAGGAGATTTGTCAAGTGGTATACAAGGTGTTGATTTTGGGTGTACAAAATCAAGGTTAAAGGAAAATCTCAAACGGGTGGCTTGGGAACTGGATGTATGTCAAGAGGATCGAATCAGGATAAATCACTTGTCTTTGTGTTTGATTTATTTTCTGTGATTTAATTTCCTTTTGTGCAAATTTATATTTAACGCTAATCATCCTTTGTTTTAGATTTGTGTTGACATAATTTTTTTAGATCCTACAATAGTATAAAATACTCAATGCTACCGCGATAGAGAGTGACTATGCGGGTCGTGATCCTCAAGGAGGGGCTAGCGATGGAAGCTTTTTGCAAGTTCTCTTTTAAGATACAAAAATGGTTAAAGTTCTTCTTTTAGTTCTTGAAAAGAAAAAAATAAGTTATGTTAAATTTTGAAAGTAGTAGATAGAATGAGATGGTGATTTTGTGCAGAGAAAGTGAAAAATATTAGAGATTTGGTGATTGAGGTGACCTAAACTAAAGATTAAAAGAAAAGAAAGAAAACCTAAAAGAAATATTTACCTCCTTTGGCCAAATACTTACCTTGAATATTTAGCAACGATGTTACCTTGATGTGGAGGTAATCAGCACATAGCCCATAAGTGTTGATTTCCGTCTCTTCCACATTACATCATCAAGATAATACAAGTATGAAATAATACAAACTGAGACTAAAATCTATCTTTATGAGCTATCGATGGCATTCGCAAAGGCAAGCCTCTTTCGATGCTATAAGACATACTTGAATTACAATTGGTACCAAAAGATGAAGAACATAAATAAATGTAACTTTAGATTTAATGTGGTAACAATAAAAGAAGAGAAGAACAACTCATACTGGTGTCACTCTCAGTGCAAGTTTCACTCTCATTCTCTTATGAAACTCTGATCTTCTCTGAATTACATAAATGAAAATTGAAAATTAAAGGAAAAAATAAAAACCTATACTAAACTAGAATAAAAACTGGCCTAAGAATCTATCTTTGCCTAATCGTCCTCTATACATTAAGAAATCTCAGTATTAAGTTTAAATTCCGCATTATTTGTCATAGATTAGCCTTACACCTATTCACCCCCTCTAGGTGTACTTTCATAGAGTCTGTTTGTTGATCGGGCGGTCAACCAACCATAGAACCAGACTGTACAATAGATCAAAATTGGGCACATATTTGAGGCTTAAAACATCAGAAATTGGAAATAACTATATAAGAATTTGTAGATCATCTTCCTTACAATGCAACTTAAATCAAATCTATATCATATCGGTGTAGAAAGTTATCAATAAAATACTGAAAAGTATCAAACCTAAAACTGTAAACTGTTTTCAGAATAAGAACAGACTTCAACCCAATATTTGACGTCATTAACATTTGAATCAAAAAATGACCATTGAATAAGAAATGTAGCCCTAAAAGTTAACTTTGAAATTCAATTTAAATCATATTGATTTAATATAAGAATAAAAAGTTATAGAAAAATTACTGAAAAGGTGTTTGATTGTACCACATATTTGCATTTTATACCACCTTTATACCTTGCATATTGCATATTAAATATGATTTTTAACCCATGTTTTCTCTAATTTTGCAGGTCTACACTTTAAAGAGGAAAAATAATTAACCACCTTAATTAGAGATAATTAAGGGGGTTAATTAAAAATTAGCCAAAGATCAAATCAGATCTCTCCAAGATCCGCGCGCCAACTGCCAGATCCAACCAGTCCACGTGGCCAACGACCTAACAACCAGATCCCACCAGAAAGATCCGATCCAACGGCCCAGATCTGGCGGCAATCTGGCCGCAATCCGCGGCAATCTGAGGGCCGTTGGGCCTCGGATTTCGTGCCAACGGTTAAGATCTGATTGGATTCTCAAATTTGCCTATAAATACCTGAGTAGAGACCTGCGCGAGCTGGAGTGAAGAGAGAGGGAAAATTTTGGATTAGTTGTAATTTTTGTTTTAGGATTCTAGTTCTTCTCTCCTTCCTCCTTGATCTCTAGCTAAATTGAGAGAGAGTTCTTCACTTGAGAGATTGTAATCAAGACTTGTGACAACCTTGAAGCAAAGATTCAATGGAGCTCTCATCTTCTTTTTACTAGAATTGAGTATGCTTTCTCTTCTTATGCTTTTAATTCTTGCATTCAATTTCTAATTCTAGTTTAATTCTAGTTGAGTTGTTTAGATCTTTGATTTCATGGAGAATTATAGCTTTCTTGTTAGTGTAATGGAGGGCTAGTTTCTTGAATGCATGGCTAGCTAATCTCACCTAGCTACTACTAGCTCTAGTTGATTGTATTCTTTAATTCTTGCATGATTTCAAGTTTCTTGTAAATTCTAATGGAGTATGTTGTATCCTTTGGTGATTGCTTGTAAGATCTCTAGATGAATTGTGTATCTCTTATAAAGAGCATTTGATTGGATCAAAAGGATGGATTACCATTGATTGTGTCATTTGAGTAGCAAGAACAACTCAAGCACTTCAAGCTAACTTTGTAGTTAAGCTTTGAAGTCCTAAAGAGTTTGATTCTTCTAACCTTTGCATTAAATGAGTACCAAGCCTATATTTCCTCATTGCACACCTAGTAAGAGAACCTAGTATTCAAGAAGAGACTTCTAGCCAACTAACTAAAAGGAACACTAAGTCTTCAAAGAAAGAATACCACACTTGAAACATGCAAGTACTTTTCAATTGTCTATGATTCTTGATGAGACAATATTGCAATCAACAAAAGAGGTAGTATGTTAGCAAGGAGGTTGAGTAATGCTAGCCATGCATCTTTCTAATCAAGAGAGTTTACACATTTCATTCTAGTATTCTTTTCTTTTCTTTACTTCATCACACTTCATTCATTGCACTTCTTTTTCACAATGCACCACCACCAATCCACAACTTCTTGTATATTGTTTTCTCTTGTGTGATTAACAAAGAAGAGTATTGTTTCTTGTCTCACTAGTATCGTGAAAGCTTCTACGCTTGCTCTCCTCGTGGTACGACTCGTTTTAGCTACTTGCTATAACGAAAGATTGAAACAAGGTATAATTCTTACATATTCAAAGTAAACAAGATCAAAGGTGAATTCTAAACCCTAAACCATCTCTTAAATACCTGATTCTTGTACAAATACATCATATACCTTGTGAATTCTCAATCAATTTTTGGCGCCGTTGCCGGGGAGAGCAACGGTATTTTTACAAGTGAGAACTTAACAATATATCTTCTCTGTTGCAGGTACAGGTTGAAGATTCAGAAATATTAGCACAGCAGAATCATACAAGTGGACCTGGGCCTCTGCTCTCGAAAGCAGAGACCAGGATCCCTCCAAAGTGCCGCGGATCCACAACTTTTGCCGTGGAAACGCGGCATAGAGGAGTTCACTACTTACCAGTTTTCTGCAGGGCTTGCTGCTGTGAAAAATATTGCTGTCTATATACTTGAAATCTTGTATTCTTCACCTGATACTTGTTAATCAACAGTAAAAGATTGGTTGTTAATTGATAAAAAATTGTTTAGACATCTTGCATTATAGGCACGAGTCTTTCAATTTATTTCAATTTACTGTTGAAGAGCGCGTGGGACAAGGTACGTGAAGCATAGCATATAGACTAGGACTCACTCGTTGTATGATTTAATTCTGCTTTGAGTGAATTTTGGTTGCTTATATCGTACACTTGCACGAATCTACGTTAAGGGCAAATCCCATAATACAGATAAGGTGGGGATTTTATCACCCCTTCCTTAGCCCGCAAACCATTTCCCCACGTGTTCACTATCCTAAGCTTCTAATTAAAAATTGCTAGACGTTGGCCCCTAGGGACACTCGGACTCATTTAGGAGATTTTCCTAAGGGGGAAAAGTGTTGGAAATTGACTTCTGTAAAATCGGTGTCTAGGAAAGGGGTTAAGGGCCGAAAGCCCGAAGGACGGTGGTTACTTAATTAAGGAACGTCTCCGGACGGAAAACCTCCCACCAACTTTACCCTTCCCTGGCCGATTTGCTTATAGTCAGTGTCTGCACCGAACCTCCTGTGGACGATCTACAGTTAGGAGTCGTCTAGGGCAGAAAACCTAGAAGCTAGGATTGATTGTTTTTCTTTTTTCTTGATTGTTATTTTTTTTTTTCCGACTGTATGAAAGGTGCACGTTGGTTGTGTATTTGCATGCGTGAGTGGTATCGAGAACCAATTTCTTCTAGGCTTGTGAGAACTTCTACACTGCCTCACACAACACCACTCAACACAACTATGACGAATAACGTGTCGCTGCAGGACAAGTTCTATCCGATCCGCACATCCATTCCATCCTGCATTCTCCTCCCAAACACGAATGACAATAATTTTGAGTTGAAACCACAGTTTATAAACACTCTACCACGATTTCACGGATTAGAATCTGAGGATGCTTACATCTTCATACGAGAGTTTGAAGAAGTATGCCTCATGATGAGGATTTCTCAGTTAAGTGAGGATGCTGTGAGACTTAGGTTTGTCCCATTTGCACTTAAGGATATTGCGAAGAAGTGGCTGTACAGTCTTCCTGCCAGCTCAATCTCTTCGTGGGATGAGTTTGTTAAAGTCTTCCTTAAAAAATTCTATCCAATCCATAAGACAGCCCTCATGCGCAAAAACATAATGCAATTCAAACAAGAGCCCAATGAGCCATTTTGGAAGTACTTTGAGCGCTTTAAGGACTTAGTAGCCCTGTGTCCCCATCACGGTATAGAGAAGTGGCGCCAATGCCAGATTATATATGATGGGCTGGACTATCAGACTAAGACTCTCCTTGAAACCATGTGTCAAGGAGAATTTCTTAAAAAGGATGAAGACCAGGGCTGGGACCTTTTTGAGGCTTTAGCGGAGAAAACTATCCAGTGGGAATCCTGCTCTGAGAAACCCACACCAACAACTTCCAGATCTGGTTTACATTCTATAGGATCCTCAATAGCAGCTGAAGCTAAGATCACTCAGTTGATGAAGAGGATTGAATTGCTGGAATCAAGGGAAAATTCTGTCGTTAGTCAAGTCAACCCATCTTCAGTAGTTAGCCCACCACGTATGGCTAGCTCTGCACCTATAATTCACCCGGGTTGTACTTTTTGTCATGATCTGAATCATGTGTTGGAAGAGTGTCCTGTGTATTACTCTCAAAATTTTCAGGAGAGTACGAATGCAGCGTATTCCAGACCTCCATACAATCCTTACTCTAAGACCTACAATCCAGGATGGCGTAACCATCCTAACTTCTCATGGAGTCAGTCTGGTCCTGAGCAGTCTAGACAACAATTTCCACATCAACAATATCCTGCTCAGGCACATCCACCTACTTACCAAAACCCACCAAATTTCAATTCGTATCAGAGTCCACCCAGATTCCAACCATTCCAAAATTCTGTGCCATATCAAGCCAATTTTCAACCCCAATATCAACAACAACAACAGCATCCACCACCCAATCCTTCAGATAGAAAAATTTCAGAATTGGAGAAAATGATTGAGACTTTGTCCAAAACACAAGCTGCAATGATGAACAATCAGCAGCAGGACATGAATAAACTGCAAATCCAAATAGGACAGTTGGCTAATTCCTTGACTGAAAGGCAAAAAGGAATGCTGCCTAGCCAACCTGTGCCTAATCCCAGAGCCCATTTTCCTCTGCATGAAGTTGAAGACCTAGGACCTAGTCAGAGCCAATGTCAAGCCATTCACATCCTTAGGTCTGGAAAACATGTAGACAACAAGGTCTCAAATCAGTCTCCAAAATTTGTTCCAAAATCTGTGTCGAATCTATCAACTTCTGTTCCAGTTCAACCTTTGCAAAATATTCCTTCATCAAGTTCACAACCATCCACGTCTCAATCAAAAGGAAAGGAGAAAGTTGATGAGCAGACTTATAAGCCTATTGCCCCATTCCCGAATAGGCTTACAAATCATAAGAATAATGCTCACATGGAGAAGATCAGAGAGATATTTAACCAAGTGCAAATCAATGTCCCTCTCTTGGATGCTATTCAGCAAGTACCGTCATATGCAAAGTTTCTGAAAGAGATGTGTACTAAGAAAAGGAAGGCAAATGTCCCTAAGAAAGTCTTTTTGGCTTCAAACCTGAGTGAATTGCTTAATGGTCCAATCCCTGTGAAGTACAAGGATCCAGGGAGCCCTACCATCTCTTGTATCATAGGGCAGACCACAGTCAATAGGGCTTTGCTAGACTTGGGAGCTAGCATCAATCTTCTTCCTTTTTCCGTGTACCAGCAGCTTGGGTTAGGCAATCTTCGTCCAACCCAAATGACTATTCAACTGGCTGATCGTTCTGTTAAGATTTCCAAAGGGGAAATTACGGATGTTTTAATACGGGTGGGGGAATTCATTTACCCCGTGGACTTTGTTGTTTTAGAAACACAGCCCGTACAAAACCACAGAGCGCAAACACCTGTCATTCTAGGACGTCCTTTCTTAGCCACAGCTAATGCAATCATTAACTGTCGAAATGGATCGATGCGGCTGACGTTCGGAGATATGACGAAGGAGGTGAATGTCTTCCATCTGGGGAAGCAACCAAGGGATGTGGAGAATGACTCTTTTGATGTTAACTTGATAGAGGGATTAACCAGTGAACACATGGAGGAGGTGGAATATGAGTCTGAAGAAGAATTTGAGTTAGAAGCTGACGACCTAACTCTTGATCAGATTGTTGGATCAGATATTGAAAGGACTACTAATTCCACTTCTATTCTTCCCTTGCACCATGAGCAACCGGTTATAGATCCAGTCCCTTCTTCTGAGCTTAAGGCTCTTCCCACCCATCTCAAGTACAAGTACTTGGGTGAGAAGGAATCCTTTCCGGTAATCATTGCATCTAATCTTACGGAACAACAAGAAGAGGACCTTTTGACTGTGCTTAGGGAAAATAGAGAAGCCATTGGTTGGACCATGGCTGATATTAAGGGGATTAGTCCTTCCATTGTCCAACATAGAATTCACTTGACGGAAGAGGCCAAGCCTAAAAGAGACCCACAGCGTCGACTTAACCCAATAATGCAAGAAGCTGTTAGATCGGAGATTCTGAAACTCTTAGACAATGGGATCATATATCCAATATCCGATAGTCAATGGGTGAGTCCGGTCCACGCTGTGCCTAAGAAAGCTGGCTTTACTGTTGTGGAGAATGAGAATAAGGAATTAATACAAACACGTCTTCCAACGAAGATTCGAGTTTGTATTGATTACAGGAAACTGAATAGTGCCACACGTAAAGACCACTTTCCTCTTCCGTTTATCGATCAGATGCTGGAGAGATTGGCGGGGCATGAGTATTATTGTTTCCTGGATGGATATTCAGGATATAATCAGATTCCAATTGCGCCCGAAGACCAAGAAAAAACGACCTTCACCTGTCCGTTTGGAACTTTTGCATACCGTCGGATGCCCTTCGGTCTTTGCAATGCTCCAGCAACGTTTCAACGTTGCATGTTGAGCTTGTTCTCGGACATGGTGGAGAAATTTCTGGAAATCTTTATGGATGATTTTTCTATATATGGGGATACATTTGAGCAGTGCTTATACCACCTGAAGATGGTTTTACAACGATGCACGGAAAAGAATTTGACACTTAATTGGGAAAAGTGTCACTTCATGGTTAAGCACGGAATTGTATTGGGACACAAGATATCAAGCGTTGGAATCGAGGTAGACAAGTCCAAGGTGGAGGTTATCACCAAGCTCACTGAACCACAATGTTTAAAAGACATTAGATCTTTCTTAGGGCACGCTGGCTTCTATAGGAGATTCATTCAAGGGTTCAGCAACATTGCGAGACCCTTGACAAATCTCTTAGGAAAAGACGTACCCTATATCTTTGATGAAGAATGTCGTAAGTCATGGAAAGAGCTGAAGGATAGACTTGTCTCTGCGCCGATAATATCTGCACCGGACTGGACCAAGCCATTTGAAATTATGTGCGATGCCTCTGACTTTGCGATAGGCGCTGTTTTAGGACAGCGTATTGAAAACAGGCAGCACGTAATATACTATGCTAGCAGAACGCTCAACGATGCCCAACTGAATTACACGACCACTGAAAAAGAGTTTTTGGCAGTCGTTTTTGCGTTAGAGAAGTTCCGACAATATCTGCTAGGGTCCAGGACCATCATTTTTACTGACCACTCCGCCCTGAGGTACTTGATGCAAAAGAAGGACGCAAAGGCAAGATTGATTAGATGGATCCTTCTTTTGCAAGAGTTTGACTTGGAGATAAAGGATAAAAAGGGCGTTGAGAACGTGGTTGCGGATCATTTGTCAAGGATCCCAAACGCTCCTCATGAGAAAATACCGATTAATGAAGACTTTCCTGACGAGCACATTCTGGCGATGAGTGGAGAGCCCTGGTATGCTGATATTGTTAACTACCTTGCTACCAGGCAAATTCCTTCCCATTGGTCAGGACAAGACAAACACCGTTTTCTGAGCCAAATGCGGTTCTTCTTCTGGGATGAACCGTATCTATTCAAGTACTGTCCTGACCAAATTATTCGAAGATGCCTTCCGGAGGATGAACATCAGAGTGTCTTGACATTCTGTCACAAGTTAGCTTGCGGTGGACACTTTGGTCCACGAAAAACTGCGGAAAAAGTGCTCCAGAGTGGATTCTACTGGCCCACTCTCTTTAAGGATGCCTTTACCTTTTGCAAGCTTTGTGATAGATGTCAGATGACGGGTCGGATTACACAAAGGAACATGATGCCCCTCACACCCATCTTGGAAGTCGAAATTTTCGACCTCTGGGGCATCGATTTTATGGGACCCTTTCCTCTGTCCTACGGAAACCAATACATCTTGGTAGCCGTAGATTATGTTTCTAAGTGGGCCGAAGCGATTCCTACAAGGACTAATGACAACCAAGTTGTCATTAAATTTTTAAGAGAGTACATCATTTCACGCTTCGGAGCCCCCCGTGCGATACTAAGCGACAATGGAAGTCATTTCTGCAATAGGGCTTTTGAAGCCTTGATGCGGAAATATTCTATCACTCATAAATTGTCCACGGCTTATCATCCTCAGACCAATGGGCAAGTTGAGGTCACTAACAGACAGATAAAACTTATTCTGGAGAAGACCGTAGGACAGAATCGTAAGGATTGGTCCGTCAAACTGACTGATGCCTTATGGGCATACAGGACCGCTTACAAGACTGTCCTCGGTATGTCTCCGTACCGAGTTATATTTGGAAAAGCATGTCACTTGCCCGTTGAGTTAGAACACCGTGCACTATGGGCTTTAAAGCAACTGAATCTTGACTTGGACAAAGCCGGTGTTCTCAGGAAGCTGCAATTATCCGAGCTGGAAGAGTTACGAAACGAGGTATATGATAATGCTCGGATCACAAAGCACAGGACCAAGCTGTTTCACGACAAAGCCATTCATAGAAAGATTTTTGCTGTCGGTCAACAGGTTCTGTTATACAATTCTCGACTCCACCTTTTCCCTGGTAAGCTACGTACCAGGTGGTCAGGACCTTTTATTGTGCAGACTATCTTTTCCCACGGTGCAGTCGAGATTCTTGATCCAACCAATGGCAACATATTTACTGTAAACGGACAACGCTTAAAGCCATTTTTCACCACGGAGTCATTGTCACAAGACGCTCACGAATTGGGTCTTTCCGACCCAATTTATTTGTGACCCTTCCATTTGTATATTTTCCCATACATTTTTCATGAAAATCATCTGGGGACTTCGTTTGTAAATATTTTTCTTTTACATTTTTTGTAAATAAAAATTAAAAAAAAAAAAAGAAAAAATTTTTTGGGATTTTTGTACATGAAAAGAATTTTCCATCCCTAGGATTTTTTTTTTCCTCCCTAGGATTCCTACCATATTCAAAACATTTTGACCAAGGGTTGTAATTCAAGTTTTGACCTAGGGGTAATTTTGTACATCCCACTTTTTACCTACCCTATTTAAACATCTCCTCCTCATTTCATCCTTCCTCACCCGAGAAAGTGATTTCAGATCTGAGAGCTTCTTCCCAAACCCAACTTCCTCCAGAAAGCTGATCCCCAAAATCCCCTACTTTACCGCGCCCTGCCGCCCTTACGCGGCAATTCTGTCAGATCAGGCGCGCCGGAAAGCCCCATTCTGACCATCTTCATCTGCTGGTGGTAGATCCAGAGAGAGTTTTCCCGAGACCATCTCTGTGCCTTCTGTGCTACTCTGTTGGGTTTCCCCCCAAGATCTCCGGGGGTGGTTTGCAATTTCTTATTTCAAATCCTTTACTTCATTGTCTTGTACAATTATGGCACCAAATTTGTATGTTGAAAGGGATTTTTCTGCAATTTTTAATGACAATGGGGATATGGGCATATTTTCGTGGATCGAATCCGCGCATGGAATTGGTACAATTTGGTATTTGATCATCACGAGCACGAAGCCTTTTATTGTCCGGATCTAGTGAACACATTTTACAATTCTATTGATTATGCTTCTGTGAGTCATGATCCATACCAGTTTGTCTCTCGAATGCCATTCGGTGACATCTGGGTCACCCTTCCACTACTTGAACAAATCACTCAAGCCCCCATTGTTCCACAAACTAGCGAACCCTTGCCTTTAATTGATTATTTAACCATCATGGGTGCACGCTGTACTGTCCAGGATAGGGGGCTCAAAGCCCAGTCTACATTCAGGAACATTCACTGCGTTGGACGTTGGGTCCAACGAAATATTTTAGGGCTCGATCACACTTCGACCTTTAGCCGGTCTGTGCTTCAGATCATTCATGACCTGATGACACAGCACCACACGGTCTGTTTAAACCGAACTATCTTCCATGCTATTATTGAACACTCCTCTCGCACTCGGGGTGCTAAATTTTCTCATTCTGTATTAATTACCCGTCTGTGTCGACATTTCATGTCTAACGCTATTTTCTCGACATTTACCCGAGTGACGATTATGACAGAGAGACCCACAAGTGCCTACAATAGTTGTTTGCAGGCACTCTGGACACCTAGTGTCATGCCTGAGAATGTACCTGTGGAGTCTTCTTCAGAGGAAAGTCTAGAGGTGGAAGATGAGCCCCAATTCTGGAGGCAGGAGCCCCCAACGGAACACACAGCCTTCATGTCTACTATTTGGAAAGGCATGAAGAAGATTTTTCGGGGACAAGTTAGGCTCAGGAAGAAAGTGGACGAGGAATCATCTAGGATATCCTCTCGTTTGGATGGGATAGAGGCCAGGCTGAGGAGGACACAATCTGCTGGACCCAGTACCACTGCGGGTCCAAAGAGGACGAGGGAGTGACTTGTTACCTTTACCTATTTCATGCATTATTTCATCTTGCATACATTGAGGACAATGCATGAGATAGGTATGGGGGGGTAGATATACTAACATAGGATTTTTCTTTCTTTTTAGGCTTTTTCTTTTATTTTTAGGATTTTTACTTTCTTTTAAGGTTTTCCTTTTAGATTTTATATTTCTTTTTAGATTTTTCCACTTTATTTTTAGATTTTACTTTTCTTTTAGAAAAATAAAAAATAAAAATAAAAAAAATAATATAAAAAAAAAAGAAGAAATTCTTTGATCCATGTTTAAAGAATCTAATTTGAAATTTAGGGATTAAGGAAGCTCTTAACTAGGATTTCTAATTATAAGTTGAAAAGAAGAGTTTTGTTAGATTTTTAGGTTAAGTAATAAAGGATTAGAAAAATTACTTGATTTCAATTCTTTCTTTAGATATGAACATTGAACATATTGAAGGAATAATCAAAGACTTAGTGACTTTATTTGCATATATATATAATAAAAAAAAAAAATGTGTGTATATAAATAAGATAAATAAATAAAAAAAAAAAAAAAAAAAAGAGAAAAAAATCACCGATTAAGCTGGTTGGCCGTGCCTCATGAAGCATTGCTGGTCACGCCTAAAGGTGAGAATAAATACTTAGCCACTGATTAAGCTGGTTAGTCGTGCCTCAGGAAGCATTACCGATCACGCCTAAAAGTGGTTAAGTCCTTAGATTCCTAAGTGACCTAGTTTACTCGAGTCTTCGAACCCGAGGGATGTATTCTCATCTGGTGCCCTAAGACCGTCTGGTCTGGGAGTCATCGGTAAGAGGCTCGCTACATGGGTAGACTAGGAAACTAAGGATGATAAGGGAATGTAAATAAATAAACATTGTATATACACATATATATAAAAAAAAAAAAAAAAAATATTATACATATAAGTAAATAAATGAACTTAGTCTGAGAGAGATCCTTCATATTTATAGATGTAAATATCCTAAGATTGATGCAGAATCAGGTTTTTTATCTTTTCCCGAAAATCTTAACCTAAAATGAAAACAATACTCTAATTAGATACTTATAAGAGGAATGAAAAGTTTTGAGTAACCTGAAACCTATAGGTCAAATTAAAATCTTTAAAGCATGGTTCAAAAATTTCACTAACCCCTTTTATTTTTCTTTTTGGATTTTGTGGGTGTAATCCGCTGAAAACCCTCAGGAGACAACACTCCTCCTCTAGGGTAACCTAGAGGTTTAACGGCTTGTTGCACGTGCTCAGTGCAATCGTGTCACCTACGAAAGTGGTGTAATAATTAGTTAGGATTTTTCTTTCTTTTTCTTTTATTTTTTTCTCGAGGACGAGCAAAAGCTAGGTATGGGGGTGTGATTGTACCACATATTTGCATTTTATACCACCTTTATACCTTGCATATTGCATATTAAATATGATTTTTAACCCATGTTTTCTCTAATTTTGCAGGTCTACACTTTAAAGAGGAAAAATAATTAACCACCTTAATTAGAGATAATTAAGGGGGTTAATTAAAAATTAGCCAAAGATCAAATCAGATCTCTCCAAGATCCGCGCGCCAACTGCCAGATCCAACCAGTCCACGTGGCCAACGACCTAACAACCAGATCCCACCAGAAAGATCCGATCCAACGGCCCAGATCTGGCGGCAATCTGGCCGCAATCCGCGGCAATCTGAGGGCCGTTGGGCCTCGGATTTCGTGCCAACGGTTAAGATCTGATTGGATTCTCAAATTTGCCTATAAATACCTGAGCAGAGACCTGCGCGAGCTGGAGTGAAGAGAGAGGGAAAATTTTGGATTAGTTGTAATTTTTGTTTTAGGATTCTAGTTCTTCTCTCCTTCCTCCTTGATCTCTAGCTAAATTGAGAGAGAGTTCTTCACTTGAGAGATTGTAATCAAGACTTGTGACAACCTTGAAGCAAAGATTCAATGGAGCTCTCATCTTCTTTTTACTAGAATTGAGTATGCTTTCTCTTCTTATGCTTTTAATTCTTGCATTCAATTTCTAATTCTAGTTTAATTCTAGTTGAGTTGTTTAGATCTTTGATTTCATGGAGAATTATAGCTTTCTTGTTAGTGTAATGGAGGGCTAGTTTCTTGAATGCATGGCTAGCTAATCTCACCTAGCTACTACTAGCTCTAGTTGATTGTATTCTTTAATTCTTGCATGATTTCAAGTTTCTTGTAAATTCTAATGGAGTATGTTGTATCCTTTGGTGATTGCTTGTAAGATCTCTAGATGAATTGTGTATCTCTTATAAAGAGCATTTGATTGGATCAAAAGGATGGATTACCATTGATTGTGTCATTTGAGTAGCAAGAACAACTCAAGCACTTCAAGCTAACTTTGTAGTTAAGCTTTGAAGTCCTAAAGAGTTTGATTCTTCTAACCTTTGCATTAAATGAGTACCAAGCCTATATTTCCTCATTGCACACCTAGTAAGAGAACCTAGTATTCAAGAAGAGACTTCTAGCCAACTAACTAAAAGGAACACTAAGTCTTCAAAGAAAGAATACCACACTTGAAACATGCAAGTACTTTTCAATTGTCTATGATTCTTGATGAGACAATATTGCAATCAACAAAAGAGGTAGTATGTTAGCAAGGAGGTTGAGTAATGCTAGCCATGCATCTTTCTAATCAAGAGAGTTTACACATTTCATTCTAGTATTCTTTTCTTTTCTTTACTTCATCACACTTCATTCATTGCACTTCTTTTTCACAATGCACCACCACCAATCCACAACTTCTTGTATATTGTTTTCTCTTGTGTGATTAACAAAGAAGAGTATTGTTTCTTGTCTCACTAGTATCGTGAAAGCTTCTACGCTTGCTCTCCTCGTGGTACGACTCGTTTTAGCTACTTGCTATAACGAAAGATTGAAACAAGGTATAATTCTTACATATTCAAAGTAAACAAGATCAAAGGTGAATTCTAAACCCTAAACCATCTCTTAAATACCTGATTCTTGTACAAATACATCATATACCTTGTGAATTCTCAATCAGTGTTAGAGCAAATCAGCAGAACAGTCGGCCGTCCAATCGAAAAGAAAACCCGAGAGCTCTGCATACTAAGTCGGTTGACCGGTCGGTTAGCCGATCTCTACTGCGGTCGTCCGGTGGGTCGACCAAGCTCAAGTCATATGGGCTTGTGTACGTCTTGTGCACGTCAGTCGACCACTCAGTCGACCGAGCTAGCCTTCGTTAACCGGTCGGTCGACCGCAAGCAGCCTAGAACCACATTTGAACATCTTTTTAAATACATTTAAATACCATAAAATCTCCATAAATCTCCATAAATCTCACAAAAATAAGTTCATTGAAACACTATGAAGTACAAATATGTGTGATAAAAAATCAACACATATTACAAACATGTGAACTATTTTTTTTTGAGATATAGAAATTTATGAAACCAAAACCCTGTTTTCCGAAAATCAAAGTTTTGTATGTGTGTATGAGCTTGAGGATTCCACAACTAATCTATCATTTATATTTTATCTTAAAATAAAATCTTAACACTTACAAACATGATACAAGTCTTGAAAATCTTCTCTTGAAATACTTTTTCACTATCTTGACTTGGTCCAAACTTGATCCATGAGCTAGACTCCTCTTTGAGTACTTGATGCGCTCTTGAAGCGCAAGCTCTTAAATCAACACGTGTTAGCTTCAAAACTTGACTTCGAATCTTTTGTTGAAGCTAAACACCGACTAAGATCTCAATTGCAAATCTGAAACTAAATGAAAACAAGATCATTAGTACTATAACTACATGAGTTAATCATCATCAAAACTAGAGTGATGGGCCTTTGGGCCAACAAAATCAATCAATGATACTCGTCGACACCAGATTGGCCAGATTTTTGATTAATTCAGAAAATTTTCCAAAAATACATAAAAGTAAAAAATATGATCTTAAAGCAAATATGAAAGTAGATTTCAAAAATTCAATCATATTTGTTAATTAAAAATCCTAGAGTCGGTGATCTTTATCGGTCGACACCGAATTCGGAGATTTTCTAAATAAATTAGAAAATTTTTAGAAAATTTTGAAAAATCTAAAATATTCAAAAATAATATATGGAACAGAAATCGGTTCAGTCTGACTACCAAAAAGGTAAATACGCACGTCATATCAAGTACTGATACTGTAACACATACATTTAGGACCGGGGATTACAATGACCTTATCAAGGTAGTTTTTAAGTTTTAATCATTTACATTTATTCAAAAAATGTTTTTGAAAGATTTTCATGTTTATATTCCAAGTTTAAGTTTTAGGGTTTGAAAACAAGTTTTGGGAGAAGTTTTGTTTGAGTTACTAATTTCTTTATCTTCAAAGAAGTTTTCCCAATTGTTTTCTCAAGAGCTTGAATTTTAAATTCTCAAGTTTTCTCACACAAGCTTGGGTTATCTCTAGCTATTATTTAGAATTCTTATTTTGTGAGAAGTTCATTGTTTGTGGTCAAGAAGAGATCACCAAATGTTTCAACCTTTGTTCTACAACTTGTTGGACGTTGCGACCTCAGAGTGAACTTGATGGCCCTTGAATTGTGTTTTGCGGGAACAAGTGAGGGAAGTTGTAGGTGTTGCGGCACCGAGTGATCTCGCAAGATCATGCTAGTGAAAATCTTTCATTGCGGTAAAGGTGAGGACGTAGAGCAAGCTGCTCGAACCTCCAAACAATTCTCTCGTGCTTGCAATATGCTCTATTTTCTCTCAATTCTAATCTACTCTCTTGTGCCTTATATATATATATATATATATATATATATATATATATATATATATATATATATATATATATATATATATATATATATATATATATATCTTGCTTGCTAATAATTGTTTATCTTTTATGCTTGATATAATTTGTATGCTTATACTTGTTTGAATCAAGAAGGCTATTAAAGCACCTCAACTCTTATTCAAGAGGAATCTTAAGGAGAAGTTTTAGAGTCCTTCTCTTCTTGGTCATTATTTGTGTAATAGTTTTTAGTAGTTAAACTTTTAAATTCCGCATTTGAGTAGCACTTCATTTATTCACCCCCTTTAGTTGATTTCATAATGTACAGTCCGAATCTAAATCATCTATGATGAGGCTTCAGAGTTTGTCCTTGGTGGATTCAAATGTGGATGAGGAGGATGATTTCGAAGAGGAATCTAAGGAGGTGAAAGGCAGGACTTGGGAATAGCTGGAGAGGGAGGCGCGTATTACTGACAGAGGGAACATGACGATGAAGCTGACAGAGAAGAAGAAAGGAAGAGGAGGAAAGTCAAAGCCTTTGGGAAGTCTCGTAAACCAGAACCAAGGAGGCCCCATCCCAAAAGATCAAAGTTTAGGTAAAAAGAAGACTATCTCCAAGTTATGGGTTTAACAGTCTACTGAGTACTGAGGATTCATATTTTGCTTCTTTTCACACACACACAATCAACACACACATCCACTCTGTTGAAGTTGATCTACATTGTTTAAAGTAAATAAAAATAAAAAATCAAGTATTTTGAATGTCATTTTCCCATCTATCAAGTAGGCGAAAAATGAACGGCTGTAAATAACTGAGTTAAATATTCCCTAAAGGAGCTAGTTTTGCACCTCTATGTTAATAATCTGTAAACAAACTTTCAATTCACACATGGGAATCAGCTCAAGTTGCTCCAAAGAAGCTGAACCCTTTAACAAGTCTCGTACTTGCTACAAAGCATTTACACTTACTGGCTTTTTTGCATCTTTTCTGTGGTTTCCTTACGTTTTCCTTTCTTTCGAATATTCGGTCTTTTGTGGTTTCTTTGTGTTTAAGTTATATCTTTTGTCACTCAGGAATAGATTGTTGAATGTTTTGATGGTTAAGTGCAGTAGGATTGCACTTGTATAACCCCTAATGTCCAAAAACTACGCACTAGATCATTTCTTCCAAGCACAAGTCTTTTTCGTTCTGGGATGCTTTAGTTTTTGTTGGCATTGATCTATTAGATGAAAAGAAAAGGAAAGGAAAGAATTGATTCCTGGTTTTTTTTACCATTATTCTATTTGTTAGCTTTAATTTGATTCTGTTATATATAGACTCTGTGAAAGGAAAGGAATTGAGATTCCCGCTTTTTTTTTTCACCATTATTCGGTTTGGTAGCTTTAATTGAGATTCCCTCTTTAACTCTGGTACCTTTGATTGTCTTCGGGATTAAGAAAAGGAAAAGGAAAGAAAAGCAAAGCAAATTTTTGACTTGAAGTCTATAAATGAGAGTGATTAAGGGGAACATCCATTTGTACACTATCTTCTCTCTTCTCCCTCCAACATGAGCTCAAAGAAACAGATAGCTTCATTGTTCTCCTCCTTTAAGGACATTGCGCCTAAAGAGGAATTCAAGGCCCCTTCAGCCCCGGCCCCTTCAGCCCTGGCCAACTCCTACAACGACCAAATCCGCCCGCTCCTCGATGCCATCGACCGCCTTCGACATCTCAAGGTCATGCAGGAAGGCATCCAGCTCCCAACAATCGTCGTGGTCGGTGATCAATCCAGCGGCAAGTCCAGCGTGCTCGAGTCCCTTGCCGGCATCAACCTCCCTCGCGGCCAAGGCATCTGCACTCGAGTCCCTCTCATAATGAGGTTGCAGGATCAGCCTTCGCTTGAGAACCCCGAGCTTCACCTCGAGTACAAGGACAAGAATGTCACCACTTCTGAGGCGGGCATCACGGAGGTGATCAATGCTGCGACCGAGGAGATTGCAGGGAGCGGCAAAGGCATCTGCAGTACTCCGCTCACTCTTGTCGTCAAGAAGAGAGGTGTGCCTGATCTCACTATGGTTGATTTGCCCGGGATCACTAGAGTACCCGTTCACGGCCAGCCTGAAGACATCTATGAACAGATCTCTTCGATCATTATGGAGTACATCGCTCCGCAGGAGAGCATTATTCTCAATGTTCTCTCAGCTACTGTCGACTTCCCAACTTGCGAGTCGATCAGGATGTCTCAACAAGTTGATAGGACAGGTGAGAGGACACTGGCAGTTGTTACCAAAGCAGATAAAGCACCAGAAGGATTGCTCGAGAAGGTGACAATCGATGCAGTTAATATTGGGCTCGGCTACGTCTGTGTTCGGAACCGGGTTGGGGATGAGTCATACGAGCAAGCTCGAGCAGAGGAGACTAGATTGTTTCAAACCCACCCTCTACTCTGCCAAATCGACAAATCGATTGTTGGAATTCCTATGCTTGCCGAAAAGCTGATGCAGATACAGGCAGCAAGCATTTCCAAATGTTTGCCTGACATTGTGAAGAAGATCAACGAGAAGCTGAGCCAACATGTCGACGATCTTGACAGGATGCCACAGAACCTGACCTCTGTTGGTGATGTGATTCGGGCTTTTATGCACATGCTGAGTTCTGCAAAAGAGTCCTTAAGGAACATACTGATAAGAGGGGAATACGGTGATGCTGATGAACGAATGCACGGGAGGGCTCGGTTGGCAGAGATGTTGCTCCAGTACTCCAAAGACCTGCCATCCAAGTACGTCACTTCGGAGAGAGAGTTTCTGATGGATGAAATCAAGGTGTTGCAGGCGTGCAAGGGGATTGAGCTACCAAATTTCCCACCGAGGTCTGCTTTCATCACTCTTCTGCAGAGAAAAGTGAAGTTAGTTTCAGACACCCCATTTGATTTTGTTAACAAGGTCTGGGGTTATCTTGAGGATGTTGTCCTTAAAGTCCTGCTGAAGTACTCTGATAACTATCCCCAGTTGCAGTCTTCGTTCAGAAGCGCTGCGCGAAATATTATTGAGAAGATGAAAAAAATTTCATTTCAGGTATATATTTTTGGCATAATTTGGTCAATTTCTATACGGTAGAAAAAATTTGAAAGTTTTTTTTACCAGTTTGTGAAGGAAATCATTGAGATGGAGACGATTGCGGACTACACTTCGAACCCTGGCTACATGAAGACATTGTATGAGCTAACGGGGCAGCAGGAAACTTTTATGGCGGTGATCGGAGACTCCAGCAGGGAACCGAAAATAAACCTGAATGGTATCGGTGAAGTTGAAGTTGGGCATCTGAGGAACTATGCTGAGATCGTAGAGCAGGCTTACGATATCAGAATGAGACTTATCGCGTACTGGAAAATTGTGAAGATGAGGCTCGTTGATGTGCTGGCGCTGCACATTCTTCGCAGTGTGAAAATTCTCGTGGAGGATGAGCTGGAGGCTGAACTGGCTAGTGAAATTGTTGGTGGTCCGCGATTAGCTGGATTTGAGAGGCTGCTGGAGGAGTCACCGTCGACTGCTGGGAAGCGTGAGCGGCTGCAGAAGAGCATTGAGCTGCTCAAGGAATCGAAGGAGGTAGTGACAAAAATCATGGATCGCATTACATTGGCTTCGGATTAGAGTTCGTTCCTGGGATTGCTTCGTTCCTGGGATTGCTTCTATTTGTGGTCGTGTTTCTGTAGGGGTCGTGATAAATATCAGTGTTATATAGATTGCTTCTATTTGTGATCGTGTTTCTGTAGGGGTCGTGATAAAAATCAGTATTATATATATATATATATATATATATATGTATATATATATATATATATGTATATATATAGACAGCTGAGAGTCCCTCTCAGCCTGCGGTGACGTGGCACATTATTAGCCACACTAGGAAGGACGACCCGCCTATTAAAACAGTTGAAATTACTAAATGCCCATGCGGTAAAAGATAGTAGATCTGTATAGTTCATTATTTTTTTATATTTCTAACGTTAGTCAATATTGTCACAATTATCTTTTATAACTGCGACTAAACTGCGACCAACTGAATATGAATCATGTTTCTACAAGTGCAACTTCATCAAATCACGAAACAAATCTGAATGCTTTTTTATTAAATCTTTTTTTTGCTAGGTTTTATATATTTTAAGAATGCGCATAAGCTCGTAGTGGTCAATAAAATAATTTCTCAATAGTTTTAAAAAAAAAATTTACGCAGATATTATATATTTTAGGAATGCGCCTAAGCTTGTATTGGTAAATAAAATAATTTCTCAGTAGTTTTAAAAGCACTCTTTGTCGCAGTCTACAATTATAAATTATTATTATTATTTTTTTACATATTGCATGTGAATAAGGACTGCGACTATGATCGCAGTGCTTAACGACAGCATGTCATGGATGATTGTTTTGCTAGTTAAATGTAATAATGGTGACTAAGAACTGATACTATAGCCGCAATTTACGTATTATTTTATATATTTGTTCTTCACTGTGACTGTTGTCTCAGCCGCCTATAAACTATTATTTTTTTTTTTTACATATTGCATGCGATGAAGTCTGCGACTAAGGTCGCAGTGCTTACGGCAGCATTTTATTGATGATTTTTTTGCTAGATTAAATGTAATAACGATGATTAAGGACTGATACTATAGTCGCAGTTTACGTATGATTTTATATATTTGTTCTTCACTGTGACTATTGTCTCAGCCGCCTATAAACTATGAAATTTTTTTACATATTGCATGTGAATAAAGACTGCGACTATGGACGCAGTGCTGAAGGATAGCGGTTGCAGTTTTATAATTTGTGATATACAGTGAAATATACTGATTTGAGACGATTGCGATTTTTTCGCAGTATCATCTGTTATATAGTTTAATTTTGGACTGCGACCATGGTCGCTGTTATTAACTTTATTGAATGCAAAACGATTAAACTATTTATAACTGGACAGCGACCGTGGTCGCAGTTTCATATGTAATTATTATCTGAGTACTACGATCATTATCGCAGATAAGATGCAGAAATAATAACTATACGGCTTACTTTATATGTATTTTAAAAAAATGAAAGATTATTTTACAGATAGAATTAAATTTTATTTATAACATAATATGGTCAGAAAGAGACCTTACAAAAAAAGTGCATTAAAGGCTTTTAAAAGAAGACAAAATAACGTTGAATATCAGAAGATCAGGAAATCTTAATCCTCGTCATCATCACCATCATAAGCAGATTCGTCGTCTCCATTCTCCTCGTATTCCTATTCATCACTTATTTCCTCATCTTCTCCCTCGTCGTTCGGCTCGCAGTACTCCTCAGTTTCTTCCTCTTCTCTCTCGTCGTCTTCATTCTTCTCGTCGTCCGGAAGTTTTGAAATCAAATTGAAAAGGAAGAGCACAAATATCATTTTTAGATATGAGATAAAATATTAGTTACAAGCACTATAAAAAGGTCAATAATGTGAAACAACATGAATGGTAATAATAATTGTTATAGGTAACGGTTGAGTATTCGAAGAAGTGGTAGAAAGAAATTAAATATTTAATTGAAGCAGTTATGGCGGGAGAATCCGAAGAGTTCCTTTTTTTCTAGAGGTTTATTATGTGAACTACAAATTAACTTTTTATAGAATATTTTTCCTATATATTTATATTACGTATGGTGCACATCTTTCCTTTATCGAGATTAATATTAGTGCATCTCTTTTTTCGAGACTGTTGCTATATCACGGTAGATAGAATATTAATTACTTCAATTAATTCAGAGTAATTAATATAGTATTTTATAAGATGTGATATATGCGAACTGATCTCACTGTCGCAGGGCTAATCTACTTTGTAAAACGATCAAAATTCTGTTACATAAGGCATGTTAAAAAAGACAGCGACTGTGGTCGCAGTGCTGAACGATAGCATGTTTTGTCTGTTATTTCTATGCGAATAAGGAATGCGACTAGGGTTCAGTCGTGATATAAAATTGAAAGTTATATATATTAAGTCTGCGACCATGGTCGCAGTGATCGAAAATTTTGTACTATGACTGCGACTATGATCGCAGACTTTGAAAACAATCAAAATTCTATTACATAAGGCATGCGAAAAAAGACAGCGACTGTGGTCGCAGTGCTGAACGATAGCATGTTTCGTCTATTATTTCTATACGAATAAAGAATGCGATTAGGGTCGCAGTCGTGATATAAAATTGAAAGTTATATATATTATTTGATTATAGTTTTGAATGTATGTGTACTGCGACCTGGATCCAATTTATAATATACATTAAGAATAAAATAATTTTTTAGTACCTTGACCGACCATAGTTGCAGTTCATTTAAAATTGAATGGAATATTATTCAACCAATCTGCAAATATTGTGGCAGTTACGGGAATATCTGATTTATAAAATATCTGCAAAATAATTAACCATTGTATTTCATTATTTTTTTACACTGTACATTTGTAATAGAAAAAACAATATACGGCTGCCCCACATTAAATTTCATTTTTTCTATTCATTTCAGTTTCTTTTATTAAACCTATATGAATTGAAAATAACACGAAATAAAATAATAAAAAAATTATATAAAAAACAACAGTTTTTTTATGTTTCACGCATGTTTTTTTCTTTTCACTGCTGCTGTTTATTTCTCATTATCTTGATCCATTTTTTTCCATTATAATTTCGATGTAGTAGAATTAGGAATTTTATAACTGTAGATATATTTAACAGAAAATTCTCTGTAAATTACAAATATTTTAGGGAAAATTTTATTGTGGATGAGTTTTTGCTAGTTTAGAAGTAAAAAGGGTATTTTGGTCAATTTGATTGACGATTCTTTAGGCGGGATTTTTTTGATTTTTTGGCACCTACAGTCTGCGACCGATATGTGGCATATATTCGGCCACGTCACCGCCGGCTGAGAAACTCTCTCAACTGTCGGCTGAGGTACAGTAACCCCCATATGTGTGTGTGTGTGTGTGTGTGTGTGTGTGTGTGTGTGTGTGTGTGTGTGTATATATATATATATATATATATATATATATAGGATGAAAATTGAGGCCTTGAATTCCCAGAACAAAACATGCCTTCTCTATTACTGATTTTTAGTGCATTTATCATTTTAATTTTTTGGTTTTACTTTTCCCTTTTTCCTTTTCGCAAAAATTTTGGAGCACATTTTAACATTCTTTATAGTAAACATGTACTATAAATCTATATCAGATTGAAGAATTTTAGTCATAATGAGTCTATCTTTACATAAGAAATGCTATTATCACCGCTTAAATAAAAATCGCACGTATAATAACAAAATCAAAAGGGTGAGTTTGGTGGGTTATTAGTAGGGTACATAATTTACTTACCGAGATGTATATAGATATATATTTTTGTAGTTTGGTAAGAAATAGATGCATGTCTATAGAGCCTGTTTGTTTCCCAGAAAAGATAGGAAGATTGATGAGGGAAGAGGGGAAGGCTTCCCCTCTTCTTGAGTTGTTGATTGATTGGGGGAAGATGGGAAGAAAGAAGAAAATGGAAAAAGAAAAAAAAAACTTCAAAATCACCTTTCTCTCTCCTCTCCTCTCTTCACCTCTGCCTAGATCCGCGAGCTCCAAACCTCTTCTGCTGGATTTTTGATGGAAATAATTTCTTCCTCTCTTCAGCCACCTAGGCGCCACATCGGATGCCAGCTGGAGGGAAGAAGTTCTCTTTCTCCAGCAAACAAACAACATACTAGTTAAGTTAATTGTATAAAAGCAACTTGTACCTACAAAATATGAGCTGCATGCTAGTTAAGTCCATTGGTCATATGCTCTTATCTTTTCTTTCTATTTCTGAACAAATCAAGTGTCATCAATTTTCAAAAGCTTTGAAATTATAAATGTGTAAGCCATATTATTAGTAGGTTGCCATTTTTCGCTCCTTGTTATGTGTGAGCTGTCACTTAACATTCTTTATGAGTGAGAGAAATTGAAAGTATGAAAAAGCCAAGAAACAAAAATGAAAAGGGACCATAAACTAATTTTGTTCTTTACTATGGGACTGTTTGTTTTGCAACATTTGGGAGGAAGAGAGATGAAGAGAGGCTCTTCTTCTCTCCACTAGAGTCTTGATTTTCCTGGATATGTGTTTGCTCCATTCACAATGGGCTGATCATGTTTTATTCTAAGTTCGTCTTTTGCCCCTCTGACCTTAGTACGACTTGCTCGTCTGATTGCGTTAGACACCAAGTAGTAAGGACTAGGACGTGTCGACAGTTGTTGGAGTGGCTTGACCGTTGTCGGGGATGATGAGAGAACTTCTGCCTTGCGAGAGGCCTGCTATAGGCTACTGAGACACTCGAGATGTCGTCAGGGCGAGGGTCTGATGTAGGCGGTTCTCCGAGTAGTCATCAGAGTGAGGGCCTAGTTCTTGCGGTTGAGACACTCGAGATGTCGCTAGGTGAGGGCCCGATGGAGGCGGTTCTTTGAGTCGTCATAAGGATGAGAGCCCAATGCATGCTATTGAGACACTCGAGATACCGTCAGGGTGAGGGTCCAATTGTAGGCGGTTCTCTGAGTAGTCGTCAGGGCGAGGGCACGGTGCATGCCATTGAGACACTCGACTCGCCTGATGTAGGAAGTTCTCCGAGTAGTCGTCGTGCTGAGGGGTCGGTGCATGTTTTTGAGACACTCGAGATGCCATCAGGGCAAGGGACCGATGTAGGCGGTTCTCCGAGTAGTTGTCAGGGTGAAGGCCTGGTGCATGCTGTTGAGATACTCGAGATGCCGTCAGAGCGAGGGCCTGATGTAGGTGATTCTCCAAGTAGTCGTCAGGGTGAGGACCCAATGTAGGTTATCTAGATATTCGAATTTATTGAGAAAGATGGAGCACAATGTGAACTTTTTCATTGAATGTAAATGGATGTTACACATAATATCGCTTTAAATGAAAGAAGTTTCATTGCTTTCCGAGTGCCTTCCCATCTTGATTAGCAAAAATGTACGATCCATTGCTTCCTCTGGCTACCCAAATGTATGAACCCTCTCAGTTTGGCCCAAGCTTCCTCGTGTTTCTCTCCTTGGTGCTCTGGATGACTCGCTTTAGGACTAGGTCATCAACTTGAAATTCATGAGCCTTCACTTTCTTGTGATGGGCAGCCTTGATTTGTTGCTGGTAGGCGGCAATGCATATATAATCTTCTCGTCATTTCTCCTCCGACTGATCTTGGACTAGGCGAAGTTGGATGACATTCTGGTCCCGATCAATTACTCTTGTGCAGAGTGTTGGCATGCAGATCGACAGGGATGATTTCTCTGTAATGCCCCGATCCCGTGGGTACGGAGACGATACTAAGACGTATATTTGTAGAGCGAAAATATCCTCGCATATATACGCTAAGCATCAGTACAGGCAAGAAATAGAGAACAAAAGTACGTGGTGCATTATACATTTCAACTAAAGAGAACAATTATAAAGTTATCACAGGATGTGACATAATATTAAAAGGATATTACATCACCAAAAGGCGTAAAAGTGATAATACAAGGAGAGATATAAGTATAAATAGTACAAAAAATGCTCACAAGTACAACAAGGAATCTCGAGAGCCGAGTAGGTGGTCTGAAGAAAAGGACCCCGTACGGTCAACCGCTGATCCAATAAGCTACCTTTACAGAACTCTGATCAACAGGAAATCTATCACGGTCCAATCTCTGGGATCTAAAAATACAGGTCAGGGGAGTTCAGAAACTGCCCAACGAGTGGCAAGATGAGTGCCAAGTGGCGTGCTCATATGGGCAAACGTGTATCGATAAATTTGAATCGAAAAGTATGTATTGAAAACTGTGTCGTAAGTACAGACACACAGGAGTAAGCAATGGGGCATCAAGTAATATAAATGTGGTTTGTACAAGCTTAAATTATGAATCTGTGAGATTAGTACGTCGAAGGAATAATCTAAACAAGAAAACCCTCATATATACCTTATATCTTATATTACCATAGCCTAAGCTCATACAACCTGAGTTATCTCCTGAACTAAAAAACAACATAAAATTGATAAAGCCGATAAAATCAAATGCGAGCAAAACTAGTTATAAAATCTAGTTTACAGTTTCATGAGACTAGTATGTCAAAGGAATAATTCAAATAAGGAAACCTTCATATATATACTTTATATCTCATGTCACCTAATCTGAGTGTATACAACCGGAATTGCAAAGCGACACGATAACTTATCAATTAGTATTTTATTATTATTATTACTCATCTGACTCATATATCTTGGTATGTATCCTGGCGTACGCCCCAGCACACATACATCCATATATGAGTAAGTCAAGGTTAGTTATTAGAAACTTATGAGAAAATCATCGAATTATATTTTCAATGGGTCCTGTTCATACCTGAGACAATGGTCAAGTGTCATTCCAGTGCTGAGCCAGAACATGCCGCGAAGCATTTAGAGTGGAAGGGTCATATTTATATGCCGTGGGAAGAGGGATGTAGGGGTTCCAGCACACCCCTGCGGAATGATTAGTCTCTAAAACTGCATATTTCGTACTACATCTTCACATTTATTTTATATTAAATCTGCTAATAATACCTCTCTTGCATGTTTCTAGGTCCATGACATGGAATGAAGAAGAAGACCCTAAATCACCATTTAATGGGTGATTAAAGGCCTATAATATAGCTATTGACGTTGAAGAGTACATTTGTCAAAACCAGGGTCCCAAACCAGAAACCGGGACCTGCAGCCGATAGGGGACCGACGCGACAGCGCGCAGCAGGCGGCGCTGCGCGCGCCGCGTCAGTAAAGTTGCGAAAACGCAGCTCTGGCAGCGTTTTCGCGGCCATACGGGCGCGGCCGTGCCTGTGCTTTGGGCCAGGGGTTGTCCCCCTTGCCCCCTTTCCCCTGGTGCCTATAAATACCCCTGGGGTTCTTCTTCAGTGAAATATCCAGAGAGTTAGGGTAGTTTTATTCTCCATGTTATAGTTTAGGGTAGTTTAGGTTAGTGTTCTTCTTCCTCTTTGTATTTTTTTCATTTCTTGTAGATCTTGTAATAGGAGAGAGAATGGTACATTAGTGAAAAGCAAGAGTGCTTGTAATAGAAGGTGACAATCTATGAAAGGTGCTCTCTTTATCTCTCTTTATTTTCTTCTCTTTAACTCCTTTTACATGTTTAGATAATTTTCTCTCATGGCAACTAACTACTAAGCACTAACTTGCTAACTTCTTACTTGATAATCCACATGAATCTAATAGCCTCTACTTGGCCTTGCTCTTGCAAGAGCCATTGATGGCTCATGATGATGGATTCTAACACTCTAACATCTTAACTCTCTAACAAGCTAACATTATTACTCCATGCTTACTCTTGTTTAGTTTTGATGGTTAAATGTAGCTTGCACTTGTTTGTTGAGTTTTGATGTGATGAGTTACATATCAGTTATGCTTGGAAACGCTCTTGAACCAAGGACTAGTGATGGCCAATGATACATGTGAGGCAACTATCACTAAGAGGTTAGCATAGTTAGTAGAGCCATTAGTAGTTAGTAGCTATGAGTTTTCTTTCTTTTTCACTTTGTTTTAGAAATATCAAAAATCACAAATATCTTCTTTTCTTTGTTTCCCACTTCTTCGTATTTCACCGTACTCTTCTCTTTTCATTCTTTGTTTTCTTTTCTTTCCATTCTTTCAAACATAGAAGAACTTTTAACATACACGTGAACATACCGTATAAGGTTCTATCGCCTCCCGTCCTTATGGATTCGACTCGTTTTAGGCTCTATGCTATAACAGAAGTATCAAGGAAGTCAAAGCACACATACTTTAAATATCATTTTCAAAACATATACTTTTCGTACGCGATTTTTCCCTAATCAAATTTTGGCGCCGTTATTGTGGATGGAAACGGTTTGATTTCACGTTTTTATTAACTTTTCTTCTTTATTTTTGATGTGCAGGTCAAATTTTTAGCATTGCAGAAGTCCACACTTGCTTTGATGTGGTTGGGTAAATTCTTGTACATTGTTATATTCTTTTGCTAGCTTTTATTTATATTATCTGTACACTGTAATAATTTTAAGAACTAAAATACGAAAATTGAATGCTTTAAAATGGTGTAGACATTTGCATCTAGGCACGTGTCAATTTTCATTCCAATATACTGTTTTTTATTCTTGTGTTGTTGTGATATTGATAGGAGGTGTATGTTGACACTTAAAAAAGACAAGATTCTTACTGGCCTGAACAATGTCTAAACTTATTGACATTTACAAAAGACAAGTGACAGACAAGCTGACGACCAGTTTTCACCCATCTCTGAGGGACAAGGAAGCAACTTGGACTCTACTGATCCAGCAAGCAGACAGTGAGCCCGGATTGTCTCTGAACAGACCTCAGTAGGTCTAAGATGCTAACACTTAGCATCACATGAGACCAAAGGGATAGCCTCGCCTGAGAGGCTAAGATCATCCAACTTCACCTTGAAGCCATTCAAAGCTCCGCCAGGAAGCTAACTTATAGCTTCGCCTGACCTGCTGAAGCGCAACTCCGCAGAGAGAGTTAGCTCCGCCTGAAGCCACACGCAACTGCGCAGAAGGGTATACAGTAGCTTCGCCGAAGAGCCTTCTTCTGACTTCGCCAGATACTGCCTCCGGCTCCGCTGTGAGTTCAAAGCGGGCAGCGCCGCTGCTGGTCTGCTATGGTCAACCTTTGACCAATCAAATCTAATCGGATCAAGATCAAATCTGAGATCTAATTTGGCAGTTGATTGTCACAATCTCTTGACTCTCCTAAAATGAGTAAGAGGATCAGGGGAAATCTTCCAATTATATGGAAAGAATCAAAACAGATCAGGAGGGTCAACCGACCTGCTACTTCTAGCTTCGCAGAACCTGATCCTAGCCTCGCAGCAAGGCTACTTTCCAGATTTAAACAGATTTGATTCAATCTGTTTCTATATTTTCAAGGGACAATTATACCCCTGCTCTCCCTATAAATAGCCCACCAGGGGCACAAGGAGACAGACCAGAGAGGCGATACGCAAGAGAGAGGACTCCACAAGCAGAGACTTCTTCACAATGCACCGTACGCACAAGAATTCAGAGACTTTTGGAGAATTATTTCTCTATTCAGGGTGCTGATACCCTAATACTTTCTTCTCAAGGAATCTCCGGAACCAGGCGAGAAGGAATTCCTAATTGAAGGCGGTTTTGAGATGTAGCAAGAGGGTTCTACCAACCTTCTGTTCTCTGATTCCCCGAACCAGGCGAGAAGGGAATCTCATCGTTCGCATCGTCAAAGGGACAAAGTGGTCGCGCGCTGACCAGACTCCTATCGGCACACTTCTCCAGAATCTCTGAGGAGATCTACTTGTAATCTTTTTAAGAATACTTGTAATTTAGCTCCTCAACTCTTTTTATTGTAAGTTTTCCCCTTTGCAAATCAATGGAAAACAAGATGGCGACTCCGCTGGGGATTAAATTCTCCACTGCCGAGAATCAAGTGTCGCAATGTGACGAACAGACCTTCGGGTCTAACTCTGAATTCAGAAAAGCCGGTGCAGCCAGATCCTCTCTGGCTAAATCTTCAAGGAAAGTCTCTGCGGAGACGGATAAGGCTATCTGCGAGCCTACTGCGGTTCTCTGGCGCAAAGGAAGCACGCCTGCAGTCCAAGTCCTTCACTTTCAAGAACCTGGTCGTTCAATTCGACCAAGGAAGATTTGAAGAAGTCCTCTCTGGGGGTGGTCTAATGCTTCATGCACGGAAGCATAGGAAGGTCTCCACGGCTAAGGTTTCAGAACAGAAACCAGGAGCAGAATTCTGCCAACACCCCTCAGCCTCGCATGTGGCTAGTCAGGTTCCTTGCGAACCTAAGTATCTTCTGCCAAAGCGGATGTGGAGGCCAAAACTGAAGGCTCTGGGCAAAGCCTCAGGCGTAGCTACGCCAAAACCGCGTCTCTCTCGTGAAGAAAAAGGCAAGATGCCTGTCTGCTCCAACAATGCTGCCAGCCGCGAAGTCACGACGGCAATCATACCGTCGCCTAATTCAAGAGCAGCAACGCCTTGCGCCGGCCTCGTTCTCATAAGCGAAGCTACTGTACCACAGCGTACCGCAGGGTTCATCGCCGCGAAGCTACAGCCAAAATACTATCCAAGGCTAATCGCCTTCGCAGCAGCATAGCGGGTAAAGCACCACAGCGTGCTCTGCTCTCCAGTTCGTCAGACGCTAAGCTCGCGCTTTGTGGCGAAGCTAGAACTGAAGCACTATTCAGTGCTAATCTCTTCTGTAGGGATAAAAGAAGCAGGACATTGTCCTATATACGATCCAAAAGAGCCTCTGCGCTGGATTGTTTAGGCCCAAGCGGGTCTGATTTGCGGGAATTGTTGACAAATAAACAAACCTCTTCCTCCTGTTGTCAACAAGTGGGATGTCAGTTGGTGACAGTCCACTCGGTCCATTGCCGGCTAGCACCAATCTTCGCCACTTCTCCAGACCGGCGATAAGTTTTTGATCAGTTGTCGGTACAAGCCCCGATGAAGCATCGCAAAAGGAGCGTCTCGCGAGATCCACCCTCTGCATCCGTCAACATGACCGGAAGAGGATGAGAGTTACGCAGGGGAAGACAAACATCTGACGACACCCCCTACAGGTCCCCAGATCCAGATTACATCCCAGGTTTAGGTGAAGTCTTGGTGCATGAAGAAGGTATTTTCCGAAACACCAGATCTAGAGTGGCGATACCCTACAGTTATGAACAGCCTCCCTCCTCAACGGCCCTAGCCTCGTCGGAGCCCAGGAGATCACTCCAACCATCGGATGAAGAAGATGAAGACAGTGGGTGCGCCTCTTCAGCAACAGTTAGCTCAGTGCGAACAGACAGAGCATCAGTCAATATGGCTGATAATGTTAACGACGACCTCCGTCGGCGTTTAGAAGCTCAGGAGCAAACTTCCAAGACCCAGCAAGAAGCTCTGGACAACATTCAACAGATGCTTGCTCAACTCCTCAGCAAGCGGAATGACAATGATGCCGGGAGCAATCATGATGAGGAGGAACATTTTTAGCAATGATCAGCCAAAGACGGAGAAATCCAAGGAGGGTTCTTCTTTAGACGCTGAAGTCCTTAAGGGCCTCCAAGCTCAAATTGCATCCCTAGCTCAGAGGGATGAATTAAAGAAAGTAGGGGCAGTCCGTCCTTACCCATTGGAGTGGGATTCAGTGCCATACCCACCGAAGTTCAAACCACCAACGTTGCATACGTATGATGGTAAAAGCTTGCCAAACCAGCACATCTACTATTTTCGGTCTCAGACCGGTAATGTTATAGGCAATGACGCCATCATGGCTAGACTGTTCATTGGCACCTTAAAGGGGGTAGCATTTGATTGGTTCTGAAGTCTCCCTCCGGGCTCTGTCAATTCTTGTATCGACCTAGAAACCCGATTCCTTCCTCGTTTCTATTAGGATGATACCGAGGTAACCATGGACAAGCTCCTCTCCACCGTGCAGAAGAAGGGCGAATATGTCCGTGACTACATTGAGCGATTCAGAAACTTGTCTTTGATGTGCCCAGCAGGGATGCCATTACCCATGCTCTTACAGACGTGCAGGCACAACTTCTTGGACCAGATAGAAGTTCGCATGGGGGCTGTCAAAGCCCACACCTGGAAGGAATTGGTCGAACAAGCTAAGATAGCCGAAAAGTCGGCTATCCGCCCCCAAAGGCAAATGGGGTATGAACAATAAAGGACGTAGCGACATGGCACAGTCTTCTCAAGCCAAAGGGAAAGAGACTATGTCCGTAGAATTGTCCGGGGAAGTACAGTCGAAGGCCAAGAAGAGCGGCTTCAATAATCAGGAGCCTAAGTTCCCTCCAAAACAGTACTCCTTCAGAGACGATCAGGTGGTCACGATATTCCATTTGCTCCACAAAGGAAATAAAATGAAGCTGCCGGATGCTCGACGTCCCAATGAGATAGGACGCACAAACGACCCCAAATACTGTATCTATCACAGGATGATTCACCATCCTACCGACAAGTGCTATGTCCTCAAAGATAGAATTCAAGCCTTGGTCGACGCCGGAGTCTTGACATTGAAGACAGAACAGAAGAAAGTCACTGCCAATATGGTGACCCTCGAGTTCGGCAAAACCCCAAAGGTCACAGTTCCTAACGGGACTTATCCAGTCCCTGTGCCACGGCTGGAAGTCAAACATCCTGCGGCTAAAACTCAAGATAATAGGGGTCTTGTTCCCTTGACACTGGAGACAGGGGAAGTCATGTGGGTACACCCAGACCTTGTCCAAAATGAACAATGGGATTCAAAGAAGTCCAAGTTGAAGGGCAAATCTTGCAATGTCATCTCCATCCTGCCAGACGATGACAATGCCACGTCAGCTTCTCTCAGTGATTCTGAAGGAGAAAAGCACGCTTGCGCAACGCAGGCCGATGTACCTTAGCCGACGGGTACTCGATCCGAAAAGTTATACTTAAAACAGTTGAGAAAGCTACTGACGAGACACAACAGCAAACGATGTCAGTACAAGTACCAGCATCCGCTTCGGTTCCGACCAAGGGAAAGGAGAAGCCTAAGGAGGTCCGGTTCGACCATGTCCTGAAGAAGCCTTCAGGCTGGGGCTTGACACGCCCTTTCGTTTTGACATATTGGCTCAGCTGGCTAATATCCCAGCTCGTATTACAATACACGAGCTCCTTCGTCTCTCAAAAGAGACAAGAGAAGCACTCAGAGATGCACTGGCCAATTCAGAGTCATTCCTGACATGCATGCCAGAGGTCCCTAACGATGACGCTCAGTCTTCTTGCCCAGAATGCCATCATGCACAATCAAAGGTGCCCGCTATTACCTTCACAGCGGAAGATATGCTTCTCAAAGATAACAAGCACGATCGACCTCTGTACTACACCGGATACATCGGTTCAACATGCATCGAAAGGGTACAAGTCAATCCGGAGTCCACACTCAGCATCTCCCCAAAAGGCTTCTCTATTTCCTCTGTATACCGCTGTATAGGTTGTCCGCAACCACTACTACAATATACGGTTTCAATGCCGGGAGTAGTCATCCACTTGGAAAGATTCGACTCCGTTGCCGAATCGGGAGCCTGAAGTCAGAAGTGACATGCTATGTCATCGACGCTGACACATCATATAACCTGCTGCTAGGACGGCCATGGATCCACGCCAACTGGATCGTTCCCTCCACTCTGCACCAGTGCTTCAAATATGTCGAAGATGAGACGACAGTACAAACTGTCTTTGCTGAAAAGCAACCATTCAAAGGGGTGGAGAATTACTTCACTGACGCTCTCCTGTATCAAGAGGCCGGTGAAACATCCAAAGAACCATTGCCAGATGATGATGAAAGTGGCAATGAGGCGGATTCAGAATCCGAAACAGGCATGCCAGCCATTTTGATTGGTGAACCAATTATAGCATGTCTTAATAATCCCCAATGTAATACTCCTTCTAAAGATGAAGGTGAATGGGTAATTAATGATAATATTTCACTTGATTATCCTGCGAGTGTTGGGCTATTTGAATCCATTATGGATAGCTCTCTGCACGTGCCTTTACATAAACCAAGTGCGTCCAGTACGCCCATGGAACCTGCAGAAGGGGCCGTTTTGGTGGTCCCTCCATCCAAAGAAGGTCAATTACCAATAATATTCGGCAGAGCTCAACCACGGGGACCCATGGCCGCAGATTCAAATTCAGACTCAGACACTCCACAATTCTTCTATTACGCGCAACCTGCGCGCCATATTATGAAGAAAATGGGATATGACCTAAAGCATGGAAAAGGCCTGAATTTTGGAAAAGGAAGGCGTAGTTTGCTGCATAACTTTGTGCCAAAAGGAAAGCCTGCAAATTACTATGATAGTACACGCAGGGGGTTGGGATACGTTACACCCACATCGTCAGCAACGGTTCAATTCACAGACGACGAACCAATTCCATCACATTCAGCCTCATCCTCCGAGTGGGACTCAGATGTTAGTGTGGGAATGATGTTCGAAAACCTCACCGTTAATATGACTTCAAGCAGTCAAATGGAGCCTGCAGAAGCTACTGATGAGGAACCATAGGCCCAGCAATTAGATCTCCAATGGGAAAAAAGATTCGAACTGCGCGAACCACCTACTGAAGACAAGGTGATGCAGGTCAACTTGGGTAGTCAAGACCACCCTAAGCCCATCTTTATAAGTGAAAACTTATCACTTACAGAAAAGGAAGAATTGATAATACTCGTAAAAGAGTATATAGACGTCTTCGCATGGAACTATGAAGACATGCCCGGACTCGATCCGCAAGTAGCCATGCACCGTCTGAATATCAAGCCCGACGCCAAGCCAGTCAAGCAGCAACAACGTCGGTTTCGCCCAAACATTATGGAAGCTATTGAAGCTGAAGTCCATAAGCTCATTGCATGTGGCTTCATTCGGGAGGAACAACATCCAGATTGGGTTGCTAATATCGTTCCAGTCCTCAAGAAGAATGGGAAGATACGGATCTGCATCGACTACCGTGATCTCAATACGGCTTGTCCTAAAGACGAATTCCCACTGCCCATCACCGATGTCATGATTGACAATACTTGTGGATTCGAAAGAATGTCTTTTATGGACGGCTTTTCAGGGTACAATCAGATTAAGATGTATCCCGACGATGAAAAGAATACTTCGTTCCGAACACCCTTGGGGGTATACTGTTACACCGTGATGCCCTTCGGGTTAAAGAACGCCGGAGCGACCTATCAGCGGGCAATGAGTACGATCTTCCGCGATCATCTCCGAAAGACGGTGGAATGCTATGTCGACGACATTGCTGTCAAAAGCTGCAACAAGGATGACCATCTTCGTGACTTGAGAACAATGTTCGACATAATGCGGGCTCATCGACTAAAAATGAATCTGACAAAATCCTTCCTGGGAGTGTCGAGTGGCAATTTCCTTGGGTTATCGTTACATCAAAAGGAATTTATCTTGACCCAGACAAGGTCAAAGCCATTCAGAGCATGCATCCACCGAGGAACCTCAAAGAGCTTAGAGGCTTGCAGGGTAAACTGGCTTATATCAGAAGATTCATCACAAATCTCTCTGGCCGCTGTCAACCGTTCACCCGACTTATGAAAAAGGGTGCCTCCTTTGTATGGGATCAAGCCTGTCAGGAAGCTTATGAAGACATCAAGAGATACCTCACGAAGCCTCCAGTCTTAGTGGCTCCTACATCAGGGAAACCATTCTTGCTTTATGTGAAAGTTATGGACCATTCTCTTGGTGCCCTCCTTGCTCAAAAGGACGACAATGGTCATGAGCAGGCCATTTATTATCTCAGCAGGACTCTGATTGGGGCGGAATCTCTCTATAATCCTATCGAGAAGGAGTGCTTAGCTCTTGTCTTTGCCATTCAGAAGACACGACATTATTTGGTTGGCCAAACCATACATGTCATCTCCAGAGTAAATCCTTTGCGTCTTCTCATGACGAAACCAGGATCATTGAACTCAAGATTACCTAAATGGGCGCTTCTTTTTGTCTCAATACGACATGATCTTTATCCCTCAAAAGGCGGTTAAAGGTCAGGCCCTCGCAGAGTTCTTGGCTGCTCATCCAGTCCCGGAAAACTCAAAACTTCACGAAGATATTCCAGATGAAGTCTTCGAGTCCAATGTAACCTCAGAGGATGAAGTGTGGCAGATGTTCTTCGATGGAGCATCAAGAATAGGTCCTAAGGGCAGGATTATCGCCGGTGTAGGGGTTGTGTTTATCTCCCCACAAAATCACGTTCTTCCTAGAGCATTCTCTCTGACGGAATCATGTTCCAACAATGTAGCGGAATATAATGCTCTGCTCATTGGCCTTCAGCTCGCCCACGGAATGGGGGTACGCTACCTTGAAGCTTACGGCGATTCAAAACTGATTATCAATCAGGTTAAAGGCGAATATGAGGTCCTCCACGAAGACTTGGTGCCTTATTACCACACGGTCGTCGAATTGGCTAATCTATTTGAAGGCTTTTACATCGGGCACGTGTCTCGATCTCAAAATACCAAGGCGAACGCTCTTGCTGCATTAGCAACAACACTAGCCTTACCAGCCGACACCGAGTATCACCTCACAGTGGCAACTCGACATCTTGTATGCTCTAAGCATATGTTAAGAACCCGAGAGGTCTATAATATCTCAACGGATCTTGAGCCGAGAGATTGGCGATTTCCTCTCATCGACTATGCTTTACATGGTCTGCTGCCAGACGATCCTAAAGAAGCGGCATCTATCAGACGAAGGTCTCTCCGTTTCTACTACGATCCAACTCTGAAGACACTTTACCGTCATTCATATGACGGTGTCCTCCTCCGTTGCCTTTCCAATTCAGAGGCGCAGGAAGTGCTTAAAGAAACACACGACGGCATTTGCAGAGCTCATCAGCCAGGTCCAAAACTCAAAGACAGATTGCATAGGCTTGGATACTATTGGCCAACCATGATAGCCGATGCCATCCAATATGCACGAAGGTGTAAAGCATGCCAAATTCATGCGGACTTCATACACCAGCCTCCGGAGTTGCTCCACCCAACTGTTGCTTCATGGCCGTTTGAAGCATGGGGAATCGACGTCATAGGGCCAATCAGCCCTTCTTCAACAAGAGGTCACCGGTTTATCTTAGCAATAACCGATTACTTTTCAAAGTGGGCAGAGGCTATACCACTGGTTGAAGTCAAAACCTCTAACGTGGTGAATTTCATCAAACACCATGTCATCCATCGGTTTGGTGTCCCTAGGCGGATCATCCATGATAATGGTCCCCAATTCATAAGCCAAGTATTCTATCGATTTTGCGATAAATACCAAATCCAGAATGTGGCTTCAACTGCCTATAATCCCGCCGCTAATGGCTTGGTGGAAGCATTCAACAAAACAATCATCAAGTTACTCAAAAAGTTCGTCTCCTCGAATAAGCAAAACTGGGACGAAAAGCTTGGTGAATGTCTTTGGGCATACCGAACCACAGTTCGGACACCGACAGGCAATACGCCTTTTTCCCTGGTGTACGGGTGTGAAGCAGTCATCCCGTTGGAAATCCAGATGCCATCATTGCGAGTCGCTCTAATGACTAAGATCACATCAGAGGACAATGATCGATTACGTCTTCAAGAGCTCGAAGAGCTAGATGAGAAGCGACTACAAGCTCAACAGCATATCGAGTTGTATCAAGCTCGAATCTCAAAAGCCTTCAATAAGAAGGTCAAACAAAGAGTCTTCCAGAAAGGAGACTTGGTTTTAGCCGTCAGACGACCGATGATTATGACGCACAAGACTAAAGGCAAATTTCAGCCTAAATGGGAAGGACCATTTGTAATAGAAACAGTCTATTCAAACGGAGCATACCGCCTTATGACTTCAGATGGCGATTTACTCATGATGCCGATCAATGACAAATTCTTAAAGAAGTACTATCCTTGATTAAGGACCCTTCTTACGATCAAGTTAACACCATACCTCTGATCAAGACCTTCATACCCAAGGTACATGCAAAGAGAGCCCTTCTCTTCCTCCAAGCGAGATCATACAACCATAAACCAGTAGGAACCTGGCCATATACTGGTTCTCTCAAAGGAGAATCAAGGTTACACATATGCTAACCAGATGATCCAATATCCTTAACGATTAAGGATAGAGGAAAATGTTGGCCTATAAGCCCAACATAAGTCCTCGATAACTCATCATGTTGAGGGGAATAGCATGGCTAGCCCAATTCAAACGGTAGTTGGTAAAGGCATATCAAACCCGTTGACAGCTGGGGATTTGCTAAAAATCCTAAGGGACCTGTTCCCATTTGATTCCCTCTCCAAAATCACTTTCCAATTCTCATCCATAGAATGGTAAGACCACATATACATTTTGCTGTTACGTTAACATTAAACCTATGACAGTGATAATCTTGAGCTTGGTGGTTTCTCAACCAGTTATGTCATTGCGACCTCTGAACTGGCAGATAGCCAAGTCTCAATTTCGAGCTTGTTGACATTTACAAAAGACAAGTCTCAACCTTGAGCCTATTGACATTTACAAAAGATAGGTCTCGATACTTGTTGACATTTACAAAAGGCAAGTATCACCAATCTTGAGCTTGGTGGTTTCTCAACCAGTTATGTCATTGCGACCTCTGAACTGGCAGATAGCCAAGTCTCAACTTCGATACTTGTTGACATTTACAAAAGACAAGTATCACCAACTTAGAGCTTGGTGGTTTCTCAACCAGTTATGTCATCGCGACCTCTGAACTGGCAGATAGCCAAGTCTCAACTTTGAGCCTGTTGACATTTACAAAAGACAGGTCTCGATACTTGTTGACATTTACAAAAGACAAGTATCACCAATCTTGAGCTTGGTGGCTTCTCAACCAGTTATGTCATTGCGACCTCTGAACTGGCAGATAGCCAAGTCTCAACTTCGATACTTGTTGACATTTACAAAAGACAAATATCACCAACTTCGAGCTTGGTGGTTTCTCAACCAGTTATGTCATCGCGACCTCTGAACTGGCAGATAACCAAGTCTCAACCTTGAGCCTGTTGACATTTACAAAAGACAGGTCTCGATACTTGTTGACATTTACAAAAGACAAGTATCACCAACTTTGAGCTTGGTGGTTTCTCAACCGGTTATGTCATTGCGACCTCTGAACCAGCAGATAGCCAAGTCTCAATTTCAAGCCTGTTGACATTTACAAAAGACAGGTTTTCACCCATACTTGTTGACATTTATAAAAGACAAGTATTACCCTTTTAGTCCGACAAGGACTACTTTGAGCTTGGTGACTTCTCAATCGGTTACGTCATTGCGACCTCTGAACCGGCAGGTAGCCAAGTTTTATCATTCAGTACAGTAAGGACTATTTCCTCAGAAGGCTGCAATACAACTTGGAAACGACAACTCGGCAGATAAAGCAAGTTGGAGATTCAACAAGGAGTCAAAACAAAATTACTTTTATTAATTCCAGGACGAGATACATGGAGGCACATATATTACAAGCTATAGGGGTGCGTCATAAGATTTGATCCGTCCCTCAAGAAAGGCCAGCCTTGCCTCCCTATCATCGGCAGCCCTCACAAGAGCCTGCGACCTTAGCTCAGCCTCATTAAAACTCGCCGTCTGGGCCAAGCGAGATTCAACTTCAGCCAAGGTTGCCCTTTGAGCCAACTCTTGCCGCGAAAGCTCATCACTCTGAGCCTTGAGTTGCTCAAGCCGCACTGTCTCTTCAAGACGTACAGGTTCAGCCTTGGATAAGAGAAGATTTGCCTTCCTGATCATCTCCTTGGCCTTTTCAATTTTATCTTCAACGTCAAGAAGAGCACTGCTAGAAGCATCGATAGCGTCCCCGAGCTCTATCTTCCTTGTCTCCAAGGATTTCAAGTCTGAAGAAATAGCCTTAGCGGCTTCCTGAGCGGCGAGATGGGCTTCATGCATTTGAGCGATAAGGTGCGCAAGCTGCTCATCAACCGAAGACTTCAGGTCCGAACGGCTGAGACGGCGCCATTCTTCTACGTCCCTCTCAAATCGGTCTACCAGAACTTCTAACGCAGCGGCCTGGTTATCCCCTCCAAAGTCCCGGATATTCTCAATACTGCGGGAGAGGACCACCTTTAAAGTAGAAAATGGCATAGTCGAGCCTTTCAAGACCAGATCGATGGATCGCTTCAAGCCTTTATAAAAGCTGTCGACTATTTCAGCTACAAATTCATTCTCGGCCTCAATCGCTCCTGGCAGACGGGCAGCCTCTGAAGATTCCACCGGCTTTATTGACATTACTGTGGAAGGAATAGTAGAAACACTGGCTGCAGCAGCATAGCAGGTCATCGGTAATCTTGGCGGAGTCCTCATTGAAATCAGTACACTAGCCACAACCGAGGTAGGACTGGTGACCATTTCCTGGACAGCAGGCTCAACCACCAGCATTGGGGAAGTAGAACTTGTAATCACCCTCAGCTCCGCACCTGGCAAAACTGATGGCACCTCACTCGTTGATATAGTTGGGAGTGAAGTTACCTCCATGACTACCGTCCCTTCAACCTCTGTTCCTCTGGCTGGCTCAGGCCGATAAGGGGGCAGGTCGCCATACAAAGCATCCAACACAGCAGCATCCGCCGCGGTCGAAGTGCTCATGTCACCCCTGGACCCCTCGGGAAGATCGGTTGGCTCCCTTGAAGTTGACACACCCAGAGGCGGAACACCTGCAACAAGATCGTGTTTAGGCAGGACACAACAAATAGTAAAAGTCAAAAAGCCAAACCAATACCAAAAGATGATGTTGTCTCAATCGTCTTGGCGGCCACATCAGTATCTACGGGCTCCATCAGAAAATCTTTGGCAGAGTCAACACGGACAGCCGGCTTCACCTTCGCTCGCCGAACCCTCCGTGGTCCACCCAAAGGAGCTAGAAGCTTCGGAACTTCCCTTCGAAGTCCCGGCGCCCGAAGGACCAACGTCAGCCGCATCACCTTCGGATTCTTCTGAGACGGCAAAATAGCCAGCCTCGTCACCCTCTTTATAGGTGAACAGGGGATCATAACGTTCCCCTTGTTCTTCCGCGGCCTCACCTCTCGGGTTTGTCACTGCCTCAGTTTCTGCGTCACAAAACGAATGATGAGCTGTCTAAAACACATATAAGGTATATTATAAGGACAGAGTTGATTTTACCCAAGTCCGGAGCAATTTCGCCAGTCATCGGTTCAGCAACTGATGGTTCAACTACTAATGGGACAAGAGGAGGAACCGCCACAAATGGTTCGCCCTCTACAACAACCGTAGGAGCTTGGCAACGGGGCTTCTTCACCAGCTGCTTCCTACGAGACCCACCTGTCTGTTTGCGCTTAAGAGGAACGTCGGGATCCTCCTCTTCCGCCTCTTCTACATGTCTTGGGGGAGCCGTCCCCATCACACCAGAACCAGCTGCAGGAGTCTAGGCACCTGTCTCCGCTTCGAAGCGAGGACTTTCCGCATCCGAGACTTCGCTGTCATCGACGGCAACGAATTCTTCTATGCCCGGGACGCGAACCCTCTTACCTTCCCTTTTCTCAGAGACCTTCCGCTTCAGCCGCTGAGAAATTAACTTCACACCAGAATTGTTAACATTGAATCCGAGGGGTGTGGAGTTGGAAGTCGCATACCACTGGCAGAAGCTCAGGGTCGTTAGAAGGTTAGGAGTCCTCAACGGTATACGCAGCCGCGCCTCGATACAGCCTGCAATGAAGAATCGCCAGGCTTGGGCTCCATCAATGAGGCTCCCCATGAAGGCCAAATTGAGATTTGGATTGCCCACATACAGTTGATCATATCCAAACTGTCGAGCAAACCGACTTGGAACATAAGGCTCCAAGTAGCAGGTATCCCCGCTTCTGTATAATAAATGTGAGGGCCGAATGCTGACCAGCCACTCAAAAATTCTCCGGCTCAGGGATGTCTGCCCTTCCCCCGCGTCTTTGAACTCCTCATCATAGCCTGCATCTCGAATGTGGGGGAAGCAGCGGAAAAGACTATAGACGTCATAGCGACGCACCAATTTACGGGCCTCAGCCACGTAAGTCTTTTGCCAGGAACATCCTTCGAATCGGCGGAGAAGCGCCATTCGAACACCTTCAGGGGGGTCCTCTCCAGCTTCAATCAAAGAAGGACAGTGCAGGGCGAACCACGCCATCAAATAAGTGTACGGCAGACCTATCCTGGGGTTAGGTCCGTCGCAGGGTAAAACAGTCCCCTTTTCACGTTTCGTCGTTGGCGGCCTACAGAAAGCCTCCGTCAGTGCGCGAAGGCCTCTCTGAATACAGCACACCATGGACGGAAGAAGTCCCAGAGAACGACCATAGACTAGACGAACAGCAGGCGGATGAATGACGTCACCCGAAGAAGACGGCACCACGCACCTCTTCATCCAGACTGTCAAGAAGCCAGCCAGCAGCGCCTTCCGGGACATCGGCCGATGAGCCTGGTGATGGAAACTCCGAAGAACATCGCCTTTTTCATAGGGACCGTCATCTTCTTCCACAATTAGATCCCCTTGAGAATACTTTTGCATCCGGCTAAAGATGTCTTCGTCAGCGACTCCACAATGAGCCGCTTCTGGAGTGTTCCCCGTATCAGGGAACAAATAATCTCCTCGGCTCTTCAAACTGCATGAAGTTCCCTTATTGCTTCCATGCATACTGGAGCAAATGTACTACTGACACATCAACTCCCGGTAGGTCTCAAATAAGGCGGGCTCCTGCTTCTCCAGAAGTGCCAATTCCGCCTCACACGGGAAGTATTCTTCATATGGGAAAGATCCCAAGGGCAGAGCAGAGACTTCCCACATCTCATGCAGAGCCATACCCAGTTCGCCAACAGGGGTGAAGAAAGTCCATGTAGCCGGGCAGTACAACTCGAAGATGGCGTAGAAGCACGCCACGCTCATCTGAATGCCGTAGCAGGTCGCCCTGACGGCCTCATGAAGGTTCAGCCTCTCCAGATCCTCCTCGAAATGAGCGAGGATGTATACAGTTAAATCCCTCCACCATGCCTTCGGAGGGTGAATCCAGCCTGGAGTCCTAAAGTCAGTGGCTGGGTAGTTCCCATTAACTTTGCAGAATTGGTTGCCAAAGGTCAGGGCCACCGCAGGATTTTCTCCCACTGGGATCTCTCGCGATACATTCCCAGGATGTAGACCCATTATGCAACGAGGAGGCCCCGCTCTTGCATAACCAGGAGACTGAAGTATCAATTTCCCTACATGGACGGAGTCGGTACTCTGGCTCACTTCCCACGACATCTTCCGAGCCTGCGTCACGCATTGGAAGGAAGACAAAGAAAAATGCCGCTTGTTAGACGGAAGATAGAATTTCTCGCCATCCAACTGGAAAATCCATTGCCCCTCCCCGGCCAGCAGCTGGCAATCAGGGTCTGGCGCGGCATCCCCGAACATGAAGTCGGACTTCCTATAGGTTCGACGGTCAAAATCTTCAAGGGGAGCTATAGTCAGAATGCTCCTCGTGGTGCGTTGATCCCCGCCATAAATAAGCGTGTCTCGAATGAGAGAGCTCCGCTCACTAAACAGAGAAGCCTGCCCTTGGAATTGCAGGCTGACATTGCCGTCCGATCCCCTGGTCATCCCAAATAGACTGTTCAAAGGACCAGGAGTGTAGTGCACTGCAGGAACAAAGAGAAACTATGATTAGTTCATCAGCCAAGCGAAGGCCTAAACAAAAACACAATTTCCGCTAAGGCATAGCTTCGCTCTCCGAGCAAAGCTAGCATGACGATAGCTTCGCCCCGAAGTCTAGCCTCGCAGTTGCAGTTAATTCCGCACTTCACAACAAAGGTCGGATACAAGAAAATATCCAAGTGTTAGCTTCGCTTAAAAGCTTAAACAGAATGCAGTACAGCCCTAAGAATTAACTTCATCAGAAGGGCATTAAGGTCCTTTTCAGTTACATTCCAAAGGATAGCTTCGCAACCTATCATTCAACAGGATGTGACAGCCTAAGGGATAGCTTCGACTGGAAGCCCAAAGAAGAACTCTTCAGTTCTTGGATTCCCGATCAAGAAATCAAAGAGGAAATTCAGGGAACCAAATTCCCTAAGAGCATCAGATCATAATTGATCATTTTTGGGTCCATCCAAAGACAGCCAGACATCGGCTTTAAAAGAGATACGGCAGTCTCTAATCGAAAGGGAAAGTTCTCTACCGGCGATTGGTCGTTCGATGACCGGAGGAGGAGAAGGACCCTCCGCTGCAGAAGTTGCCACTTCTTTTCCCGCTCGTCTCTTGGGAGCCATTGAAGAACAATGCAAGTTCTCGAAGAAGAAGAAGAAGAAAAGAGTCAAGTGCTCTAGAAATTTCAAAGAGAAGTGATGACCTTCTCTCTCAGCCTGATGGGACTTTTATAGGCCAATGAGTGCCTGAAACGACGCCTCGTAAAAAAGCACAGGCTGCCGTTTCAAATTAATTTGAAATGGCGCCTAAAGCGCCTTCCCGAGAAGCGCTGATTCAGCCCCACTAAGGGCTAGCCACGTCATGAGTCAGATGCGGACTTCGCACAATACATCAATGACCTCGCCAGAAGGATTGCCTCAGCTTCACTGAAGGCATAGACCGAACTTCGGGGAAAACTCATGCTAGTTTCTGATTGGTAGTGAAAAGTGCATTTTTATCATTATACTTACCATCACATTTTCATATTTTTCCCTATAATTCTGCACATTTACTAATATTTTATGATTTATTGTGTGCAGGCCTCGAAATATTAAAATAAAGAAATAAAGCTTAAAAAGAAGCCCAAAAGCCTATATTCAAGCCCAATGTAAAAGTTGCAAATATTAATTGCCAAAATTGCAAATACTAAGGGCAAAAGTTGCAAATAAAAAGAAGAGGGAATGATAGACTTCTATTCAACCCTAAACACTTGCAGGATGAAGATAAAAGCCAAAGAAGAGAGTGCAAAGATAAGAAAATTCGTGGATAAAAGATTTGGGATCTAGTAACTTGCTTCTCAAGTTATATCAAATCCAAAGATAAAGAGCCAGGATCAAACTTCCAGAAGCAAACGCCCAGATGGACGGACCAGGAGAGGCCACGCACCAAAGCGCGCGGCCAACCGATGCCACGTGGCCGCGAAAACGCGGCCCAAGCCACGTTTCGCGGCAAAGTGGATAAGCCAGGGCAACAGGTTTCGTGGAGGAGTTCGATCTGGACTCTACTGCCTTCTGCACCTATAAATACCCCTGCAGTGCAACCGAGAAGGGCGTCCAGCGAAATACAAAGCCAAAAATTAGGGTTTTTAGGCTTTCTTCTAGTTTAGGTTTTCTTTTCTCTTTTGTAATTTTTATTTTTCCTTTTTGTAACTGAGAGGAGAGGATGTTTTCATGGAGGAAGGAGATCTACTTGTACTAAGGGTGACAATCGGTGTAAGTTTTGCTCTTCTTCTATTGTTAAATAAATCAACTCAAGGTTCGTTTTTTTTATGTTCTTTTATTCTTGTTTAATCTTGTGTTTCTTTTGTTCTTGTTTTCTTCTATTTTCTCTCTAATGTCTTGTGAACCATGAGACCCAATTGCGTTGAAACTGCCTAACCGAAGAAGAGCCCTTGATGGCCTATGGAGATGAACAAACCTTCGTTAGTTTGTCTTTTATTTTCGTAGTGTAGATTAAGAAGGTGGACGATCCTATACGCCATACTTGTACGCCTTCCAAGACAAGGTAAGTCATCGCACGGATCAAAGGTAAGCAAGGTAGAAGAGGTATGTATGTATAGTTTTCTTTCTTTCTAATTCTAGTTTAGATCTCCATCTCTCTCAAATTTACTTTTCACCTTCTCATTGTAAATATCATATACCATTGTAAATAATAAAAGAAAATAATTTTTAGAGAATCTTACTTAAACGCTTCCATCGCTAGTCCCTCCCTGAGGATCACGACCCGCATAGCCACTGCTACCACGGATTCGAATTGAGCACCTTGCACAACTTGTTCTAAATCTAATATACTTTATTTTTGTGTGCAGGAAAATCTCAATCAAAATTTTGGCGCCGTTGCCGGGGAGGGACGGTAAGTTATTCTCTAATAATAAAAAATTATTAACTAATTCTTTTATTCTTTTCTGTTTGTAGGTTTGGAGAACAGAAAAACAATAGCAGAAGTGGACATATAGCAACTCTGTGCCTCTGCCCTAGAAGGCAGAGCAGCAGAGCCTACTCATCTGCCGCGCAAACGCGGCAATAGCCGCGGATCCGCGGCAATAGTAGTGAACTACTGACGTATCTTTCTGCAGGTTGCTAAAAAGTGCAAGATTTGTTTTCTGCTCTGTTAAAATTTGTTCTGTGATAAACCTGTATACTGCTAATTAATTCAACAATAAAATATTTGTTGTAAAAGATAAAAAAATTGATTAGACGTTTGCATATTAGGCACGTGTCTTTTCAACTCCTTTATTTTACTGTTGAAGAGTGCTGGAGTAAGGTACGTTCTCATTTCATGTAGAATAGGACTCATCTCTTGGTTGATGCTTTGAGTGAATCTTATTTACATATTTTGTACACTTGCAAAAATTTATTCTAAGGGCATAACCCATTAACAAGATAAGGTGGGGATTTAATCACCCTTCCTTGGCCCAAAAATCATATTCCAAGCACTCACTAACCCAAGCCTAACTAAAAATTAGTAGACGTTGGCCCTAGGGACATCTCGGACTCAATTAGGAGATTATCCTAAGGGGGAACAGTGCTGGAAGTTAACTCCTGCCAAATCAGTGTCTAGGAAGGGGATTGAGGGCCGAAAGCCCGAAGATTGGTGGTTATTTAATTAAGGAACGTCTTTGACGGAAAACCTCCCACCACTCTTGCCCTGACCTGGCTGATTAACTTGTGGTCAAAGTCTACACCCTACCTCCTGTGGATAATCTAACAAGTTAGGAGTCGTCTAGGTCATAGGTCTACCCTAACTTAGGTTAGAATTTTTTCCTTTTTGTTTGTTTTTTTTTTTTGTTTGTGTTTGTGTGATATGGCATATAATAATAATTTTCCAATTTTAATCCATATTACACACCTAACTCTTTTTTGGATATTACCAACCCAGCATATCATAACTTTGACCAACCTAGTGTGTCGGAATGGTCTTATCCGAATGAATATAACCCATACCCCCCATCTTATAACCATAATTTCCATAATAATTTCAACTCTTCACAGAGTTCATAGGGTTTCGATTCCCCGAGTCTAATTCTCAACCAATTTATCCTCCATATCCACCTAGTCCACATTCTTTCCATGATTCATACTCAGATCCACCCATTCAGAATAGAAAATCATCTATCCGGGAAATGATGAGTATGCACGAGTCCAAGCAACAACCACCATCAATCTTAGACATGATGATGCGTGAGTCCACCGACTCACAACTTCATCATGATTACACTTCCTCTTTCCAAGTCCAATCACAAAAGAGGCTTGAAGCCATGACTCAGGCTAGATTAGCTCGTGAGCATGAACTAGATATGATGGTTCAATCTTTGCGTTCTCACCGTCCGGCCAATTCTGATATCGCTGACCACTCTCTTAGAGTCGACGAACCAAGTTACTTTGGACAACAAGATTCTAATTCAGTACCATCATGTGAACTTGCCGAAACTCCAATTTTTGATAGTTTGGCAAGTTCTTCCTTTCCTGAAATAGAACTTGAGCATGAATATGATCATGATCTTCCACTTGGTAATTCAATTCTAATTCCTGATTCAATAATGACTCCGGTGTCTTCACCTGATTTCACTTTTCCCGAGTCAACATTGGATCCTGTACCAATTCATCATGAAATTGAATCACCCATTTTTGATGATCATATTGAACTTGACCAATTTTACAATTTTGAAAGTCCCATGGATAAATTGGCAAGTTCTCATTTTTATGATATTCAATGAGATATGTGACCTAGATTCTCAAATCTGTGATCAAGTTCAAATTCCCGAATCATTATTGATTCTTGTTTTATTACCCGACTTAGGTAATCTTTTAGAGCCAGTTTTGATTCCCACACCTATCATTCCTGAACTTGAATCACCAACATTGAGTCACATTCCATTTTGGGAAACTGATTGTGGACTTGAGTTTCAGCTTATTGATTTGGACCCACTTCCTGAACCTAGCCCGACTCCTGAACCCCTACTTGATTTAAGTTTCTTTCCTGAGTCGGTATTCGTTCCCGTACCTATGACGTCCAAGTCAATCATTCCATCTTTTCATACTCCATTTTGGGACAAGGAGGTTGACACAATTGACTCTGAAATTCATTATGAAATTTGGACATTTGATGGGGTGAAAATTTTAAAAAATAATTATACATACATTTTAGTGGGTTATATAAGAAAAATTTCTGGTAGGTTTCACCAAATATTATGTTATCTTGATTGGGTAGCAACGCTTGGCCCAATTAGACCACCACCGGAACCACCACCTTATGGTAACTTCTGCCTTCCCTTATTCTTTTTCATGCATATATGCATTCATTCATACATTGAGGACAATGCATGAGATAAGTGTGGGGGTAGGCTTTACTAACATACTAACATAGTTAGAAACTAACAAAAATTTGCTAATAAAAAAAATTCTAAAAAATAATAATAATAATAATAATTATAAAAAGGACAATATTTTGACTTATCTTTTGAAAGAATTCTAAGTTAGTTTTAAGGATTAGGAAAATCATGATTAGGATTTCTAAAAACTTGGTCAAAATAAATAAATTGTTTAAATTTTAGGTATAGGAGGAGAAATTGAATAAGTAATTAGTCTTGATTTTTACCTTAATGAAATTTGCATACCTAATGCATATCTAGGATTCTAAGACAAAGACCTTTGTGCCTCATATATATAAAAAAAAAAAATCACCAATTAAGCTAGATACATGTGCCTCAAGAAGCATAAGTATTCAAGCCTAAAGGTGAGTAAATAAAATAAAGTCCTTAGTTTTGGGGCCTAGTTCACTCGAATTTGAGTCCGCGGGGTGTTTTCTCACCTGGTGCCCTAAAGCCAACCGGTTTGGGAGTCATCGACTTTAAGTTCGTTACATGGGTGGATTAGAAAGCCTAAGGAAATTAAGAAAAAATTACTTATATATGTACTAACACATCTAATAGTCAATTAGTTAGGTATGAGGGCCTCAAGAAGCCTTGATACTTACACGAAAGAAAATTAGATGAGTTATACATATCAAAAAAAAAGTATATATAAATAAATAAATAATAAAGAGGCATGAGAGTCCAAGTTAAGGAATTCCTAGTATAAATTCATAAGGATGCATATGATTTTTGGTAACGAAAAAGACTATATTAGAAATTCAATTTTAAATCTTACCTAAAATGGAAAACAATTTACTGTATAAAGACTAAAGTTTAAAGAATGAATAAAAATGATAATCCTAAAACTTATAGACTATTTAGTCCCTTCAAAAGTATTTCAAATATTTTCCTTTTTATGGATTTTGTGGGTGTAATCCGCTGAAAACCCTCACGAGACAACACTCGTCCTTTAGGGTAACCTAGGGGTTTAACGGTTTGTTGCACATGCTAAGTGCAACCGTGATTCCTACGAAAGTGAGTTAGGTTAGATTAATTTTTCTTTTTCTCTTTGATTTTTACTCAAGGACGAGCAAAAAGATAAGTGTGGGGGTGTGATTGGTAGTGAAAAGTGCATTTTTATCATTATATTTACCATCACATTTTCATATTTTTTCCTATAATTCTGCACATTTACTAATATTTTATGATTTATTGTGTGTAGGCCTCGAAATATTAAAATAAAGAAATAAAGCTTAAAAAGAAGCCCAAAAGCCCATATTCAAGCCCAATGTAAAAGTTACAAATATTAATTGCCAAAATTGCAAATACTAAGGGCAAAAGTTGCAAATAAAAAGAAGAGGGAAGGATAGACTTCTATTCAATCCTAAACACTTGCAGGATGAGGATAAAAGCCAAAGAAGAGGGTGCAAAGATAAGGAAATTCGTGGATAAAAGATTTGGGATCTAGTAACTTGCTTCCCAAGTTATATCCAAATCCAAAGATAAAGAGCCAGGATCAAACTTCCAGAAGCAAATGCCCAGATGGACGGACCAGGAGAGGCCACGCGCCAAAGCGCGCGGCCAACCGACGCCACGTGGCCGCGAAAACGCGGCCCAAGCCGCGTTTTCGCGGCAAAGTGGATAAGCCAGGGCAACAGGCTTCGTAGAGGAGTTCGATCTGGACTCTACTGCCTTTTGCACCTATAAATACCCCTGCAGTGCAACCGAGAAGGGCGTCCAGCGAAATACAGAGCCAAAAATTAGGGTTTTTAGGCTTTCTTCTAGTTTAGGTTTTCTTTTCTCTTTTGTAATTTTTATTTTTCCTTTTTGTACCTGAGAGGAGAGGATGTTTTCATGGAGGAAGGAGATCTACTTGTACTGAGGGTGACAATCGGTGAAAGTTTTGCTCTTCTTCTATTGTTAAATAAATCAACTTGAGGTTCGTTTTTTTATGTTCTTTTATTATTGTTTAATCTTGTGTTTCTTTTGTTCTTGTTTTCTTCTATTTTCTCTCTAATGTCTTGTGAACCGTGAGACCCAATTGCGTTGAGACTGCCTAGCCGAAGAAGAGCCCTTGATGGCCTATGGAGATGAACAAACCTTCGTTAGTTTGTCTTTTATTTTCGTAGTGTAGATTAAGAAGGTGGACGATCCTATACGCCATACTTGTACGCCTTCCAAGACAAGGTAAGTCATCACACGGATCAAAGGTAAGCAAGGTAGAAGAGGTATGTATGTATAGTTTTCTTTCTTTCTAATTCTAGTTTAGATCTCCATCTCTCTCAAATTTACTTTTCACCTTCTCATTGTAAATATCATATACCATTGTAAATAATAAAAGAAAATAATTTTTAGAGAATCTTACTTAAACGCTTCCATCGCTAGTCCCTCCCTGAGGATCACGACCCGCATAGCCACTGCTACCGCGGATTCGAATTGAGCACCTTGCACAACTTGTTCTAAATCTAATATACTTTATTTTTGTGTGCAGGAAAATCTCAATCAGTTTTGCTGGAAGAGTGTTCCTGATTCAGCAAGGATTCTATCTTTAACTTCGCGTGAAGTCTAGTTCCGCCGGACCAATTCAAGCGTTCTCAAATCAAAAAGAAGGCATAGCAAAATCAAATGAGCAGAAAATGAACTTTCATTGATTTAAAAGGAAAGGTACATCGATGCTACTACATCAAGGTTGTGTTTCATACAACAGAATCATTTGCTCAAAAGGCATACAAGTGGTCTTATCTACTTTCAAGCGAAACCAACTGGACACGAAAGGCCTTCCTCCTGTACAAGGCCGTAATCCTTCACATAATGGCAGATGGTGCCACCAGGACAGATGGTGCCACCAGGACAGATTGTGCCACCAGGAAGTTGAACCTTCCGCAATCAAAATTGGCAAAGGACTGATCGCCACCAGCAGGTCGGATCTGCTTTGATGAAAATTAGCAATGGGAAGATCCGCGACCTTACTGGTGACGTCCGCTTTCCCGAAGTGGATCATCTCGGATAAGCGGCTACCAGCCTCGCCTCGAAGTGGATCATCTCGGATAAGCGACTGCCAACCTCCTCTAGGACGCACAGCGGCTGCCCCAGTTTGTTCCTCCTTCTTAAGAGTAAAGTTTCAACTGAAAAAGCAAGAGGAAATTTTCTGGTTTCTTTCATCAGGTCACAAGATTGACGAACATAGCTCACTGCATTGCAAACTGCAACAAATTAGCAGTTAAACACAGGAGAAGCTGCAAAAGCGCTAAGTCAAATTCTTTGAGGCGAAGCAATCTGATTCAGTCAAGCATTGATTCCAGTTAAAGCAGAGGATAGCCTCGCTTGCACAGAGATGATGGGCTAGCTCAGCATATGCCAACTCCTAGCCTCGCCTATATGGCTAAGCCAGACTGATCCTGAGGGACGCAGTCTTAGCCCCACCTATATGGCAAGACTGGCTCAACTTTGAAGAGACTAAGTCCCAAGTTTTACCTGTGTAGCAGACTTAACACGCATGCAGTGATCTTTCTTTGATCAAGTCAAAATGATAGTTTCGCTGGGAAGCTATGCTGAAATCCTTCTCTGCAGATCAGTTAAATGAAGAGCAAGGAAAATTAATCCCTGAAGCAGCTGATTAAAGCTAAAGCTAAACTAAGGGAGATGAACTCCCTAAAAGTTCATTGGTAAGGTCTCTGAATGATCGAGACTTACCGGTCCTTGGCCCGGTAATAACCAGAGTGGGCATCCCCACTAGTTCAGAGATCTGAGTATCTCTCTCAACCAAGAGAAGAGAAGAAGAGCAGATCACTTCTCTTCAGAGGACCTCATGTGTCCTATTTATAGGCCCCATGGCCTAAGCGTTGCCGCTTCAAGCGTGGAAGCACGAGCGCATTTAAGGCATTTATTGCGCCTTGAGAAAAGGGACGGTTTCCCTTGGAACCGTGCAAAGGAAGAAGCGTCTCCCTCATAAAGGCATTTATGGCGCCTTGAAAAAGGGAATATCCTCCCTCGGAAATGCACAAGGGGAGAATATCTCCCTCGATCAATGCGAGAGAAAGAGTGATCTTTCTCGTAACCGGCCCCCAACAGTTGGCCTCGGGAAAGAAACAGATGTTCCAGAGCGAACTTATTCCGGGAAGCCCAGACGCGAAGCTACCCAGACGCGAATCTATACGATTCTTCGGCGAACCTATCCCAAAGCAGGATTAAAAGCAAAGCTGAACTCAACCACCATGGCGATGTTCGTACTTCACATACCACCGATCAAAGTAGTTCAAAGTATTTCGAAGTCTGAGCCATTGCAGACTTTCGAAAACTTTGAAGGGGGTCTTGTTGACACATAAAAAAGACAAGATTCTTACTGGCCTGAACAATGTCTAAACTTGTTGACATTTATAAAAGACAAGTGACAGACAAGCTGACGACCAGTTTTCACCCATCTCCGAGGGACAAGGAAGCAACTTGGACTCCACTGATCCAGCAAGCAGACAGTGAGCCCGGATTGTCTCTAAACAGACCTCAGTAGGTCTAAGATACTAACACTTAGCATCACATGAGCCCAAAGGAATAGCCTCGCCTGAGAGGCTAAGATCATCCAACTTCGCCTTGAAGCCATTCAAAGCTCCGCCAGGAAGCTAACTTATAGCTTCGCCTGAACTGCTGAAGCGCAACTCCGCAAAGAGAGTTAGCTCCGCCTGAAGCCACACGCAACTGCGCAGAAAGGGTATGCGGTAGCTTCGCCGAAGAGCCTTCTTCTGACTTCGCCAGATACTGCCTCCGGCTCCGCTGTGAGTTCAAAGCGGGCAGCGCCGCTGCTGGTCTGCTATGGTCAACCTTTGACAATCAAATCTAATCGGATCAAGATCAAATCTGAGATCTAATTTGGCAGTTGATTACCACAATCTCTTGACTCTCCTAAAACGAGTAAGAGGATCAGGGAAAATCTTCCAATTATATGGAAAAAATCAAAACAGATCAGGAGGGTCAACTGACCTGCTACTTCTAGCTTCGCAGAAGCTGATCCTAGCCTCGCAGCAAGGCTACTTTCCAGATTTAAACAGATTTGATTCAATCTGTTTCTATATTTTTAAGGGACAATTATACCCCTGCTCTCCCTATAAATAGCCCACCAGGGGCACAAGGAGGACATACCAGACAGGCGATACGCAAGAGAGAGGACTCCACAAGCAGAGACTTCTTCATAACGCACCGTGCGCACAAGAATTCAGAGACTTTTAGAGAATTACTTCTCTATTCAGGGTGCTGATACCCTAATACTTTCTTCTCAAGGAATCTTCGGAACCAGACGAGAAGGAATTCCTAATTGAAGGCGGTTTTGAGAAGTAGCAAGAGGGTTCTACCAACCTTCTGTTCTCTGATTCCCGAACCAGGCGAGAAGGGAATCTCATCGCTCGCATCGTCAAAGGGACAAAGTGGTCGCACGCTGACCAGACTACTATCGGCACACTTCTCCAGAATCTCTGAGGAGATCTACTTGTAATCTTTTTAAGAATACTTGTAATTTAGCTCCTCAACTCTTTTTATTGTAAGTTTTTCCCTTTGCAAATCAATGGAAAACAGTGTACATATGGCATTGCATATAATATAGGACAAACACACGGGTGATTTACTATCTTTGTGTGTTCATTCTTATCTATATTGCACACTTGCACAAATTGAACTTAAGTGTAAAACCTAATACAACATAAGGTGGGGAAGTTATTACCCTTCCTTAGCCCAAAAATAACCTCCCCACTCACACAACCCAAGCCTTATAAAAATTTCTAGACGTTGGCCCTTAAGGACATCTCAGACTCATTTAGAAGATTGACCTAAGGGGGAAGTTGTTAGAAGTTGACTCTTGTCAAATTGGTGCCTAAGGTTTGGGATTGAGAGGCGAAACCTCAAAGAACAGTGGTTTGGCATAATTAGGCCCGTTGTTCCGGCATAGATACCTTCCACTGATCTTGCCCCTACCTGGCCGATTAACTCGTGGTCAGATTCCGACAATGTACCCCCTGTGGACAGTCTAACCAGTTAGGAGTCGTCTAGGTCTAAGTCAACCCTAGCATAGGCTTGTTTTCGTTTTCTTTTTCTTTATTTGTTTATTTGTCTTCCTTTTTGTAAATTGTGATATGGATTTCAATAAAAACAATTTTTTCAATTCTAATATGAATCCATATTTTATCCCGACCTCATTTGACTCGGATAACTCTAATCCAGCTATGTACAACATGAACCAACCATATATGTCGAGTTGGGATTATCCGACACAATATGACCCATATCCCCCCAATCATATGACTATAGTTTTCAAAATAATTTTAACTCTTTACAGAGTTAATAGGGATTCACCTCCCCGAGTCAAATTTTCAACCGTCTTGTCCATAATTTTCACAATATTCATTCCCCGATTCTGCTTCATATCCTCTTTTTTCTGTCCTACCAACTGACGAAAAATCCAATTTGGAAAGGAGTATGGAAGGAATACTTGAGTCCCAACAACAAATTCAAAAATTGCTCAATTCACAATCCTTCCCAAATCAAACTCCATATACTCTTTTTCTAGAACAGGCAATTGAAGAAGAATTTGAGCTAGAAAAGCGTATGGAAGCCTTTTGTGAAATAGTGCAACGATTTCAAAATATGTTGGACTCATCATCTCAACCAATTTTCAAGAGTCCTACTCATCTTTTCCAGTCTCACCGATTCAAAATGAACAACCATCAATTCTGGACTTGAGTATGGAACCCTTGCGTGAGTCTGAGCAGCAATCGCAAAATCTGATGGACTCACAATTTCACCACAACTTCCAAAATCAACTTCTAACTCACCTTTTCAAGAAAAACCAATTGCAAAAGTGTGGAAGACATGATTCAGATTCAAATTCTATTACACAGCCTATCAGTAGGTTAGACTCACTAATGAGTGAATTGATCAATGAGAGCGAGAAAAGTCTTTCTTGTCCACCTTTGACAGATCCTTATATCCCTAACTCTACTGATTGGACCCAAGAATCATGTCATTTTGGAAATCCAGCTTCAATTTCATCATACTAACCTGAACTTGACCAACATCAACCTCTTGACATTTTGACAAGTTATCCTTTTTCCAAATTGAACTTGAGTTTTAAAGTGATCCTGAACCTCATGTTGGTAATTCCTTTTCACTTTTTGATTCAATAATGACTCCAATATCTTTACCAGATTTTTTCTTTATTCCGGAGTCAACATTGAATCCTGTACCAGTATACTGTGAAATTGAATCACCAATATCTTATGATCACACTTTATTGATGGGAAAAGTGTGTGAACATCATTTTTTTAGTTTGGACCCTATTTTTGAACCAATTTTGACTCCTCCTTTTGAATCTCGACTTGATCTGAGTTAAATTTTTGAGTCAGTATCGGTTTTTATTCATGTTTCATTTGAGTCCAAATCAATCATCTCTCAAAATCACACGTCATTGTTGGACAAGACTATTGAAGAAAATAACTTAGTAATTATTTTTGAAAATTAGAAATTAGATGGGGATAAATTTTTCAACGAGACCATTCACTCAATCATTCTTTTACTGGGTCATATTAGAGAGGTCATTGGTGGGTTCCTTCAAGATCCACATTATCTTGATTGGGTAGTAACGCTTGGCCCAATTAGACCGCCACCGAGCCACCACCATGAGGTACTTTTTCTTTCCTTCTCATTTGTTTCATGTGTATACACGTTGTATACACATTCACGATGCATTGGGGATAATACATGAGATAAGTATGGAGGAGGGTTTGCTAACGTAGGTTAGTTTTATATTTTCTTTCTTTTACACTTCTTTTAGGAACTTTTTAAAAAATTTCTTTTCTTAAAATCTTTTTCTTTTCTTTTTACAAAACTTTTTGAAATAAGAAAAATAGATTTGATTTATTTTAAAAAATTAAGATTATCTTAGGAATTAGGAAGACCTAAAATTATAAAAATTTAAACTGAGTCAAAATAATAGATGTTATTTAAATTTTAGGATAAGAAAGTAAGATTGGAAAGATAATTTGATCTTAAATTTTTTGCCTTAAATTTATACAGTTCACACTTACACAATTTTTTGGGATTGAAACAAAGACTGATAATGCCATAAAAATATATACAAAAAAATAATGATAATAAAAATCACTTATTGAAGCTATGTAATTATGCCTCAGAAAGTATGATTATTCATGCCTAAAAAGATGGACAAAATCAAAATAATCTCCTTTAGTTTTGTGGCCTTATTTACTCAAGTCCTTAAGCCCGAGGGATATTTTCTCATATGGTGCCCTAAGTTATCTGGTTTAGGAGTCACCGGCTAAAGGCTCACTACCCGTGTAAATAAGAAAGCCTAAGAAAACTAAGGCAAGAAGAAATATATATATATACACACAAATCAGTGGCATGAAAGTTAGAGTCGATATCCTAAAAATCTTCACAGTTCACAAAGTGCATATTTTTCTAAGAGTTTTATGAAAGATTAAAGAATCGATTCAATTTTAAATTCTCACATTTTGGATTTCGTCTTAGTTTAAGGAAGAATAATTTCTGGTTAACCTATGACCTTGAATTACTTAAATTTTCACAAAAATATTTTAATACTTTTCTCAAAATGCGTTTTTAAAATACTAATATTTGATTTCTTTCTTCATGGATTTTGTGGGTGCAATCCGTTGAAAACCCTCAGGAGACAAAACTCCTTCTCTGGGAAAACCTAAAGGTGTAACGGCTTGTTGCACATGCTCAGTGCAATCGCGTCACCTGTGAAAGTGGTGTAATAATTTTCTTAGTCTTTTTGTTTTGCTCGGGACGAGTAAAAGATAAGTGTGGGGGTGTGATTAGTTTCTAAAACTGCATATTTTATATCACATCTTCACATTTATTTAATATTAAATTCTACTAATAATACCTCTCTTGCATGTTTCTAGGTCCATGGCATGGAATGAAGAAGAAGACCCTAAATCACCATTTAATGGGTGATTAAAGGCCTATAATATAGCCATTGACCTTGGAGAGCAGTTTTGTCAAAACCAAGGGCCCAAAACCCGAAATCGTGAGCTGCAGCCGATAGGGGACCGACGCAACAGCACGCAGCAGGCGGCGCTGTGCGCGCCGCGCCAATGTAGCCACGAAAACGCGGCTCTGGTAACGTTTCCGCGGCCATACGGGCGCGGCCGCGGCCGCGCCCGTGCTTTGGGCCAGGGGTTATCCCCTGGCCCTCTTTCCCCAGGTGCCTATAAATATCCCTGGGGTTCTTCTTCAGTGAAATATCCAGAGAGTTAGGGTAGTTTTATTCTCCATGTTGTAGTTTAGGATAGTTTAGGTTAGTGTTCTTCTTCTTTCACTTTATATTTTTCATTTCTTGTAGATCTTATAATTGTTGGCCTAGAGGCCTTCCACTCTAGTTTTGATGATGATTAACTCATGTAGTTATAGTTTACTAATAATCTTGTGATACTTAGTTTCAGATATTTAACCAAGATATTAGTAGGTGATTAGCTTCAACAAAGGTGTTTTGGAGCTTTCACATGGTGATTCAAAATATTTGTAACATGATTTGATTTTTATTCAAACATGTTTGTATTTCAAAGATAATACAAGAACTGATTTTTGTGAAATTTATGTGATTTTATGGGATTTATTTGAAATTAAAAAGACAAGTTTTTAGATCCTGAAAATTTACCTGCCAGGCTCTGGCGGTCGACCAGGACGGTCGACCGGACCAGTAGTCGGTCGACCGGACCGGTCGACCGATGTGCACGAGATGTGTACAAAGGCCAAGTTGGCTTGGCCAGTCGACCGGGCGGTCGACCGACTGAAGTCACCCCACTCTCGGGTGGGGGCAGTCGACCGGGCGGTCGACCGTGAGCTTTGGCCTGGTCACGGTCGACCGGGCGGTCGGCCGACCAGAGAGCAGTAGCTCTCTGGATCTGGCACGGTCGACTGGGCGGTCGACCGGAGGGTTCAACGGTCACTTTTTTGACCGTTGGCCGGTCGACCGGAAGGGCATTCTGGCCCTCTCCAGCTGCCAACGGGTAGATTTTCTTGGGGGTTATAAATACCCCATTCAAGAGCTGTTTTTCAACAAGTTTTTAAGAGAGAAAAATTTACATACTTAAAGAGTTTTTCAACAAAAGTTTTTGGGTTCAAAATTCTTATTTTTTATTTGTTTTTAAAGTGTTGAAAATTCAAAGAAAATATAGTCTTTTGGGAATTGGTTTTTGGTCTAAAAATTCTATATCTATATGGAGTTTTTCCCAAGCATTTTTCTTTGTTCCAAACACTATGTTTTCTCACACTTGAGCTTATCATTTCTATCCTATCTATAAGATCCTTGTTTAGTGAGAAAAGATTGGGTTTGTGGTCTTTGTGATCACCTTGAGTTGTAAACTTCTTTTCCTTGTTGTTGAATCCCTCTTGTGTAGAGGTGAGTGTGGAGGTTGGTTTGGAATCCCTCTAAGTGTAGAGGAGATTGTGGTTGTTGGCTAAGTACCTATCCCTCTATTGTGAGGTTGATATTGTGGTGGCTTTGTGCCTAGCCTCTAAGTGTAGAGGTTGTGTTGTATTTGAGAGAGGAGTTGTATACTCCCGGTTATTGTATTGCCCAAAATCCTCATTGGAGGTTTCCCTGTGTGGGAAGTCCTATGTGGACGAGTTAGTGGAAATCCTTCTGTGTGAAGGTGGGGACGTAGAGCTGGGTGCTCGAACCTCGAAATATATCTTGGTGTTTGCGTTTGATCCACTTTCTCTAACTCTCTCTTACATTATACCTTGCATCATTCATATTGCTCATTCATACTTATATGCTTGGTTGTGTTTGTTTGTGTGCCTCACTTGTGTTTAACCACGAGAGCTTCATATAGCACCTCAACTCTTATTCAGAGGAATCAAGAGGAGTTAGTCCAGAACCCTTCACCGGGAATTCGGCTACACTGATTGGTTACACAAAGTTTGTAGCAATTAAGTTTTTAATTTCTGCATTATTGTTCATAAATTAGTCGTACACCTATTCACCCCCCCTCTAGGTGTACTTTCAATTGGTATCAGAGCCTATACTCCTGATATTATGTTTAACCACCTAGGAGTGTGATCTTGGTTTTCTAATCTATAATTTGCATTTGCACACATATAGTTTGCACTCATGGACTCCCATGTTTGATATCTCTAGACTTGATATATGGAAGGTTATGATGAGTTGTCATTTAAAAGCCATAGGTTATAAAGTTTACCTTGCCATTACCAAGGAATCCTACCTTAGTGATAGCAAGCATATAGAGGCCAATGCACTAGCCCTTAGGGCACTTAGAGCATCTCTTGATAAAAAATATTTACATGTGTTTTCTCATTATGATTCCGCTTTTGCAGTGTGGAACATTTTGACATCTCCCGAGCTACAAACGATTATCAATAAGAAGAGGAAATCTAGTCGAGATAATTCCGACGAACGTTGCTTCATGGTCCAAGGGAATGACTCCCTTGAGGTACATTCAGATACTCAACTAGATGTTAGTACTAGTTCTTATTGTAATAAGTGTATGGATGCACATGCCTTAAATAATGAACTAGCTAAAAATTGTAAAAATTTGATTTCAAAATATAAACTTTTGAAAAAGGATAGATTTGGATTAAAAGAAGAAAATAAAAATTTATCTCCAGACTTGAGATTGCTTTACAAGAAAGGGATGAGATTTCAAGTGAACGTGACTCACTTAAATCCCAACTTGATCTTGCTCTAAATGAAAAGAAGATTTTGAAAAATAAAATTGATTGTAATGAAGTTTTGAAGAAAAATGAAGTTATATCTTCAAAACATGATTTTGTTGTAAAAGAAAATGATTCTTTGAAAAACAAAATTATTTCTATTTCAAAGGATTTGGATTTGATGTCTAATGAAAACATTTCTTTGAAAAATGATTTAGATACACATGTTTGCCATGCTAGTTTAGCTTCACCACCTAGTGTATCCATTGCATGCACCACTTCTTCTATAATGGAAAATGATATATCTATGCTTAAGAAGAGTGTTGAATGTTTGGGCTCCACTTTGAGCCATTGTGCCTTGAATCACTCACGGTTGGAATCTATGTTTCGAAAGAAACAAGTTCCTCTTATGCATGCACACAAACCACGGCATACACATGCTTCCCACGTTCACTCCCATAACACTTTGTATGCTCATGTGTACACTTGTACATATTGTGGACGTAAGGGCCACCTTGCTAAGTTTTGTTTTGATAAGATACATGATGTAAATTTAGCAAATAAATTTGTTTGGGTTAGGAAAGGCGCTACCCATGGACCCAAAAGAGTATGGGTACCAAAGATCACTCCTATTTTATTTGATGTAGGTATGGGCTCTCACATGACGTGAGAGTGATGGTGCCTTGAAGTGGATGCGTTCCAAACTTAAAAAGGACTATTTGGATGCATCACTTTTAAGGGGAGTTTGGTGGAAGGACCATCATGGTTTGGAGATATGGAGATGTGCCCTTTTTGGTTTTTGTAACGATCTCTTTCTCCCATTTATGTTTACATGCTTTTCATATTGTTGATTTTTAGCATGTCATGTTTTAATGTTCATTATGCCATATGCCATGTTTATTAGTCCTATGATATACATGATTAGTATTTGAGACACCCATGTTTAATATAGACTTATACCTTTGTGTTCTCACATTTGTTTTAACTATTGTGCATATCATAGATCTAATTCATGTGCATTTACATAATGATCATATGAGTTTTGTTTTGATTTCTATGCTTCATGTTTTGACTACATGTTTAGATGTTAGTTTTCATTAAAACTTGGATATATACTTGTATTAGATTATTATATGTTTGTACTTGAATGCTCATTTGTACCTATTAGATGTACTAGTGTAGCCTAGTTTTGATGATTCATGCATTTGACTTGTATTTTCTATTTTTGTGCATGTTTTCATGTTTGTGTTTAATCTTCTTGTATATGTCTATTTTGTCTAAACTATTAGTTATAATATACATCCTTGAGCCACTTGCCTTCATGCATATACTTTTGTGGACTCGTTTATATTTGGATATGTATGTATACTCTAGTTTGTATAAAACATACATATGCCTTGAAGGTTAAATTATTTTGATGAAAATTTGTTTTTTATTTTTTTTTCATGTTTTAAGGAATTTCATTATGAGCTTGATTGCCTATTTCCATGACTATGTCTTTCACAAAACTTGTACACTCATATTACTTGATGTTTTCTCATGATTTTGTTTTCATGAGTATTATATGTGCTATATAGATTTTGAGTGACATTGGTTTAGTGATGTTCATGTTTTATGGAATATATTTTTGTTTTATTCCTTGCTTGAAGGATTTCGCACTAGTTTTCAAATTTTTCATATAACTAGTTCGTATTCTTCATTTGGTAGAGTTTTCAAACGTGTTAATTATTTTCAAATTTATTTTTGAAAACTCCTACCCTTCAAAGGGCGGTTGGTTGGGCGACCATGCCTTGTATGCTCATTATTAAAAATCTATTTAAAACATGTGCATGAAATGGGTGGTAGGAAGTATGAGTTATACACTTGATCTTATTGTGTTTTGAATTGATATCATTGTATCTTTTCAATTGGTATCACTATTGATATTCTTTTGTATACTCATATATGTTTTTATATATGTATGCTTACACTTCAAATAGTATCAATTTGGATTGGTATTTAATTTTTCATACATATATATATTATATATATATTTATTTGTGCTTACTATATCTCTATATCTTTGAACACAAATTTTGGTTATGCTAAGCTTGATTCCTTAAATGACAATTATATTTTAATTGATTATTTTTCAATTGGTATCTTATACAAGCTTATGCATCATTTTATTTGGTATTTCATAAAGGGGGAGAAAATTCATATTTCACCTTTCAATTGGTTTTGTTTACCTTTGATATTCTACTCCCACAGTTTATGTTGAAAAATGATTAAAAATGATATTTTTTTTTGGTATCATAGCTCCTAATGAAAATTAATTTCAATTGGTATCAAAAGTGTAAAATATTTTCAATTGGTACCAATTTTTACAATTGGTATCAAGATTACCTATATGTTTACATCTTTTAATTGATATCAAAATTTTGGTTGGTTTCTTCAAAAATGTTTTTTGTACTTTCAATTGGTTTCTTCAAGTTTGGTTTTCAATGTTTATTTACTTTCAATTGGTATTCTTCAAAAAAAAAATTTGGGTTGATTTACCTATTTGTTTATTTTCAATTGGTATTATGATGCACTAAATTGATATATTTTTTTTAATTGGTATCATAATGTTTTGTTTTGGTTTCACCACTTGTTGATTTTTTGTTTCGGATAAAAAGGGGAGAACATTTTTTTATTGTTTTCTTTAACCCCTTTGTTGATGATTGACAAAAAGGGGGAGAAGTATTTGAGTATATATGCATGTTTATTTATAAGTTTATATCAAAGTTTGTTTCATATTGGTATCAAGAGAGTTTGTTTTATGTTTTGTTGATATTGGTATCAAGAGCATGGATATTAGTATCAAGAACATATTTTGTTGTTTGTTTTGTTGGTATCAAGAAATGTTTTGTTGGTATCAAGAACTTTTATTAAAATTTTTATTGTTGGTATCAAGAGCTTTTATTGATTATCTTTCAATTGGTATCAAGAGCTTTTATTAAAAGTTTCATTATTGGTATCAAGAGCTATTATTGATTAGCTTTCAATTGAAATTGTTATTGGTATCAAGAGCAATTATTTAAAGAACATGTTTGTTTTAAGTTTATATTTTCAATTGGTATTTAGGAACATGCTTATTTTAAAAAGAAGGAGAAATAATTTATTTTAAAAATTTGATATCAAGAGCATGTTTATTTCATTGTTTTATGCATGTTTATGCATACTCATGTTTAACATTCATTGCATATCTTATTGTTTATTGCTATGCATGAGTTAAGGGGGAGCTTCTTTGAAGCTGAACTTTAATCCATGCATATATAACTCCATGAGTCTTGTCATCATCAAAAAGGGGGAGATTGTTGGCCCTGAGGCCTTCCACTCTAGTTTTGATGATGATTAACTCATGTAGTTATAGTTTACTAATAATCTTGTGATATTTAGTTTCAGATATTTAACCAAGATATTAGTAGGTGATTAGCTTTAACAAAGGTATTTTGGAGCTTTCACATGGTGATTCAAGAGCTCGAGCATCAAGTTCATATCTAGCACTCACTTGGAGTCAAGCTCGGTGGATCACGTTTGGATCGAGTCGACTTGAAAACGGCTCTCTACAAGAAGACCTCGGTTTGTTTTAGAATAGATTTAGTTTAGATCCATTGTAAAGATTAGATAGTGTGATATGCTCAAGTTCACAACACACACACTTGTTTCAAGTTTCATGTTTGTTGGTTTTAGTTTTTGGTTTAACCGATCGTAGTTTTAATGAAAGGTATTATATCAAAACAAGTTTACATGGTTTAATGTATATTAGATTTGATCTATATACATCTATGCTCATATATTTAGAAAAACTTATTTTGATAGTCTACTTCATGAGTTTGAAGTTTTGTATTTAAACAAAACTTATTTTTGGATTTAATGTCAAAAAACATAGATATAAATCTTTATATGTATATTGGATTCTATCCATATACAATATGCTTCAAAGTTGTTTAAATATCATGTTTTTGCATTTACATGAGTTTTGGAAAAATCGGATTTCTATTTCAAAAATTCTATTTTTGGAAAATACAGAATTTGGTTTTAGGCAAATTTTTCAAGTCACAAAAATGGTTCAAAATATTTGTAAAATGATTTGATTTTTACTCAAACATGTTTGTATTTCAAAGATAATAAAAGAACTGATTTTTGTGGAATTTATGTGATTTTATGGGATTTATTTGAAATTAAAAAGACAAGTTTTTAGATCCTGAAAATTTACCTGCCAGGCTCTGGCGGTCGACCGGGAGGGTCGACCGGACTAGTAGTCGATCGACCGGACCGGTCGACCGATGTGCACGTGACGTGCACAAAGGCCAAGTTAGCTTGGCCGGTCGACCGTGCGATCGACCGACTGAAGTCACCCCACTGTGGGTGGGGGCGGTCGACCGGGCGGTCGACCGACCAGAGAGCAGTTGCTCTCTCTGGATCTGGCACGGTCGACCGGGCGGTCGACCGGAGGGCTCAACGGTCACTTTTTTGACCGTTGGCCGGTCGACCGGCCGGTTGACCGGAAGGGCATTCTGGCCCTTTCCAGCTGCCAACGGGCAGATTTTCTTGGGGGTTATAAATACCCCATTCAAGAGTTGTTTTTCAACAAGTTTTTAAGAGAGAAAAATTTACATACATAAAGAGTTTTTCAGTAAAAGTTTTTGGATTCAAAATTCTTATTCTTTATTTGTTTTTAAAGTGTTAGAAATTCAAAGAAAATATAGTCTTTTGGGAATTGGTTTTTGGTCTAAAAATTCTATATCTATTTGGAGTTTTCTCAAGCATTTTTTTTGTTCCAAACACTTTGTTTTCTCACACTTGAGCTTATCATTTCTATCCTATTTATAGGATCTTTGTTTAGTGAGAAAAGATTGGGTTTGTGGTCTGTGATCACCTTGAGTTGTAAACCTCTTTTCCTTGTTGTTGAATCCCTGTTGTGTAGAGGTGAGTGTGGAGGTTGGTTTGGAATCCCTCTAAGTATATAGGAGATTGTGGTTGTTGGCTAAGTGCATATCCCTCTATTGTGAGGTTGATATTGTGGTGGCTTTGTGCCTAGCCTCTAAATGTAGAGGTTGTGTTGTATTTGAGAGAGGAGTTGTGTACTCCCGGTTATTGTATTGCCCAAAATCCTCATTGGAGGTTTCGCCGTGTGGGAAGTCCTGTGTGGACGAGTTAGTGAAAATCCTTCTGTGTGAAGGCGGGGACGTAGAGCTGGGTGCTCGAACCTCGAAACATATCTTGGTGTTTGCGTTTGATCCACTTTCTCTAACTCTCTCTCTCTTACATTGTGCCTTGCATCATTCATATTGCTCATTCATACTTATATGCTTGGTTGTGTTTGTTTGTGTGCCTCACTTGTATTTAACCACGAGAGCTTCATATAGCACCTCAACTCTTATTCAGAGGAATCAAGAGGAGTTAGTCCAGAGCCCTTCACCGGGAATTCGGCTACACTCGTTGGTTACACTAAGTGTGTTGCAATTAAGTTTTTAATTTCCGTATTATTGTTCATAGATTAGCCGTACACCTATTCACCCCCCCTCTAGGTGTACTTTCAATAATAAGAGAGAGAGTGGTACATGAGTGAAAAGTAAGAGTGATTGTAATAGAAGGTGACAATCTATGAAAGGTGCTATCGTTTTCTCTTCTTGTTTTCTTCTCATTAACTCTTTTTACATGTTTAGCTAATTTTTTCTCATGGTAACTAACTACTAACTTGCTAACTTCTTACTTGATAATCCACATGAATCTAATAGCCTCTACTTAGCCTTGCTCTTGCAAGAGCCATTGATGGCTTATGATGATGGATACTAACACTCTAACATCTTAATTCTCTAACAAGCTAACATTACTTTACTTCATGCTCACTCTTGTCTAGTTTTGATGGTTTAAGTGTAGCTTGCACTTGTTTTTTGAGTTTTGATGTGATGAGTTACATATGGGTTATGCTTTGAAGCGCTCTTGAACCAAGGACTAGTGATAGCCAATGATACATGTGAGGCAACTATCACTAAGAGGTTAGCATGGTTAGTGGAGCCATTAGTAGTTAGTGTTGGCCCAAAGGCCTTCCACTCTAGTTTTGATGATGATTAACTCATGTAGTTATGTGTACTAATAATCTTGTGATTTAAGTTTCAGATCATTAATCAAGTTATTAGTTGGTGATTAGCTTCAACAAAATGATTTGGAAGCTTTCACATGTTGATTCAAGAGCCCGAGCGTCAAAGATCATACATTGCACTTGCTCGGTGAATCAAGAGTTTTGGATCGAGCCGACTTGGAGATTGCGCTCTAGCTTGGAGATTGCGCTTTACAAGAAGACTTAGGTATCCATAGTTTTAGTTTGGGTTTAGATCCTAATTGTAAAGATTAGAATAGTATGATAAGCTCAAGTTCACAACACACACCTCTCATGTTTTGATTTTCGATTTTAGGTTTAACCGATCTTGGTTTTCATGAATAGATTTTTTATCAAAACAAGTTTACATGGTTTATGTATATTAGATTTGTTCTATATACATGCATGCTTCAATTGTTTAGACAAACTTTGCTTGATAATCTATTCCATGTGTTTTATGTTTTGGTATTTACAACAAAACATATTTTTGGACTTAATGACAAAAATCATGATATATATATGTTTCTTGTATATTGAATTTCTATTCATATACAATATGCTTCAAAGTGTTTAAATATCATATTTTTGTATCATGGATGAGTTTTAGACAATGTGTATTTTCTATTCAAAATACAAGGTTTTAGAAAATACGGTTTTTGGTTTTTGGCAAAATTTCTATGACACAAAAATAGTCAAATATGTTTGAAATTTGTGTTAGGATTTTTAACACAAGTTTGTATTTCAATATAAAATGATAAAACTATTTTTGTGGAATTTTAGAGATTTTGTGGGATTTATTATAATATTTTTTCCCCAGATTTCAGACCTGTTTTTGTCTGCCAGGCTTTTTCGGTCGACTGGTTCGGTCGACCGCAACAAAGAAGCCAGTCGACCGTTCCGGTCGACTGACATGCACGAATACGTGCACGCAGGCTGACACTGCATCCGGTCGACCGAAGCGGTCGACCGACAGAGAGCTGTTTGCTCTCAGGTATTTTCGGTCGACCGAGGCGGTCGACCGGTAGCCACAACGGTTCAAAATTTAACCGTTGGGCGGTCGACCGTCTCGGTCGACCGGAAGGCTATTTCTGGCAAAAGTTCTGTCAACGGCTATTTTCTGTAATTGCCTATAAATACCCCATTTGAGAGAGGTTTTCTCTAAGATTTTTTGTGCGAATTTTTGCTGATTCTCTGGTGTTTTCAAAGCAATCAAAAAAAGTTTTTGAGCTTGAATTGAACAATCCATTTGGTGTTTTCATTAGGGTTTGGAAATCAAAGAAAGGGTTTTTGGGAAAGAATTTTGAATGAACTATTCTATCTTGATTTCTTGATTTTTCCCAAGGATTTTCTTTGTGATTTCTGATTTCCATTCCTTTGGTTTTCTCCACACTTGAGCAAAAATCTACTATCTATATCTATAGGTTATTTGTGTGGAAGAAGAAGTTGTTTATGGTTGTTGTTGTGACCACCAAGTTGTAACCCAATCTTTTCTTAGCTTTGTGCTTTGGGTTGTATCCCTCTAGTTGAGAGGTGATCCTTGTATTGGTTGGTGATTGGGAGTTTGTTGTATTGGCTTGGATTTGTGCCTCAAGGAGGAGGTTGTAAAGACAGGAGTTGGGTACTCCTGGTAAAGGGTCCTAGGTGGACGAGCTAGTGGATATCCTTCGTCTGTCGAAGGCGGGGATGTAGAGCTGAGTGCTCGAACCTCGATAACATATCTTTGTGTTTGCGCTTGATCCATTGGCTCTCTCTCTACTCTCTCTTTACTTTGTGCCTTGCAATTATTTATATTGTGCATTCATATTTGCTTGGCTTGGTTGTGTGTGCATCATTTGTTGATCACACTTGAGTGTAATTTGCATTAAGTTTTTAAATTCCGCATTTAGTTCCTAGATTAGCATTGTCACCTATTCACCCCCCCTCTAGGTGACTTTTCAATTGGTATCAGAGCTAGCGCTCCTGATATTTAGGTTTAACCACCTAGGAGTGTGATCTTGGTTTGCTAATCTTCATTTGCATTTTCATTTGCACACATATAGTTGCACTAATGGCTAGCCCTCCCATATTTGACCATTTTAGACTTAATGATTGGAAGGCTAATATGACTAAACATTTAAAAGGACTAGGACATTTAGTTTATCAAGCCATCACTATAGAATCCCTCCCTAATAGTAGCAAGCATAAGAAGGCCAATGCATTAGCCCTTAGGACACTTCTAGCATCTCTAAATGAACATCTTTTACCTATTTTTGATCGCTATGATTCGGCTTTTGCAGTTTGGAGCATCTTGACTTCTCCCGAGCTTCCAAGGATTATCAACAAGATGAGGAGATCTAAGAGAGAAAAATCCGAAGAGCAATGCCTCATGGTCCAAGGGAAGAACTCCCTTGAGGTACATTCGGATTCCCCTCTAGATGATAGCTCTAGTTCCTATTGTCATGGATGTTTTGAAGTTCAAACTTTAAATATGGAACTTGCTCATAAGCTTGAAAATTTGTTGGAAAAACAAAATTTGTTGAAAGAGAATAATCTTGTTTTGAAAAATGAATTAAAGGATTTATGTTCTAATTTTGAATTGATTTTGCAAGAGAAAGAAGAGATCACTAGTGAACGTGACTCACTACAATCTCAACTTGAACTTGCACTTAAAGAGATTGAAGATTTGAAAAACAAAAATGATTTTGATGATGTTGTAGAACACAATGAGGTTTTGTCTTCTAGATTGGATCTTGTTTTCAAAGAAAATCTTACTTTGAAAAATAAAATTGATTCAATTACAAAAGAATTGGATTTGGTTTTGACTAAAAATAAATCTTTACAAAATGAGATTGATATTCATGTTTGTCATGCTAATGTAGCTTCTACTTCTTGCACTCCTATAGCATGTTCCACTTTGTCTTCTAGCATAGAAAATGATATAAATAATTTGAAGAAAAGTGTTGATTGTTTGGGCTCCACTTTGAGCCATTGTGCCATGAATCACTCTCGTTTGGAATCCTTGGTTTGCAAGAAACAAGTTCCAACCTTGCATGCACACCCATCTATGCATACACTTGCTTCTCATGATCACCATCATCATATGTATGCTCACGTGTACACATGTACACATTGTGGTCGAAAAGGCCATCTTGCTAGATTTTGTTATGATCTTTTACATGTTAAAAATTTAGCAACTAATTTTGTTTGGGTTAGAAAAGATGCTAACCCCCGTGGACCCACAAGAAAATGGGTACCAAGATCCACCTCTTTGATGTTTGGTGTAGGTGGAGGCTCTCGCATCACGTGAGAGATTTGGTGCCTTGAGGTGGATGCATTCTAAGCTTAAAAGAGAATTATTTGGATGCTTCACACTCAAGGGAACTTGGTGGAGAGGACCACCATTGGTTTGGAGAACTAGAGAAGAACCTTCATTACTTTTGGTATCATTCTCTAACTCCCACTTATTTGCATGCTTTTCATGTTCATCTATTTGTAGCATGTTATATTTTATTGTTCATTATGCTTGTGCTATGCTCATTAGACTAATGTTATACATGTTTAGTTATTTGAGCACCCATGTTTCATATGGATCTATATTTAGTGTTCACACCTTGTTTAAACTAACATGTATGCCCTAGATCTAATGCACATGCATATGCATAAAGATCATATGATTTTCATGTTTCTATGATTTTTTGTTTTAATAATTCGTGTTTTGATTATCATAATCATATTGATTGTTGACCCGTTTCATGCTTCATGTTTTGACAACTTGCTTGAATGATAGTTTTCATTAAGACTACGATTTATACTTGTACAACTAGTGAGTTACAAATAAACCTTTATATATATTTGTGCTTGAACGCTCATTTGTATTCACTTAATGTACTAGTATAGTCTAGTTTTGATGATTATTACATTTGACTTGTATTCACTATCTTACATGTTTTGTTTAACTTTATGTATATGTCCATCTTGTCCAAACTATCATTTATACATATACATCCTTGAGCCACGTGCCTTCATGCATATACTTTTGTGGACTCATTGTGTTTAGGATATGTATGTATACTTTAGTTTGTACATGACATACATATGCCTTGAAGTTTAAATCATGTTTTGATGATTTTCATGTTTTTAGATGATTTCAATAGGTGATTTCACATCTTAGAAGAATTTCATGATTTCAAGGAATTTCATATGAGCTTAATTGTCCATTTTCATGATTGATATGTTTCTCACAACACTTGTACACTCACTTTATTAGTTTACTCATGATTTGCTTTCATGAGACTTTGATATGAGCTTTATGGATTTTGAGTGTTTAGTGATTATGTGATTTACGTATGACTTGTGAAAAACTATTTTGTTTTCATTTCCCTATTTGAAGGATCTCGTTCTAGTTTTTCTAGATTTTCCAAAACTAGTTCATGTTCTTCACTTTTGGTAGAGATTTTCAAACAAACTACACTTTCAAATCTATTTTTTTGAAAACCCCTACCTTCCATGGGCGGTTGGATGGGAGATCATGTTCTTGTATGCTTTATAATGAAAATCCTTTTTATCTTGAACCATGATTGGGTGGTAGGTTATATGAGATATACACTTGTATTTATTGTTGTTTCAATTGGTATCATTGAACTCTTTCAATTGGTATCAATATGACATCTTTTTGTATACTCATATATGTTTTTATTTTATATATGTATGCTTGCACTTCATAAAGTATCAAATTTCAATTGATATCTATCTTTTACATACATATATAGATGATTTATTTGTGCTTCAAGATATCACAAATTTTGTTTATGCTTAGCTTGAACTTTTCAAATTGAAACAATGTTAAAGCAAATTTTCAATTGATTTAATTTTCAATTGGTATCTTATTTCAAGCATATGCATATTTTCATTCGGTATTTCATAAAAGGGGAGAAAACTAGTATTTTATTTTTCAAATTGGTATTTTATCCTTCAATTGATATTTTTTTTGGTATTCCACTCCCATGCTTTATGATAGAAAATAAAGATTTCAATTGGCAAAGAAATAATTTCAATTGGTATCTTGTGTTTTAAGAATAATAGTTTCATTTGGTATCAAGATTTGTTTTTAAGGAAATTCAAAATTAGTATTGTTTAATTCCAAAATTGGCATCTAGTTTGTTTGTTTACAATTGGTAGGTTATTTGTTTACTTACTAATTGGTATCAAGATTTTCATTTTTTTTGTGTTTTTCAATTGGTATATGTTCTCGTTTTGATTTCAATTGATTTGTTGTTTTTCAATTGGTATCAATATACACTTCATTGACACATTTTTTTGGTATCATATTTGATTTAACCCTTTATTAGTTCTTTGTTTTGAACAAAAAGGGGAGAAAAATTTATTGTTTTTGCTTTTATTTTTAACCCTTTTTGATGATTGACAAAAAGGGGGAGAAGAATTTGAGTTTTATATGCATATTTGTGTTTGCATATAGTTTACATTTGATGAAAAGAAGCCTTGTTTATATGCATGTCTATGCATGTTTTATGTGCATGTTTTATGTTTCATTTTAATTGGTATCAAGGGCATGTTTATATGTGTTTTAAGAACATTCATTGAATATTAAGAACATTCATTGCATATCTTATATGTTTTATTGTTATGCATGAGTTAAGGGGGAGCTTCTTTGAAGCTTTACTTTAATCCATGCATATATAACTCCATGAGTTTTGTCATCAGCAAAAAGGGGGAGATTGTTGGCCCAAAGGCCTTCCACTCTAGTTTTGATGATGATTAACTCATGTAGTTATGTGTACTAATAATCTTGTGATTTAAGTTTCAGATCATTAATCAAGTTATTAGTTGGTGATTAGCTTCAACAAGATGATTTGGAAGCTTTCACATGTTGATTCAAGAGCCCGAGCGTCAAAAATCATACATTGCACTTGCTCGGTGAATCAAGAGTTTTTGGATCGAGCCGACTTGGAGATTGTGCTCTAGCTTGGAGATTGCGCTCTACAAGAAGACTTAGGTATCCATAGTTTTAGTTTGGGTTTAGATCCTAATTGTAAAGATTAGAATAGTATGATAAGCTCAAGTTCACAACACACACCTCTCATGTTTTGATTTTCGGTTTTAGGTTTAACCGATCTTGGTTTTCATGAATAGATTTTTTATCAAAACAAGTTTACATGGTTTATGTATATTAGATTTTTTCTATATACATGCATGCTTCAATTGTTTAGACAAACTTTGCTTGATAATCTATTCCATGTGTTTTATGTTTTGGTATTTACAACAAAACATATTTTTGGACTTAATGACAAAATCATGATATATATATGTTTCTTGTATATTGAATTTCTATTCATATACAATATGCTTCAAAGTGTTTAAATATCATATTTTTGTATCATGGATGAGTTTTAGACAATGTGTATTTTCTATTCAAAATACAAGGTTTTAGAAAATACGGTTTTTGGTTTTTGGCAAAATTTCTATGACACAAAAATAGTCAAATATGTTTGAAATTTGTGTTAGGATTTTTAACACAAGTTTGTATTTCAATATAAAATGATAAAACTATTTTTGTGGAATTTTAGAGATTTTGTGGGATTTATTATAATATTTTTTCCCCAGATTTCAGACCTGTTTTTGTCTGCCAGGCTTTTCCGGTCGACTGGTTCGGTCGACCGCAACAAAGAAGCCAGTCGACCGTTCCGGTCGACTGACGTGCACGGATACGTGCACGCAGGCTGACACTGCATCCGGTCGACCGAAGCGGTCGACCGACAGAGAGCTGTTTGCTCTCAGGTATTTTCGGTCGACCGAGGCGGTCGACCGGTAGCCACAACGGTTCAAAATTTAACCGTTGGGCGGTCGACCGTCTCGGTCGACCGGAAGGCTATTTCTGGCAAAAGTTCTGTCAACGGCTATTTTTTGTAATTGCCTATAAATACCCCATTTGAGAGAGGTTTTCTCTAAGATTTTTTGTGCGAATTTTTGCTGATTCTCTGGTGTTTTCAAAGCAATCAAAAGAAGTTTTTGAGCTTGAATTGAACAATCCATTTGGTGTTTTCATTAGGGTTTGGAAAATCAAAGAAAGGGTTTTTGGGAAAGAATTTTAATTGAACTATTCTATCTTGATTTCTTGATTTTTCCCAAGGATTTTCTTTGTGATTTCTGATTTCCATTCCTTTGGTTTTCTCCACACTTGAGCAAAAATCTACTATCTATATCTATAGGTTATTTGTGTGGAAGAAGAAGTTGTTTGTGGTTGTTGTTGTGACCACCAAGTTGTAACCCAATCTTTTCTTAGCTTTGTGCTTTGGGTTGTATCCCTCTAGTTGAGAGGTGATCCTTGTATTGGTTGGTGATTGGGAGTTTGTTGTATTGGCTTGGATTTGTGCCTCAAGGAGGAGGTTGTAAAGAGAGGAGTTGGGTACTCCTGGTAAAGGGTCCTAGGTGGACGAGCTAGTGGATATCCTTCGTGTGTCGAAGGCGGGGATGTAGAGCTGAGTGCTCGAACCTCGATAACATATCTTTGTGTTTGCGCTTGATCCATTTGCTCTCTCTCTACTCTCTCTTTACTTTGTGCCTTGCAATTATTTATATTGTGCATTCATATTTGCTTGGCTTGGTTGTGTGTGCATCATTTGTTGATCACACTTGAGTGTAATTTGCATTAAGTTTTTAAATTCCGCATTTAGTTCCTAGATTAGCATTGTCACCTATTCACCCCCCCTCTAGGTGACTTTTCAGTTAGTAGCTATGAGTTTTCTTTCTTTTTCACTTTGTTTTAGAAATATCAAAAATCACAAATATCTTCTTTTCTATGTTTCCCACTTCTTTGTATTTCACCGTACTCTTCTCTTTTCATTCTTTGTTTTCTTTTCTTTTTATTCTTTCAAACATAGAAGAACTTTTAATATACATGTGAACATACCGTATAAGCTTCTATCGCCTCCCGTCCTATTGGATTCGACTTGTTTTAGCTTCTATGCTATAACGGAAGTATCGAGGAAGCCAAAGCGCACATAATTTTAATATCGATTTCAAAACATACACTTTTCGTGCGCAATTTTTCCCAGATCACGGTACAGCTGGATGCTCACAGGTAGAACAGATAGATTTAGTTGCACAATATAGCTAAGGCTATTGTAAACACAATCACAAATTGAAATCCATCAGTTTCCCTGACCCGATATAAGTTATCCTTTTTATCACAGAGTATTATAATTATCAGTGTATGGGAATGAGCAGGAGCATGTCAGGAGTGACACGAGTATAACAAGATTTCAATTATTAAATTCACGTAATGTGATAATCGTGAATCAAGTGATAAAATAGCAGGTGTGATTGAGGTTTTACTTGCACACAAGAATACAGAATTTCAGAACTTAGAAGAAAGAGTGCAAGGTGCTCAATACTACCGCAATAGCAAGTGGCTATGTAGGTCGTGATCCTCAAGGAGGGACTAGCGATGGAAGCTTGTTTAGCAAGTTCTCTTTTATGCTACAATTAATGGTTAAAAATTCTTCTTTTAGTTCTTTAAAAGGAAAATGAAAAATTGAGTTAAAGTCAAGTTAGGAAGAAAGTGGTAGAATAAGGAGATGGAGAAAATAGAAGTGATATGTACAAAGAAAATGATAGAGTGAAAGAGATTTGGGTGATTATGGTGTTGGTGATCTACACTAAAATTTACAAGAAAGGAAAGAAAAACTAAAACCTAAAAACATACTTACTTATTCGGTGCCTGTTTACCTTTCACCCATAGCGACGATGTACCTTTCTTTGAAGGCGAGCGAAGCATGGCAGATGAGATCTTCCCCATTCCCGATTTACACTATGAAATAAAGGGGCGAGCTATACTACCATAGAAATGGATGTCCATCACCATAAGCCATCAACGACACTTACAAGGAGAAGGAAACTTTGAGGCTATCGGCTTCATTTGGATCCACAAACACAAAAGAGGAAAGCGAACAAAAACAAGAATAGAAAAGAAGAAGAAACCTCGATTTGATTCAAATAACAATGGAAGAAAAGATCACTTACACTGGTGTCACATTCAGTACAAGCTTGCTCTCATTCTTTCTTGAAAGTATCCTCTCCTCTCAGTTACATAAATGAAACAAAAATTACATGAAAGAAAATAAAAACCTAAGTTAGAAACTACAAATTAGCCTAAGTTCTACTCTCTGCTTGGTCCTCCTCCTCTTTGCCTTTGAGATTGCAGGTATTTATAGGAGAAATGCAGAGGATAGAAGAGTATGAAGATAAGAGAAGCCAGCTATTTTTGAATTTGAATTCTCCCCTTATCTCCAAACTTGATTTGATGTGGATATTCAGTTCTGATCTGCAGCTTATTGGCGTATTGATTACAAAATATAACTTACCAAATGATAGAATTAGAAATAATAATCAACTTAAGAGTTGTAGCTCTTTAAGTCCTCTTTCTGGATCATCTTGAATCATCAGATTTGAGTTCTGGTAGCGAAAATATGATTCAAATACTAAAATGTATCGAGCCAGAATCTGAGTCAAAATTGCTTCATCTCATCCGTTGATCTTCTCTCTATCCGTTTATCCCTTTGGATTTGGAATCTGTATTTGATGTTATCCTCGGTTGATCTTTAGCTTTAACCACTTGATTCACCAAAAACTGAATTTAACCAACTGGATTTGGGATCATCCTCCTCTAACCAAATAGATCTAGTTAAATCTGAATTTAACTGATATTTATTTGATTTTATCCTCTTTTCCCCCATGATTATCTTCTGCAAAATAGACATTTAAGACAAGGAGTTTAGCAGATTTATTATATGATAAATGTGGATATGTAATAAAGAATAATGCAATAAATGTGTGCAATCACACCCCCACACCTATCTTTTGCTCGTCCTCGAGCAAAATAACAAAACTAAATCAAAATTATTAGACCACTTTCGTAGGTCACGTGATTGCACTGAGCTTGTGCAACAAGCCGTTATAAACCTCTAGGTTACCCCTAGAGGACGAGTTTTGTCTCGTGAGGGTTTTCAGTGAATTGCATCCACAAAATCCATAAATAAAGAGAAAAATGTTAATATTTTGAAAGCACATTTTGAAAGAAAAATATTTGAAATATTATTGTAAGATTTAAGTAATCTATAAGTTATAGGAAAACCGAATTTTTCATTCCTAAACTTAGTCTCTATTCAAAAATTTGTTATCAATCAAAATAAGGAGTCAAATTGTGCTTCTCATTTAGTCTATTACTTTACCCTAAGTCATATGCATCTTCGTAATCGTGAAGTATTGACTAAGGGTTCTTTAACTCTAACTCTTATGCCTTATTTATATATATATATATTTATATATTTTTATTTTATTTTTGGTGGTATTATTTCTTAGTTCTATTAGGCTTTCTAATCTACCCATGTAACGAGCCTTTAATTGATGACTCCCAAATCAAACGGTCTTATGGCACCAGGTGAGAAGACACCCAAGGACTTAAGGACTCGAGCAAACAAGGCTACAAAACTAAGGATTTTATTATATGAACCGCTTTTAGGCATGAATACTTATGCTTTATTAGACACAAATACCTAGCTTAATCAGAGGATTGTTATATATATATTTTTCTTAAACTTATCTAATCATCTTTCGCATAAATACCAAGGCTTGCTTAGGCCAAAGCACCTAGCTAATAAATAATTAGATTTGTTTATCTTTCATAGATACATTTTTTTCTTTTTTTTCTTTTTTTTATTATATATATATTTTTTAAGGCATAAGAATCTTTGTTTTTGAACCCTAAGTGTGTAAGTGTAAGAACTGTGCATATTTTATCCAGGTAAAGATTAAGACTAAATTACTTTGACAAATTATCTTCCTAACTCTAAAAATCAAACAAATAATCTTATTTTGACTAAGTATAAGAAATCTTAATTTGGATTTTTCTATTCCTTAAATTGACTTAATTTCTTACAAAAAAATATGTCAAAATATTGTTTCTACTTTCAAAAAGTTTTTTAAAAGTAAAGAAAATGTTAATTTTTTATTTATATTTTTTTATTTTTTAAATAAAAAGAAAAATCAAACCTAAGTTATGTTAGAACCTTCCCCCACACCTATCTCATGCATTGTCCTCAATGTATGAATTAGTGCATAGATGCATGAAAAAGAAGAAAGGGAAGAAAAATATTACCTTAAGGCGGTGGTTCCGGTGGTGGTCTGATTGGTCCACGAAATCCGGCCCAATCGAATTTTCGTGGAGTTCGAAGGAACCCACCAGAAATCTCTCTTATATAACCCACTAAAATGATGTATATATAAATGGTTTTTATTAAAAAATTTACCCCATTTAATTTTCAAATTTCATAATTAATTTTGGAGTCAATTTTGTCAACCGCTTTGTCCCAAAATGGAGTGTAAAAGATGGACTGATTGACTTGAACTTAGGAAGTACGGGAACTAATACCGACTCAGGAAAGTGACTTAAGTCAAGTAAAGGTTCAGGAGTCGAGATTGGTTCAGGAAGTGGGTCCAAATCAAGAAGTTGAAACTCAAGTCCACATTCATTTTCCCACAATGGAATGTGACTTAATATTGGTGATTCAAGTTCAAGAATGACAGGTGTGGGAATCAAAACTAACTCTAAAATATTACTCAAATCGGGTAACAAAACAGGAGTCAATATTGATTCGGGAATTTGAACTGGATCACAAATTTGAGAATCTAGGTCACATTTCTTATTGAGTTCAATTTCATAAAAATGAGAACTTGCCAATTTGTCAATGGGACTTTCAAAAGTATGAAATTGGTCAAGTTCAATATGATGATCATAAAAGATTTGTGATTCAATTTAATGATGAATTGGCACAGGATCCAATGTTGACTCTGAAAAAAGATTGAAATCAGATGAAGACACCCGAGTCATTATTGGATCAGGAAGTAGACTTGAATCACCAAGTTGAGGTTCAGGATCATATTCGTTCTCAAGTTTTATTTCAGGAGAGGGATAACTTGCCAAACTGTCAATGTCATTTTCAAAATTTAGAGTTTGGGCAATTTCAAATGGTTGTATTGAAATCGAATCTTATTTTTCAAAACAACATGATTCTTCAGCTCTAACAGAATGGTTAGCGACATCAGAAATGGTCAAACGGTGAGAATGGAGAGTTTGGACCATCATATCTATGTCATGATTACAAGCGATTTGAGCCTGAGTCATGGCTTCAAGCATCTTTTCATAGTTGATTGGTTCATCGGTTTGTTGCGATAGGACTTGAAAATATGAAGTGTTATTTTTGAATTTGTGGTGAAATTGTGAGTCCGTTAGATTTTGTGATTGTTGCTTGGACTCACGCATACTCATTTTCAAGATTGATGGTTTTCTATTTTGAACTGGTGGAGTTGAATATGAATCTTGAAAATATTGTGGACAAGGTGGATAAGGAGGACAAGTTGGTTGAAAATTGGACTCGGGGGAGGTGAATCCTCATTAACTCTGTGAAGAGTTGAAATTATTCTAGAAATTATGGTTATAAGATTGGGGGCATGGGTTATATTGATTCGGATTGGAAATATATACCAGATTGGAAATATCTGAAAAAGAAGTTGGGGTGTAATATGAATTACCATTAAAATTGGAAAAATTATTGTTATAAGTCATATCACACAATAAAATACAAACAAAGAAAAAACAAACAAACAAGCAAACAAATAAAAAGAAAAAAATCTAACCTAAGTTAGGTAAACCTTAGACCTAGACGACTCCTAACTGGTTAGACTGTCCACTGGGGGTATATTGCCGAATCTGATCACAAGTTAATCGGCCAGGTAGGGGCAAGATTGGTGGGAGGTATCCGCGCAGAAGCGACGGGCCGAATTAAGCCAAACCACCAGCTTTCAGGGTTTCGCCCTCAATCCCCAACCTTAGTCACCGATTTGGCAAGAGTCAGATTCAAATCAGCTTCTCCCTTAGGTCAGTCTCCTATTTGAGTCCGAGATGTCCCTAGGGCCAACGTCTACTCAGTTTTAGTTAGGCTTGGGTTAGTGAGTGAGGAGATTGTTTGTGGGCTAAGGGAGGGTAATTACTTCCCCACCTTATCCTGTTTATAGGACAAACCCTTAAATCAATTTAGTGCAGTGTACAAGTATATAAAAAAAAGTAACACTCAAGCAATATTTCATAAAAGAATGAACCTTATACTAAATGCTATGCACACATACCTTGGCTCCAGCACTCTTCAACAGTAAATAGAAAATGTAATGAAATAGACACGTGCCTAAATGCAAAGTCTAAATCATTTTTAGCATTTACAATCAACTTTTTACTGTTGTGTTAGAAATGTATATACAGTGAGTCATATAAGGAAATAAATGCTACAGTTATTAAACTATGCAATTCAGCCAACCTGCAGAAAATACAGGTTAGTAGTTCACACAGATTACCACAAGAATGTAGCAAATCTGATGGCTTCTGGGCGCTACTTTCTTGAACAGAGTCCAGGGCCACTTATATGTCCACTGTCGCAAAAATTCCTTGTTGTTAAATCTGTACACCAAAAACAAAGAAGAAGGTTAACAAAAAATGTAAACTTTAAAGAGAATTACTTACCGTCCCTCCCCGGCAACGGCGTCAAAATTTGATTGAGGTTTTACTTGCACACAAGAATACAGAATTTCAGAACTTAGAATAAAGAGTGCAAGGTGCTCAATACTACCGCAATAGCAAGTGGCTATGCAGGTCGTGATTCACAAGGAGGGACTAGCGATGGAAGCTTGTTTAGCAAGTTCTCTTTTATGCTACAATTAATGGTTAAAAATTCTTCTTTTAGTTCTTTAAAAGGAAAATGAAAAATAGAGTTAAAGTCAAGTTAGGAAGAAAGTGGTAGAATAAGGAGATGGAGAAAATAGAAGTGATATGTACAAAGAAAATGAAAGAGTGAAAGAGATTTGGGTGATTATGGTGTTGGTGATCTACACTAAAATTTACAAGAAAGGAAAGAAAAACTAAAACCTAAAAACATACTTACTTCTTCGGCGCCTGTTTACCTTTCACCCATAGCGACGATGTACCTTTCTTTGAAGGCGAGCGAAGCATGGCAGATGAGATCTTCCCCATTCCCGATTTACACTATGAAATGAAGGAGCGAGCTATACTATCATAGAAATGGATGTCCATCACCATAAGCCATCAACGACACTTGCAAAGAGAAGGTAACTTCGAGGCTATCGGCTTCATTTGGATCCACAAATACAAAAGAGTAAAGCGAACAAAAACAAGAATAGAAAAGAAAAGGAAACCTCAATTTGATTCAAATAACAATGGAAGAAAAGATCACTTACACTGGTGTCACCTTCAGTACAAGCTTGCTCTCATTCTTCCATGAAAGTATCCTCTCCTCTCAGTTATATAAATAAAACAAAAATTACATGAAAGAAAATAAAAACCTAAGTTACAAACTACAAATTAGCCTAAGTTCTACTCTCTGCTTGGTCCTCCTCCACTTTGTCTTTGAGATTGCAGGTATTTATAGGAGAAATGCAGAGGATAGAGGAGTATGAAGATAAGAGAAGCTGGCTATTTCTGAATTTGAATTCTCCCCTTATCTCCAAACTTGATTTGATGTGGATATTCAGTTCTGATCTGCAGCTTATTGGCGTATTGATTGCTAAATATAACTTAACAAATGACAGAATTACAAATAATAATCAACTTAAGAGTTGTATCTCTTTAAGTCCGCTTTCTGGATCATCTTGAATCATCAGATTTGAGTTCTGGTAGCGAAACTTATGATTCAAATACTAAAATGTATCCAGCCAGAATTTGAGTCAAAATTGCTTCATCTCATCCGTTGATCTTCTCTCTATCCGTTTATCCCTTTGGATTTGGACTCTGTATTTGACGTTATCCTCAGTTGATCTTTAGCTTTAACTACTTGATTCACCCAAAACTGAATTTAACCAACTAGATTTGGATCAACCTCCTCTAACTAAATAGATCTAGTTAAATCTGAATTTAACTGGTATTTATTTTATTTTATCCTCTTTCTCCCCATGATTATCTTCTGCAAAATAGACATTTAAGACAAGAAATTTAGCAGATTTATTATATGATAAATATGGATATGTAATAAAGAATTATGTAATAAAGGTGTGCAATCAATGTATCAAGTGAAAACATACAGATGTCGTGTGTCAAATAATAATAGGTCAAATGATTAACACATCTGATATTAACTGTCATATACACAATACGGGAAAACGGTACAGATATAGAAAATTAGCACGAATATCGAAAAATAATACAGTTTTTAGAAAATAATTTAATTAAAGATTTCAAACTCTTCACAACCATCAATAAAAAAATTAATTACACTATCACACAGGCAAGCGGGCAAGCAAGCAAACATTCAAGCGAAGCTAAGCAAAGCCGGAGCGAAGCTAATGTACAGCACTAGATGCTATTACGCTCGGCATGATTACCGCTCGTGGCACAACTAAACGCACACGACTAAGCGAGCGTATGAACGCATGCTACCGCATGTGGCGAAGCCGCGCTCACAGCGTAACCACGCTCGAACAGAGTTAGTGAAAAAGTGTTGAGTGCTAGGTCCGCCTACCAGGCATTATATATAGAAAGTCTAGAGGAATTTAATAAATCTCAGAGATGTTAAGCCCGGAGGCTAAGTATTGAAACCAAAAAGTAGTTAATCCCGGTGGCTAAGTTGGTACCTGCAGAAATGTTAGTATCAAACACGCATATAAATATAATTAAAGAACATAGCAGATAATAATGACTAAGCATATAGACGTGTGAAGCTAAGCAGTGATGGAAAAAAGTCAGCGAGTAGCGTTAATCACTAAAGTGCATGGCAGAGATATAGAATGTAATGAGACGAGTGTCTAACCACTATGTCTATCGTACACGACAGAGCTACGCTCGGGCGAGTTTACCGGTCAAGCCTGAGTGCTAAGCTCACCATTCAGGCGGGAGCAGATTTAAATAAACCGCAAAGCGGTTGAGTCCGGAGGCTAACGACCATGAAGTATCGGCCAAGTACAGCAAATCTGGAATACAAAGCAGTGCAAGCAAATACAAGAAATTGCCTACGCTATTGTAGGTCAACTAGAGGGGGTTAATAGGTGACAAGCTAATCAAATGCAAAACCAATGTAGAATTAAAACTAATTATGCAAACTACAGATAATAAGCTAACACACAACATATATCCTAGGATTGTAGTCGAATTCTCGGAGAAGGGCTCTGGACTATCTCCTTAAGTTTCCTCTAGATTAATAGTTGAGGTGCCACTATGGCACTCTTGGTTGAATACAAGTGGGAGTAAGCAAACCCGAACATATATACAATTAAGCACAAATATATCAAGCATATAAATAAATAAACAATATAAGCAAGTAAGATATATAAACACAAGTAAGAGAGATAAGCAATCGCAAACAAGGGAGATTTGTTTCGACGTTCGAGCACACTTGCTCTACGTTCCGCCTTCAACACTATGAAGGATTTCCACTAATAATTATCCTGCAAGATCACCTGGTGTCGCAGCAGCTACAACGAGTTCCCTCAAGAACTCTTGGACCCACAAGTCCCTCACTTGTTCCCGCAAGAACAACACAATACGAACTCAAAATTCGCCAAGGCCGCAACTTTTACAACTCCTCCAACCACAAGTTAGAACACTTGGTGATCACTTCCCTTGATCATCACAAAACACTCTTCAATGAGGCCACAACCTCTACAACTCCTCACAATACAAGAATGAAAACTTGTGATCACTTCTCTTGATCACAAAAATAACTCTCACAACAAGGATCTCTAGAGGATTGATATAGTAATAGAAAGCTCAAGTTTGTATGAGAAAACTAGATTGAATGAGTGGAGGAAAACTTAAGAAATCTCTTTTAAAAACACTCTTTAAAAACTCTCCTTTTGATATAGAAGTTTTAGCCCAAAAACATGTGAAGAAAAACTCTAAGAGAGATGGAAAAAACTGACGCTAAAACTTCTCCAAAATCTTGTTCAAAACTGGCCAAGAGAACCCCCTTTTATAAGGTTAAAAAAACTAGTCGTTGTGCTCAGTTTTCTGGCCGAACAACCGGCCGGTCAACCGGCCAGTCGACCGGCCAACGGTTTTATTTATAAGGGTTGCTGATCGACCGCCTGTCGACCGCACCTAAGTCAAAGACCTTGACCGTTCGGTCGACCGAGCCAGAACCAGAGAGCATTGCTCCATGGTTGATCGACCGGGGCCAGATCCAGAGAGCAAGTTCTCTGGATTAGTTGACCGCCCGATCGACCGGCCCTCAAGCCAGGCTTGTGCATGTTGCCTGTGCACATTGGTCGACCATTCAGTTGACCGACTTCTGTTTTGATTGACCGCCAAAAGCCCAGGTATGTGGTTTTAAAGGGATTAAAACTTGGACTATTGAAACCCTAAAATTTTATTTAAAATACAAAAAATCCAGTAAAATAAGTTCATTGAAATACTTTGAATTACAAATATGTGTGATAAAAAATCAACACATATTACAAACATATTGAACTATTTTTGCGATATAGAATTTTAGCCTTAAACCAAAAACCGTATTTTTCAAAATTAACTTTGAAATGAAAATGGATTATTTTCAAAACTTATTTAAATACAAAAACAAGATATTAAAATTCATTTGGAGCATAGTGTGTATGGATATGATCCATTACACATATAAGATGAAATATCTATGTTTTTGATAATAAGCTCTAAACAAAGTTTTGATAAATACAAAACTTAAACGTATGAACTAGAAACATCAAACTAAGTTTTTCTAAACAATTAAACCAACAATGTATATAGATGAAATTCAATATATATATAAAATATGTAAACTTGTTTTGATGAAACTCTATTCATGAAACATAAAGATATCTACTTTGAAGCTAAACAATAAAACGGTATTTTCTAAAATCAAAACTATTCTTATAAAACACTATATATATATTTTGTGTGTGTATATGAGCTTGAGCAATCCACAACTAATCTATCCTTTACATTTTATCTTAAAACATAATCTTAACACTTACAAATTAAGACTCAAGTCTTGAAAATCTTTTTCTCCTTCTTAACTTAGTCCAGACCTTGATCCATGAGTTAGACTCCTCTTGAGTACTTGATACGATCTTGATGCGCGAGCTCTTGAATCAACACATGCTAACTTCAAAACTTGACTTCGAATCTTTCATTGAAGCTAAACACCGACTAAGATCTTGATTAATTATCTAAAACTATATAAACACAATATCATTAGTACTATAACTACATGAGTTAATCATCATCAAAACTAGAGTGATGGGCCTTTGGGCTAGCAATCTACCACTTTTTGATGAAAACTCATGGAGTTATATATGCATGGATTAAAGATAAGCTTCATAGAATCTCCCCCTTAACTCATGCATAACAAATAAGCATAAAGATATTCAATGAAGGCTCATATAAACTAAACATATATGCATAAACATTAATATAAAAGTATGCATATATAAACTCTCTAAATTCTTCTCCCCTTTTTTTAAAACTCATCAACAAAAGGGTGTAGACAAACAAAAAAGAAAGATGTTATATGACATACATTTATGAAAAGGAGAGACGTTAAGTTAACTCTCCCTGTATAGATGCATTACATGGAGAAGGGATGACTAGACCCTAACCCATATAAAGCATAATATACAATGTATAAGCGGAAATGTTAAGCTCCCTCTACACACGTGTATCACATAAAGAAAAGAGGTCAAGCTCCTCAGTATGTGAGATACACTCAATATGATCTATATATAGAGGAGATATTAAGCTCCCCTTGCTTATAGGCAAGACATTTCAAACAAATTTTGAAAACTTTTTTTTAAAAAGAAATTTTGATATACCACTAGTAGGTGGCAAAGCAAATGTTATAAACCATTTGTATGTAAACATAAAAATTATTTTATATATAAACATCAATATGAATACCACTTGTAGGAAAAACATAAATATTGTGAAATCATTTTAAGTTTTTAAAGAACTTTTTTTCTCTTTTTTTTGAAATAGTGCATAAGCTTGTATATGATACTAATTGAAAAACAATTGATATTAAGAACTACATCAAACTTATCATGAAATATTTTGTGCTATAAAGAATTAATATTTTTAAACTTAGCACAATAAATCATATATATGTATGTATGAAAATATCACTTGAAAGTTGAAGCATACATATATAAGAAAAAAAATATGAGTTTACAAAAATGAATTTTCATCAAAATCATGTATATCTCATAACTACCCCTATCATGCACATGTTAAAAAGATGTTCAATAAGACACACAAGGAATGATCGCCCAACCAGCTGCCCATAGATGGCAGGGGTTTTCAAAATAAGTGTTGAAATTATTTTAGCATAGTTTGAAAAACACTACCATATTAAAAATAATAAAACTAGTTTTAAAATAATTTTAAAAACTAGTACAAAATCCTTCAAGTAAGAAATAAAAACACGAATATATCTCGTGATAATATGCTAAATACACAATAATTAACACTCAAAATCCATAAGGCTCAAAAATGATCTCAAGAAAATAAAGTCATGAGTAAACAAAAGAAATGTGAGTGTACAAGAATCATGTGAGTAAACACATTCATGAAAATAGGACAATAAAGCTCAAATCATCAAAACATATGAAAATCATAAAAATTTATTTTTCATTAAAACTAAACAAGCTTGAAGGTATATGTAAGTTTTGTCGAAACTAAAGGTATACATACTTATCCCAAACAAAAATGAGTCCAAAATAGAATTTTGCCTGAAGGCAAGTTACTCAAAGATATATATGTATATCTATTAGTTTTAGACAAAATTAACATATACGTGACGCTAAACATGTACAAAAATAGGGAAAACAAGTATAAATACAAGAATTATAAAAACTAAGTTATAAAGTACATATAATGAGTGAGCAAAGAAGCACAAGCACATAACAATTAAGTGTAGCTCACTACTTGTACAAGTATAAAAATAAGTTTTAACAAAAATACATCTAAACAAGTAATCATCACATGAAGCATAAAACAAATATGATCATTAGGCTAAGTGCACGTGTTTTAGAACTCTATATATATAGTAGTTAAATTAAAGTAAGAACATAAAAGTATGAATTCAAATAAACTTGAGTGTATCTCAAAGACTATCTATGTATATCACATGTCTAATAACATTACATTTAACATAATAAGCATTAAAAATTACAACAACAAAATCATCAATGTAAAAGCATGTAAACTAAAATAAGAGTTTAGAGATAGTTACCAAACCATATGAACTATTTTCTAAGTTTTCAAGCCATGATGGTCCTCCCACCAAACTTCTTTGATAGCGATGCATCAATTTGGCATGTTCATCTAACTCCACATGCATTCACCACCAATGCACCAACCCTCTCACGTTTTGTGAGAGCCCACACCTACATCAAACATAAGAGGTGGGAATTTTGGTACCCATATCTTTTTGGGTCCGGGGGGTTAGCATCATAAGAAACCCAAATATTTTTATTTGCAAAATTTATAAATTTTATTCTTTCAAAATAAAATCTTGCAAGATGGCCTTTACGGCCACAATGTGTACATGTATACACTCAGCATGCAAATGTGTGGTGTGAGCATGGTGTGCATGTGTATGCCATGAGTTATGTTCATGAACATGTGGAGCTTGTTTCTTTTGAAACAAGATTTTTAATCTAGAATGGTTAAATGCATAATAGCTCAAAGTTGAGCTCAAACAATCAATTCTATTTTTCAAGACATGAATCTCATTTTATCAAAAGAAAGTGCAACATTATTATCATGAGAGACATGGCAATAATCAAAATTATTTTTCTTTTTAGAAATATTTTTTCTTTTAAAATAATTTTCTTTTTCAAAGAGTTATTTTCCTTTAAAACAGTTTCCTTTTCTTTTAAAATAGAGTCAATTTTATTTATTAAAGAATTGTTTCCTTCAAAAGCAACATTCAATTTTCAAGATAAAGAAACATTCTATTTTTTCAAAAATTCGTTTTCCATCAACAAAGTTTTATTTTCTTTTAAAACTAAGTCTTTTTCTTCTTTTAACAAATCATATTTTTGAAGAAGTTTTTGACAAAAAGATGCAAGCTCATCATAAGGCATGTCAATATCATCTTCTAGCTCGGTTTCAGAATTTACCTCAAAGTGATCATCCCCTTGGACCATGTAGCACATGTTGGAAGCATCACTTCCATCATTCGAGTCACTCCCCATATAGTATTGCTTTTGTTCACCAAGAGAGATAAGGGTGTTCCATACTACAAAGGCCGAATCAAAGCTAGCAACTCTAGATAAATATTCATCATTTAGGGTACTCCTTAATGCATGGATGTATTTTGCATTAGCCTCAAGGTTTTTGCCATTTAAAAAAATGAAACTTTAATAGTTGTAAAACAAACATGTATCTCTAGAGTTTTTAGGTACATGGACATCTTAACTTTTCAAGTTTGGATGTTAAGAATGTCAAACATGGGAGGTGTCATGAAGTGTATGTGTCTGTGTATGCAATTATTATGATTAGTTAAAATGAGGATCTTTAACTTAAGGTTGTTAGACCCAAATCAAGAGCACCAAGCTCTGATACCACTTGTAGGTCACCTAGAGGGGGTGAATCGGTGACAAGCTAATCAAATGCAAAAAAAAAATGTGGAATTAAAATTAGTTATGCAAACTAAAAATAATAAGCTAACACTCAATGTATAGCCAAGGAGTGTAGCCGAATTCCCGGTGAAGGGCTCTGGACTATCGCCTCAAAATTCCTCTAGATTAAGAGTTGAGGTGCCACTATGGCTCTCTTGGTTGAATACAAATATAAGCAAGTAAACCCAAACATATATGCAATTAAGCATAAATATATCAAGCATATAAAGAGATAAACAATATAAGCATGCAAGATATATAAACAAAAGTGAGAGAGAGAGATAAGCAATCGCAAACATAAAAGATTCGTTTCGAGGTTCGAGCACACTAGCTCTACGTCCCCGCCTTTAACACTTTGAAGGATTTTCACTAAAAATGATCCTGCAAGATCACTCGGTGCCATAACACCTACAACGATCTCACTCAAGAACTCTTGGACCCGTAAGTCCCTCACTTGTTCCCGCAAGAACAACACAATATAAACTCACGAGTTCGCCGAGGCTGCACCTCTTACAACTCCTCCAACCACAAGTTGGAACACTTGGTGATCACTTCACTTGATCACCATAAAACACTCTTCACTGAGGCCACAACCTCTACAACTCCTCACAATACAATAATAAAAACTTGTGATCGCTTCTCTTGATCACAAAACAACTCTCACAACAAGGATCCCTTGTAACACCCCGGTCCGGAGGGTACGGAGACGTTACTGCGACGTATATACGCAGGTCAAAAATACCCTCACGTACATACGCTAAGCATCAGTACGACAATAATCAGAGTCCAAAATTACAAGGTGTATTATACATTCCAACATAGGAGTACAATTACATAGTTATCACCAGATGTGACACCATATTACAAGAATATTACATTACCGATAGGCGCAATTCTGAGAATACAAGAAGATGTACAAGTATGAACAATATAAAAGGGCACTCACGAGTTTGCAGGAGATGTCGCGAGCCAACCAGGGAGAGCAAGGAAGGGACTGGTGCTACAGCTGGTCTGCCTGCTCCGCAAAGTATGCTTGGTCCTCAGAAAAAATTCAAGTCAGCATAAGCTCCAAGACCTGGACATGAGGATCCAGGAAAGTCAGAACTCCCCAGCAAGTGGTGATGCAAATGCCAAGTGGCGAGCATAGATTAGCACACATGTATCAATAAATCTGAATCCTAAATATGCATTGAAAATCATGTTGTGAGCCCATACATACGGGAGTAGAGGTGGAGGCAGAAAATATAACAGATAAGACAACATCAGATATCCCTTAAACTAACCTAAAATAGATAAAACTGGTAAAACCGAATACCAAGTACAAGCAAAACTCATCGTACAAGCTTAGATCACGACTCCATGAGATTAGTACTTCGAAGGAATAATCCAAATAAAGAAACCCTCATCTATGTACCGTAATCCCATGTCACCATAATCCGAGCACATACGACCCGAATTACAAGACAACACAACAAATTATTATCTTGGCATTTTATTATTATTACTCGTCTGACCCATATATCTAGGTATGTGTCCCGGGGTACATCTCAACACACATACATCCATATATAAGTAAGTCGAGATTGGTTACTAGAAGCTGATGAAGAACTGATAGCTCATACTTATAGTAGTTCTTGTCCGCCCGGGACACAGCCATTAGGGACCTGAGATCCCCCTAACACGCATCTTCTAGGGGCCTGAAATACCCCTAACATGAATCGTCAATTTTAGTATTCCACTACTATAAGCAAGGCATCATACCGGCATCCATCACTTTCTCCCACTCCCCGTGTAAGTTATCCCTTTTTATGGCTTATTAAACATAATTATCAGATTACGGGAATGAGTAAGAACATAACTGGTCATAACAGGAGTACATAAAAAGCATAACGGGAGTTCATAACAAGAAATCAGATATTAGATTCCCGTCATGTAATAATCATGAGTTAGGAGTTAATCATAATTGGTATCAGGTTTTAACATGCCAATGACAAGTGTTTAGGTAGGTGATAGGTGATAAGTGATGTCATAACAGGGGACAAGTTATAAGAGATAACATAACAGTTATTAAGTGATATAGACAGGTGTATGACAAATGTTAACATAACAGGTATGTACATCACAATACAAAACGAGAATACCGATACAAATATATAATACAATGCAAGTCAACCCGACAATGCTGTAAGTCCAAAGGGAAGGCGAGGACACTCGCCTAGAACTTTGAAAAATACCGTGAAACGCCTGATCTCCGGAATCCAGGTAACTAACGCGTAAGTGCGTTCAATATAATAAAGATTATATTATATAGGGGAGAGAGAATGAACTAGAAGGAGAGAGGATGAAGTTGCGGGAGTCGCAGCCGTGGGAGTCGCATCGCGTAGAGGCCACAAATGTGGGGTTCGAGACCGCGTTTAAGCTAGAACACGAGAAGAACACAGACGCGGACGTGAGCTCCGCGTCGTGTTGATACAAGAACGCGAAGGTCGTGTTAAGGAATTGATTGGACGCGGGGAGGAGCTCCGCGTCTAGCAATTAAGCAAATGGAGAAAGAAAGGAACAGGGAGATGAGAGAGTGAGAAAGATGCAGGGAATAGAGAAAGAATGGAAAAAGAAGAAAAAAAGAGAGAGAAAGAAAGAATAGAAGAGAAGAAAAAAAAAGGAAAGGAAAGAAAAGAAAGAAGAAGGGAAGTTGGTGGAAGACCGGCCATGGCTTGGCGGCGGTCGCCGGCGGCGGCCGGAGGCCAAAGCCCAAGCAATTAGTGGGGATGCAAGTCTAGTTAAAAGTGAAGATTTGGAGTTTTGAAAAAGGGGTTTCAGAGAACGACGATAGGTTCGTTAGAAAGAGCAAGACGAGGAAAAGAACTAGGTGTGATTGTTGGTGGCCAAGGTGGTGTGGGTGGTGGTGGAAATGGTGGAGAAAATAATGATGGAAATGGCTTATTTTGGTGAAAGAAAGAAGAATAAGATGGTGGTGAAATTAGTGTTATGGTTGTTGTTGTTGTTGGAATGGAGAAGGAGATGGAGGAGAGAATGGTGGTGGAAATGGCGGTGGAGAAGGTGGGGGTGGCCAGCAAAGCGAAGCAAGGCGGCTGCGTTGGCTGCTGTTGGTTTGTTGGAAGAAGAAAGAAGAAAGAAAATGAAAGAGAGGGAAAGAAAGGGGGTGTTTATATATAAGGGAAGGAATAATTATTACAAGTTTGCCATTGAGTTGCAAAGAAATGAGACTCGCGTCTCATTTAAATGAGAGTCGCGTCTGCAAATGAGACCCGCGTCTAGGCCAACTGACCCAGACGCGAAGATCAGCTCCACGTCCAGTAGAGAACGCGAGAGTTGCATTTGACATAAGAGATAAAAAGGCATGGTGAACTGATTAGAGTTGCTTTTGAAGGACAAAATGCTGAATGAAGAGAATCTCTGCATTAAAGACCGAATCCATGTTTGGTGAGCCTCGTGCCTGGGAGGAGGGATAAAAATGAAAAAAAATATAAATATAATATCTGGATAAAATTCCAGTATCTGGGAAAACACCGAAACTTCAGAACAGGTTGAAAAATAAAGTAACTCGGAAAATTTCTAAAAATTCTCAAAAATAATAAATATTATTTTAAGATGTTTGGTGAAATCAAATTTTGGAGATTCAATCTCATTTTCAAAATAAAAATCCTAAAATCTACCGTTAATACTGGTCTACACCGGATCGGCCGGATTTTGATAAATTCTGAAAAATCTAAATAAATACATTTAGATAGAAAATATAATTTTAAGAAATAATATGAAAGCTGTTTCAAGAATTTCAATTCCATTTGTAAATCTAAAATCTGAGAATCGGCCAGCGGCACAAGTCGACCCCAGTTTTGAAGATTTCCAATTTAATTCAGAAAAATTCTAAAAAATCATGAAAATCTAGAATATTAAAAAATGATGTTTGAAACTGAAATCGATCAAATCTGAATCGCAGAAAGACCAAATCAAGTAATAACTTAGGATAGGGTCCTCGGTTTAGACTAGGGCCGACTCCGAGCCTGTGAATCCAGATTCAAGGCAAAATGATCATATAAATGATTCATAATACAAAATAAATGCACAAAGTAAATCGAAAAATATGACCAAAAAATATGAATACGCAACTGGGTACGTATTCCAGGAACGGGGTGTTACATTCCATCTACCTTACAAAAAATGCATCCTCGCAATTGCGATAAGGGAAAGACGAACACAAGAGAGACTAGGGTTGATAATGAGAATATGATAAAGTGGAATATTTAAGAAAGGTCACCAACTCAAAATACGAAAGGTCAGGGGTAGCGGTTACAGTGACATTTTCAATTTTCCTGTTTTGGATACTGGGCTATATATTCTGTTGTCGCTTCTCCTAATGCCTCGGCTGTCATGTTGTAGACTTGGCCTCTGCCATGGTCTACTCCAGTTCTCGCTCCTCTCTACGGCTGATCATACTGCTGGGATGGGAATGGAGCTCTTCGGTCAATGGGTTCTGGGTTACCTCTCAGTGGAGAGGCTGGCAGTACTGGTCGGACTGGTGCTGTATTTCCTACCCTTCTGAACGGGCAATCTCTTATTGCATGACTCCCGGTCCCACATGCTAAGCATAGTCCATTAGCCATTCAACAGTCTTTCCTATAATGTCTATGCTTGTAGCAGAAATTGCATATGATCTGAGGGAGAGAAGGTTGGAATGGTTGCTTGACTATCGGGCCATTGATGGTCCTGGCTGCGTCTTCTTCATTCATCAATGGAAAGGGCCTTTTTACTGGCTTGCTCTGCTCTTGACTCTCGTTTTTCTTCTCCAGTCCTCATTCTACTTCACGAGCAATGGAGAGAACCTGGGAGTACGTCTTCAGCTGTTGAGGAATATGAAACATTTAGACGTCCATCTTCAGCCCTTGTTGAAATCTGCTAGCCCGTTTTTCTTTATCTGCCACCATGTAGGGAGCAAATCTGCTGAGTCTCAAGAAATCAGTAGCATATTCATCCACTGACCGGTTTCACTGTTGTAGCCGGATAAATTGTTCTTCCATGTCCCTTTGAGCTGTTGTAAGGAAGAATCTCTCATAGAAACCCTTTGAGAACTGGTCCCAGGTGATGGGTTTCTCCAGTGTCGCTTCTTCCGCCAACCACCAAGTTTTGGCCACATCCTTTAATTGTATCTTAGCCACTTCCACTTGGTTCTCATCAGGGACTCGAGCCGCCTTCAAAAGATCTGTTGTGTCTACCAGCCACTGTTCCGCATCCAGGGGCTTCTCTGTGTCTGAAAAGATCGCTGGTTGTAATCTCCTAAAATCTGACGTGTTACCTGGGCTCTGCTCTAGGGTGCAACCAACAATCCTTGACGTAGAAGCTCTGTCTGCTGCTGTTGACTCTGCATCATCCCTTGAAGTACCCTCATCAGGCTATCATTATCTCTGCTGGATCCATCTTGAGAAGTACCAGCACCATTACGTGTTCCCTGTCTTTTCATATCTGAGTTGGTTGAAGGGGTAACAAGAAGAAGCTGGAAGGTGAAAGATTGAAGGTCTCAGGATTTAAGAAATGGATCATAAGGAAGAGATAGATAACTCTGCACTTGCAGTTTGATTGTATAACCAGGGCTCTTGTATTCCAATTACAAATTTCTTTACCAATAATTTGTCATCTAGACGTACTGAGGATGCGAGAGCCTGGCTCTGATACCACGCTGTAACGCATCTGTCCGGAGGGTACGGAGATGTTACTGCAACGTATATACGAAGGTCAAAAATACCACACGTATATATGCTAAGCATTAGTACAGGCAAGAATCAGAGTTCGAAAATACGTGGCGCATTATACATTCCAACATAGGAGTACAATTACATAGTTATCACCAGATGTGACACCATATTATAAGAATATTACATTACTGATAGGCGCAATTATGAGAATACAAGAAGATGTACAAGTACGAATGATTAGTCACATATATTGCATTTACATTGTCACCTTACCATACTTTTTAGCTAATAAATCCTATTAATAATTCTTCTTTTTCTTTGTTAAATGTAGGCCCAAGTGTTAAAAGAAAGAAAAGAGAAACAAGCCCAAAAGCCCACCAAATTTTGATTTAATTCAGAATAAATTCGAAATGAAGGAATCAGGGAAAAATCTTGGCATATCAAGAGGTTGAGAAGAATCCTCCCTGAATCAAACGGTTGAAGCCACACAATCAAAGGCTGTTTCGTCAACTTTTAGAGCAGAAACAAGAAAACCAGCAGAAGATACGGGCAAATCATCAAACCAGTGTTCTCCACCAATTGGGTGTGGCCACATGGCCACACCAAGACCGCAGAAACGTGGCCCTAGCCGCGTTTTCGCGGCCAAGTGGAGTCAGTTGGGGGAGCGTTTGCTCCTCTAATCTTCCCGGGATTCCCCCTATTGGTTTTCTCCTATAAATACCAGTTTCAGCAAAGCAAATGGGAGCGAAGATTAGGATTAGAATTTGTGTTTATTTTCTAAGGATTTAGGTTCTTTGTTAGCTAGCACAAAAGTATATTCTTGTTTTTTTAATTTGTAGTCCAGTATCAATACTTGTGAGAGAGAGGAATTGAGTGCTTGTACTTGAAGATTGAAGTGACAGCAATACAAGAATCGAGCTGCTTTTTCTTCCACTCGTATTACGGTATGGCTTGCATTATTTATTTACTTTCTTCTTTGTTTTTCATGAGTAACTAAAATGGTTTTCTGGGCTCACTATTGTAACTCTCTCTAGTTCTTCTTCTCTTCTGGTTTTAAAGAAAAAGACCCAATGAATCATTTGCATGCATTGCTTAAAGCCTTTCTTCTTGAAAGTGTTCTTGAAGGCACATGAGAATGGGTTTGGATTGTTGAACTCTCACTTCTTTCATGAACGTTTCTTGAACTGTTTTTACTTCATTCTTGCTTCTTTGCGCTTGATGATTTAATATTCGATTCTAAACAATTTTTCAAAGAAAAGAGTGAACTCTTCCAACCATCTTATGTGCTTTACTTCAAACTTTCTAAAAATCAACTTTAAGTTTTACCTATGATCAATTTGAGGCACTTAGGATTTCAATAGAAGAATGAACAATTGAGTAGTGAGATAGTGAGCCCAGATTTTCTTCCTTATTATAATCAACAAAACAATTTTCAAGCTTTTTAAATCACCTTCTCCAAAGCCTTTTCTAAAGTTGCAATTTCTCTTTGAATCATCTCTTTCTTTCCATTCTCTTTTCCATTAAAGAACGAACACAATTTTTTTTTAAACGATTCACCGAAAAGCTTCCATCGCATTCCTCCTCGTGGACACGACCCGTTAGCCACAAGCTACACTGTAAATTCTTAAACTCTTTGATTGTTCTTTCATTTTAGCAATCAATTTTTGGCGCCGTTGCCGGGGAGGGAACGGTGTATTTGTTTCCTAACAAGTTTTGTGTGTTGTTTCAGGGACTTGAAGATTCAGATCTAGCATTCAAGCTTTGCAAGAGAAGACTTGCAAATTCTGTGCCCCTACTCTCGAAAGTAGGAAACAGAATTTCAAGAAATTGCGTTGCAAAAATTGAAAAATTCATTGGACTACTAAAACTTTTTTTTGCAAGACATATTGCACGCAAAAAAAAAAATTAAGTTTTTGTATGTTATATTCTTGCTATATCTACTATCCACCATCCCTGTTTTAAGCCAACAGTAAAACACTTGTTGAAAAGTTTAAAAAATAGATTAGACGTTTGCATTTTAGGCACGAGTCTTTTCAATTCATTTACTTTACTGTTGAAGAGTGCTGGAGCAAGGTACAAACACATTGCATTCAGAATAGGACTCATCTCTTGGTTGATTTATATCGCTTTGAGTGAATCTTGTTTATCTTGTACACTTGCACAAAATTGATTTTAAGGGCAACACCCAATAACAAGATAAGGTGGGGATTTAATCACCCTTCCTTGGCCCAAAAATCAGATTCCAAGCACTCACAATCCCAAGCTTTTTAATAAAATTTGATAGACGTTGGCCCCTAGAGACATCTGGACTCGTTAAGAGATCAGCTGAGATTGGAAATTATTTTTGATTCACACTCCAGTCAAATCAGTGACTAAGGTTGGGGATTGAGGGGCGAAACCCCGAAGGCTGGTGGTTTGGCTTAATTAGGCCCGTCGCTTCTGCGCGGATACCTCCCACCAATCTTGCCCCCGCCTGGCTGATTAACTGTGGTCTGACTCGAGCAATAACCTTCTTCGGTTCATTGAACAGTTAGGAGTCGTCTAGGTCTAGGAATCCTAGATAGCTGGTGATTGTTTTTCCTTTTTCTTGTTTGTTATTTTTCTTTTTTGATTGCTTGGTGAACTTGTTTGTGATTGTGATTGTGTATGCAAGTGTGGTCAAGATACCCAATTCATCTAGGTTAATTAGAAACACATCACCACCCAAGTTCGAAACAAGACTAGATTCGGTTATGGATCGACCGACATCTTTGCAGGATAGGTTCTATCCCATTAGAACATCACTTCCATCCTGCATCCAACTTCCATCGGTTGGTGAACACAACTTTGAGCTTAAGCCACAGTTCATCAATACACTCCCTAAGTTCCATGGCTTAGAGTCCGAAGATGCTTATTTCTTCATAAGAGAATTTGAGGAAGTATGCTTAATGATGAAAATCTCACACCTTGCAGATGATGCTATTAGGTTGAGATTTGTCCCATTTGCTCTTAAAGACTTAGCCAAGAAATGGCTCTACAGCTTAGCCGCCGGCTCTATCACATCTTGGGATAGTTTCATCAAGGTCTTCTTGAAGAAATTCTATCCAATTCACAAGACCGCTCTCGTTAGGAAAAACATTATGCAGTTCAAGCAAGAACCTAGTGAACCGTTTTGGAGGTACTTTGAACGCTTCAAAGACCTCCTTGTCCAATGTCCTCACCATGGAATAGAGAAATGGCGACAATGCCAAATTCTTTATGACGGTTTAGACTACTAGACCAAGACCCTCTTGGAAAGCATGTGCAAAGGGGGATTCTTGCAGAAGGATGAGCATGAAGGATGAGATTTATATGAGAATCTAGCTGAAAAGACCATCCAATGGGAACCTACTAGTGAAAGCTCTAGAAATCCAAACTCTTTCTCTTAAAAAGGAGGTCTCCATTCAATTGAATCATCCATAGCTAACGAGGCTAAGTTAGCTAACCTAGCGAGAAGACTGGAAGTTCTAGAAACTGTACACTCTCCAATTGTTTAGAGTTTTGATGATAACAAACCAAATAGGAGCTATATGGTACTAATTAGTTTGTAAGATAAGTTTCAGGTTTGTACCATATTTGGAGGCCATTGCTTAGCTATTGCAAGAAATTCTAGGTTCATAAAGCAAAGAAGGCTTTTTGCACATCAAGGAAGGAACAAAGAAGAGAAGGCTCTAGCAAGGCATTGCATGGCTCAAGACTTCAAGATTGCTCAAGATAATTTATTAGATTTGTTTTTATGTTAGAGTTTTGTTAAAGAATAGTGAATAGGTTTGAAGCTCTATCACACACGTTTTTGCGCACATCTTGTTTCCAAACATATTTCCTATAATATGTACAAAAATAGTTTGTATACAATCTTCAGCCTACAAACTCATTTTTATCCATTATATATATCCCTATTCAAAACTATTTTTGTTAAAAATAGATTTCTCCTCAAAATTCCGTTTTTGTTTTGGCTTTTGACCTGAGCCAGTCGACCGCCAGGGTCGACCGACCTAATGTCAGGTCGAGCCGGTCGGCCGACCGAGTCGACCGGAGTTCTGGCAGCAGTGCGTATCAGTGTGCACGTTTCACGGTCGACCCGGACGGTCGACCGAGACATGCCTGACTGAAAGACTTCTGCTCTCTGTATTTTTGGGTCGACCGGGCGGTCGACCGTTTGCCTGCAACGGCTATTTTTTTTGAACTAGCGGTCGACCGGGCCGGTCGACCGAGGTAGCCGTTTGAACAGTAACGACTATTTCCTGAGCTGGTTTATTTTTTGTCTTTTTCTCACTTAAGTAGGTTTTATGACATGTTTTGATTTTAATATCTTCTGATTAGCCTTAAATATGTTTTATCTCCTAACCCTAGCCCTCTCCTATAAATAGGGGTGTTTAGGGAGAGGTTGGTTACTAGAAAAATTATCAAAATTTCCACAAGTTTAAGGCATTCAAAAAGACTTGGTTTCTTGGTTTTTGTGCTGAAATTCTCTCTCATTTTCTGAAGTGTTTTCAAGAACTCTCTGATTTCTTTTTCTTTTCTCCTTGCACACAAGAGCTTCATTCCTACTCATTATTCTCTAAGGACCTTTGTAAGGGAAGAGAATTTTGTAAGAGAGAGTTTGTGGTCTTTTGACTACTAAGAGATTGCTTGTACTTGAGATTGTGGAGTTGGGTACTCCGGTGAATTTGTAACATCTTTGTGATAGTGAAAGTGGTTGGAATCCTTCTGGGGAAGGCGGGGAAGTAGAGCTGGGTGCTCGAACCTCGATAACAAATCTCGGTATTTGCGTTTGGTTTACTTGCACTTGATTCTTGCTTTACTTTCATTGCTCTTATTACTTGCTCTCTATCTTCATTGCAAGATTCATTTGTTTTCATTCATCTTGTCAATTATAGTCTCATACAACAAGGTTGCATTGCGCACCTCTAACTCATTTTAAGAGGAATCAGGAGGAATGAGTTCAGAACCCTTTACGGGGTATTCGGCTCTTAGTCTTGTTTTGGGCGATTGTTGCATCATATTATTAAATTGTGCATTGATTAGCATTATCACCTATTCACCCCCCCTCTAGGTGATTTTCAATTGGTATCAGAGCTTGGACTCTAGGTTTTAGCTTAACATCCATAGAGAGATCCTTAAAATTTGCTAATCAACATTTGCATTCCATTTGCCATCACTAGTAAACATGGCCGATAACATCAAAACCCCTCCTAAATTTGATGGACTTAATTTCCCTATTTGGAAGGTTAGGATGACTATCCTTTTGCAATCTTTAGGTAGCTTAGTAGCAAAATCCTTGACCAAACCCTATGTAGCACCCGATAGTGATGAGAGCACATGGACCGACTTTACCTTTAGAGAATATGAGGCTAACTCCAAGGCCCAAAATTCCTTCTAACCGCCTTGAATGAGGATGACCTTACACGGGTAATTCATTGCCAATCCGCCTATGAGATTTGGCAACATTTATTGGTCACACACGAGGGGACTTCATAAGTTAAGAGAGCTAAGATAGATCTCTTAAAGTCCCAATATGAATCCTTTAAAAATTGATGAAGAATCTATTGATTGTATGATTACTAGATTTACTAAAATCACCAATGCTCTTTCTTCTTTAGGTGATGACATCTCCAATGACCAAAAGGTGCGAAAAGTGATTCGGGCACTTCCTACATCATGGGAGATCAAGGCCACCACCTTGAAAGAATTGAACGACAAGGATGAGATGGACCTAATTAGTCTCATTGGGAACTTAAAGACCCATGAGATGGAAAAGAAAGCAAGAGAAGAGGCCGCTCCACTAAAGAAGAAATCCATAGCCTTCAAGTCTTCATCCACTCTTGAAGACGATGAAGAAGATGAAGAAGAAGATGAGGAGCTATCACTACTTGTTCGCAATGTGAAGAGAATGTACCGGAGGAACAAGCTCAACTTTCGAAGGAAATTTGAAGGCAAAGAGGAGAGAAGAATTATATGCTACAATTGCCGAAAGCCCGGACATATCATGGCCGATTGCCCGGAGTTCAAGAAGAAGATGACCTCCTCCTTCAAGCCAAAGAAACCGGAAGAAAAGAAAGCGTACAAGGCAACTTGGGATTCGGAAAGCGAGTCCGAGGAAGAGGCGGATATAGCGAATATGTGTTTCATGGCAAACACACCAAAGGTAACCCCTCAATCTCTTGATGATGAAGATGATGAATTAAGTAAAGAAGTTCTTGTTCATGCCTTTATTGAACTTTCAGAAACCTATGATAATAAAAAGATTGAATGCTCTAAATTGGAAAAAGAAGTTGCTTTTCTCAAAAATCAACTTGCTATTATTTCTAAAGAAAAAGATGAAATTTCTTCAACTCTCATTTCTACCCAAAATGAATTTAGTGCTTACAAAGTTGCTTGTAAAGCAAAATTTTCTAAGATTGATGAAAAAGAAATTTCTTCTTTAAAAACTAGAATTGTTGATTTTGAAAAGACTTTAAAGGATTGTGCTTTTAACACTAAGAAACTTGAAGAAATGTTTTCTAAAAAGCACACCTCTCATGCTAAAGATTCACATGTTAAGATTCCTCATGCTCACACTACACATAACACTTCTCATGCTAAATCTTTTCATGCCACAATTCTCATGCTCACAAATCACACACTCACTATGCTTTTAAATATGGTAGAGTGTATAGATGCACATATTGTGGTAAGAATGGACATTTGGCTAAATTTTGTTATGACCAAGTAAATAGATAAAATAATCTTGTTTGGGTTAATGAAACTAACTCTTTAGGACCCAAGAAAATGTGGGTACCAAAATCAAGTCCTAAATTATTTGATATAGGTACACACCAAGGCTCCAAGACGTAGGGAGCGGTGGTACCTTGATAGTGGTTGTTCAAGACACATGACGTGGGACATCAATAACTTTACAACCCTATCAAGGTACGAGGAAGGTGGCTCCGTCACCTTCGGGGATGACTCCAAAGGCACTATCATCGGTATAGGTAACATTCAAATTGGTGCATCTCCCATTATAGAAAATGTTGTACTTGTTGATGGTTTGAAACATAATTTGCTTAGCATTAGTCAATTTTGTGATCGTGGACTTAAAGTTGTTTTTGATGATTCTTCTTGCAAGATTTTTGATGTTAAAACCAATGTTTGTATTCTCACCGGTTTTCGTGATGATAATGTTTATATCATTGACATGCTTAATGTGGAATGTTCTACTAAATGTTTGAATGCTTTTGATGAAAATTCTTGGCTTTGGCATAGAAGATTAGGACATGCATCTTTTGACCATCTTTCTAAGATTAATTCTAAGGAATTGGTGAAGGGTATACCTTGCTTGAAGTTTGAAAAAGACCGCATTTGTGGTGCGTGCCAACTTGGGAAACAAACCAAGTCTTCCTTCAAACCAATCAAGGATATCATGTCAACTAGACCATTAGAATTAATTCATATGGATCTTTTTGGACCAACTAAAACTAAAAGCTTAAATGGTAGTAGATATGCATTTGTTTTAGTTGATGATTTTTCCCAATTTACTTGGGTTTTCTTCTTGGAACACAAAGATCAAACTTTTTCTCATTTTAAGATTTTTCGAAAAAGAGTTGAAAAAGAAAAGGGTTTTTCGATTTTGAGAATAAGGAGTGATAGAGGTGGTGAGTTTGTTAACCAACTCTTCATGACTTATTGTGATGAAAAGGGAATTAAGCATGAAATATCTTGTCCTAGAACTCCACAACAAAATGGAGTTGTAGAAAGGAAAAATAGAACACTTCAAGAGATGGTTAGGACAATGATAAGTGAGTATAACCTCCCTCAATATCTATGGGCCGAGGCCGTAAACACCGCATGCTATATTTCAAATCGTATTTATTTGTGTAAAAATTCTTCCAAAACATCTTTTGAAATGTATCATTCTAGAAAACCTAATGTTGCATATTTCAAAGTTTTTGGATGCAAGTGTTTTGTTTTGAACACTAAAGATAACTTGGGTAAATTTGATGCTAAGGCTTATGAAGCAATCTTTGTTGGATATTCTACAACTAGTAAAGCTTATAGAGTATTCAATAGATCTTCACTTACCATTGAAGAATCCATGCATGTTAAATTTGAAGAATCTAATGTGTTTGTTGAGAATGTTGTAGAGATTGAACCATTAGGTGATAACATGGAGAGACTATGCTTGAAGGACTCACCCGCTCAAGAAGATAAGCAAGAATCAATTGGTGATGTTCAAGAGGATAAAGAGGAAAGCTCTCAACCGCTTCCTAAAGCTTGGAGATACGCTACAAATCATCCCAAGGAGCTCATCTTAGGTGATGCATCTAAAGGGGTAACAACTCGCTCCAAACTCCATGACCTATGTGGTAACTTTGCTTTCATTTCTCATTTTGAACCCAAAAGCATCCTCGAAGCCGAGGCGGACTCATATTGGTTGCTAGCCATGCAAGAGGAACTCAATCAATTTGAGCGCAACCAAGTTTGGCACCTTGTTCCTAGGCCCCACGATAGACCAATAATTGGTACTAAGTGGATCTTTAGAAACAAGATGGATGAGTCTGGAAATGTGATTAGGAATAAGGCTAGGTTAGTGGCCCAAGGTTACACTCAAGTTGAGGGAATTAACTTTGAGGAGACCTTTGCACCCGTAGCACGGCTTGAAGCCATACGGATGACACTAGCTTTTGCATCTTTCAAAAATTTTAAACTTTTTCAAATGGATGTGAAAAGTGCATTTTTGAATGGTTTTATAAATAAAGAAGTTTATGGTGCTCAACCTCCCGGTTTTGTTGATCATGTTCATCCCGATTTTGTTTTTAAACTTGATAAAGCTTTGTATGGATTGAAACAAGCTCCAAGAGCTTGGTATGAAAGGCTTTCTAGTTTTCTCATTTCAAATGATTTTATTAAAGGCAAAGTAGATACAACACTATTCACTAAGCATGTTGATAATGACATTTTAATTGTGCAAATTTATGTTGATGATATAATTTTTGGTTCTACTAATGAGTTTTTATGCAAGGAATTTGAAAAGGTTATGCAATGTGAGTTTGAAATGTCTTCAATGGGTGAGCTTAATTTCTTTCTTGGACTCCAAATCAAGCAATTGCAAGATGGGAACTTCATATGTCAAGCCAAATATGCAAAGGAACTCGTAAAGAAGTTTGGACTTGAAGACTCTAAAGTTTGCAACACTCCCATGGCAACTACAACCAAGCTTGATAAGGATGACCAAGGTAAAAATGTTGATATTAAATTGTTTAGAAGCATGATAGGTAGTCTTTTGTATTTGACGGCAAGTAGGCCGATATCATGTTTAGTGTGTGTCTTTGTGCTAGATTTCAATCGTGTCCTAAGGAGTCCCATCTTATTGCGGTAAAACGCATTATTCGTTATATTAAGGGAACGATTGGAATGGGTCTATGGTATCCGAAAATCGGAGATTTCTCAATGACGAGTTATTCGGATGCCGACTATGCGGGTTGTAGAGTAGATAGAAAGAGTACTAGTGGGACATGTTAATTTCTTGCTAATTGTCTTGTTTCATGGTCCTCTAGGAAACAAAATTCCGTAGCTCTCTCAACCGCCGAGGCGGAGTATGTTGCCGCGGGGGCTTGTTGTGCACAAGTCCTTTGGATGAAACATACTCTCCTTGATTATGATTTGCATTATAACCATATAAAAATATTTTGTGATAATACTAGTACTATACATATGACAAAGAATGCAAATCAACATAGTAAGACTAAGCACATTGAGATTAGATATCACTTTCTTAGAGATCATTTTGAGAAAGGAGATATAGATATTGATTATGTTTCTACGGATTTGCAACTAGCCGATATTTTCACTAAACCACTTGATTTTGCTAGATTTTCCTCATTTGTGCTGAACTTAATGTTTGTGTTATTGAATAAAAATATTTTCATAACCCTTTTTGATGTATGACAAAAAGGGGGAGAATGAGTTTTTATGATAGAAATATGAGTTCATATGGTTTTGGTTCCATATGAGTTTATAAATGTTTTTAGTTTTTGATGTGTTTTCATGAATTCTTGTAATTTGAGTTTAAGTGTTTTGCAAGTGTTTTCATGAATTCTTGTAATTTGAGTTTAAGTGTTTTGCAAGTGTTTTATATTCTCATGGGAGTTTAAGTGTTTTGCAAGTGTTTTATATTCTCATGGTTTTTGGTTTCATGATGTTTACTTGGAAATTATAAATTACATTATTTTTCTTTGTTTAATATAGCATAATTTGAGGGGAGCTTTCTCCTCCCCTATGTTTTTGTTTATAGCCTATTTGTTTTGTCATCATCAAAAAGGGGGAGATTGTTGGCCCATAAGGTTACACTCTCCAATTGTTTAGAGTTTTGATGATAACAAACCAAATAGGAGCTATATGGTACTAATTAGTTTGTTAAGATAAGTTTCAGGTTTGTACCATATTTGGAGGCCATTTCTTAGCTATTACAAGAAATTCTAGGTTCATAAAGTAAAGAAGGCTTTTTGCACATCAAGGAAGGAACATAGAAGAGAAGGCTCTAGCAAGGCATTGCATGGCTCAAGACTTCAAGATTGCTCAAGATAATTTATTAGATTTGTTTTTAGTTTAGAGTTTTGTTAAAGAATAGTGAATAGGTTTGAAGCTCTATCACACACGTTTTTGCGCACATCTTGTTTCCAAACATATTTCCTATAATATGTACAAAAATAGTTTGTATACAATCTTCAGCCTACAAACTCATTTTTATCCATTATATATATCCCTATTCAAAACTATTTTTGTTAAAAATAGATTTCTCCTCAAAATTCCGTTTTTGTTTTGGCTTTTGACCTGAGCCGGTCGACCGCCAGGGTCGACCGACCCAATGTCAGGTCGAGCCAGTCGGCCGACCGAATCGACCGGAGTTCTGGCAGCAGTGCGTATCAGTGTGCACGTTTCACGGTCGACCCGGACGGTCGACCGAGACATGCCTGACTGAAAGACTTCTGCTCTCTGTATTTTTGGGTCGACCGGGCGGTCGACCGTTTGCCTGCAACGGCTATTTTTTTGAACTAGCGGTCGACCGGGCCGGTCGACCGAGGTAGCCGTTTGAACAGTAACGGCTATTTCCTGAGCTGGTTTAATTTTTGTCTTTTTCTCACTTAAGTAGGTTTTAATGACATGTTTTGATTTTAATATCTTCTGATTAGTCTTAAATATGTTTTATCTCCTAACCCTAGCCCTCTCCTATAAATAGGGGTGTTTAGGGAGAGGTTGGTTACTAGAAAAATTATCAAAATTTCCACAAGTTTAAGGCATTCAAAAAGACTTGGTTTCTTGGTTTTTGTGCTGAAATTCTCTCTGATTTTCTGAAGTGTTTTCAAGAACTCTCTGATTTCTTTTTCTTTTCTCCTTTCACACAAGAGCTTCATTCCTACTCATTATTCTCTAAGGACCTTTGTAAGGGAAGAGAATTTTGCAAGAGAGAGTTTGTGGTCTTTTGACTACTAAGAGATTGCTTGTACTTGAGATTGTGGAGTTGGGTACTCCGGTGAATTTGTAACATCTTTGTGATAGTGAAAGTGGTTGGAATCCTTTTGGGGAAGGCGGGGAAGTAGAGCTGGGTGCTCGAACCTCGATAACAAATCTCGGTGTTTGCGTTTGGTTTACTTGCACTTGATTCTTGCTTTACTTTCATTGCTCTTATTACTTGCTCTCTATCTTCTTTGCAAGATTCATTTGTTTTCATTCATCTTGTCAATCATAGTCCCATACAACAAGGTTGCATTGCGCACCTCTAACTCATTTTAAGAGGAATCGGGAGGAAGGAGTTCAGAACCCTTTACAGGGTATTCGGCTCTTAGTCTTGTTTTGGGCGATTGTTGCATCATATTATTAAATTGTGCATTGATTAGCATTATCACCTATTCACCCCCCCTCTAGGTGATTTTCAGAAACTAAGGAACCAAGTCCAGTCAATCAAGTCAGCCCGAACCAAGTTCCAACTCCGGGTTGTACTTACTGTCAGGCCATGAATCATGTGTTTGAGGAGTGTCCTGTATTTCAAGCTCACTCAACCAATGAATGCGGCCTTTTCAAGGCCGAACAATGATCCTTACGCTCCAACGTACAATCCTGGCTGGAGAAATTACCCCAATTTCTCATGGAGCCATCAAAATAATGACCACACACGGTCAAACCATGCAAGCCACTTCCATCATTCCAATAATTCTTCCAATCATCAACCCAACTTTTCCAATCACCCTCACAATTCTCCCAACAATTTTTCAAACCAAGCTCCACCATCTTCCTTCCAGAATCCTCAACTTGAAAGGAGAATGACTGATTTTGAGAGAAATATGGAAAGGTACATGAAGAACCAAGATTTCCTCATGCAAACAATACAGAGGTTAGAGGGTCAAATGAGCCAGTTAGCCAACCCACAACATGAGAGGCAAAATGGTACCTTGCCCAGTCAACCAATAATGAATCCTAGGAATTCACAACAAGCTCATTTGGTTGAGGATCAATCACTGAATCAATGTAATGTTGTTCATACATTGAGGTCGGAAAAGAAAGTTGATAACCAAGTGTCAACACCACCTAATCCTAGTCAGCACAATCACACTTCAGCATCCACCTCATCTAATCCAACTCCTCCTAAATTTGATGAATCTGTAAAAGATAAGTCAACCAGTCATGTGCACCAGCCTATAGCACCATTTCCTAATAAGCTAAAAAATAAGCAAAATCCACACATGGATAAGATAATTGAGATCTTTAATCAAGTAAAGATAAATGTGCCACTTCTTGATGCCATCCAACAAGTCCCATCTTATGCTACGTTTCTTAAGGACATGTACACCAAGAAGAGAAAGACTAATGTACCTAAAAAGGTCTTCTTAGCCACTAACATTAGTGAGCTACTATCGGGTCTGATCCCTGTTAAGCACAAGGATTCAGGTAGTCCAACCATTGCCTTCACAATAGGACAAGCCGAGATTAGTCGTGCACTTCTTGACTTGGGAGCAAGTATCAACTTGCTTCCATTCTCAGTTTATCAACAACTTGGGTTGGGCAATCTTACTCCAACTCGAGTCACTATCCAACTGGCTGACCGTTCAGTAAAAGTTCCAAAAGGGGAGATTAATGATGTTCTTATCCGGGTTGGGGAGTTTATTTACCCTGTTGATTTCATAGTTCTAGAGACACAACCTGTGTCTAACTCCAATCATAGGGCTCAAACTCCTGTTATCCTAGGGCGACCATTCCTTGCTACTACCAATGCCATCATCAATTGTAGGAATGGGTCCATGAGATTAACTTTTGGGGACGTGACTAGAGAAGTTAATGTCTTCAACCTAGAAAAACAACCTCGTAAGATAAGAGATCAAACATTTGAGGTAAACTTTGTTGAAAATAATTGTGATGAAGAGAGTGAAGATTTAGAAGATGAGTCGCTATTTCTTAATGAATTATTTAAAAATGAATGCGATTATCTTGATGAGAAGGCATATGTCGAAGATCCTAATGTTAGAGTACCCTTTAAAAAGGGAAAATTTGATTTGAATATCTTCACTTTCGATGAGCCAACAATAATATATCGCATGAGGATATAATTCAAGAACCTCCGATTGACATACTCTTTGAAAACCTCTTCGAAGAAGAACTCATGTGTTTGGATGAACTAACTAGGGATCTTTTGATTAATTGCACATCTTTAGAGGAAAGTGTTGACCTAAGCTTTGAGGAGATCTATGGAACTGAGTTAGAATTCCTAGGCATTCATAATGAAGAAGTTCCAACTGAGAAGTGTGGTGGTGATAAATTTTTGAATAATGATTGTAGCAATATGAGGAAGAAATACCTAAAGAAGGTGAGACGGGGGAGGAAGGAAGCTAAAATGACAAAACAATTGGCCGCCCCACTGTGCCCTATAAAGAGGACCCATTGGAATGATGGGAAGAGAGCTAGAGGGATAAGACCGAAAAAGATCTAAGTGTGGGTGAAACTTGATGTTGTACATATTTCTGTATAATATATGCACCTCTTTTACATTTCATTTCATGCATGTATACATTTCTTTCATACATTGGGGACAATGCATAGATAAGTGTGGGGGAGGGTTCTAACATGATGACTACTATAAAAAAAAAAAATTTGTATATATATATATATATAAAACTTTTTGAAAGGTAAGAACAATATTTTGATATATTTTTTGTAAGTAATTAAGTCAATTTTAAGGAATAGGAAAATCATAATTAGGATTCTTATACTTCGTCAAAGTCAGATAACTTGTTTGATGTTTAGGGTTAGGAAGAAAATTTGTGAAAGCAATTTAGTCTTGATATTTACCTTGATGAAATATGCACACTAAATACACTTACACACTTAGGGTTTAAAAACATAGACTCTTATGCCTTATAAAAAAATATTATGAAAAAAATAAACAAATCTAATTATTGATTAGCTAGGTGCTTTGGCCTAAGCAAGCTTTGGTATTTATGCAAAAGATAATTGGATAAGTTTGAAAAAAAAAAGAAAAAAAATTGTATATATATAAATCCTCTGATTAAGCTGGGTATTTATGCCTCATGAAGCATAAGTATTCTCGCCTAAAAGGGGTACATCTTATAAATAAAAACCTTGGTTTCGTGGCCTTATCTGCTCGAGTGTTTAAGTCCTTAGGGGTGTTTTCTCACCTGGTGCCCTAGAACTGTCCGGTTTGGGTGTCACCGACTGAAGGCTCGTTACATGGGCAGATTAGAAATCCTAATGAAATTGAGGAATAAAATCCACCAAAAATAAATATAAGGCATAGGAGTTAATGTTAAAGAACCCTTAGTCAACTTCACAGTCACGATGGTGTATACGACTCAGGGTAAATTAATAGACTAGATGAGAAAAACAATTTGACTCCTTACTTTAATTGATGACATGTTTTTGAATAGAGACTAAGTTTAGGAATGAAAAATTTGATATTCCTATAACTTATAGATTACTTAAACTCTTACAAATATACTTCAAATATTTTCTCCTTTAAAAATGCATTTCGAAAATACTAACTTTTTTCTTTTTCTTTATGGATTTTGTGAGTGCAATCTACTAAAAACCCTCACGAGACAAAACTCGTCCTCTAGGGGTAACCTAGAGGTTTAACGGCTTGTTGCACATGCTCAGTGCAATCAGTGACCTGCGAAAGTGGTCTAATAATTGATTAGAATTAGTCTGATGTTTTGCTCGAGGACGAGCAAAAAGATAAGTGTGGGGGTGTGATTGGTCACATATATTGCATTTACATTGTCACCTTACCAGACTTTTTAGCTAATAAATCCTATTAATAAGTCTTCTTTTTCTTTGTTAAATGTAGGCCTAAGTGCTAAAAGAAAGAAAAGAGAAACAAGCCCAAAAGCCCACCAAATTCTGATTTAATTCAGAATAAATTCAAAATGAAGGAATCAGGGCAAAATCTTGGCATATCAAGAGGTTGAGAAGAATCCTCCCTGAATCAAATGGTTGAAGCCACACAATCAAAGGCTGTTTCGTCAACTTTTGGAGCAGAAACAAGAAAACCAGCAGAAGATACGGGCAAATCATCAAACCAGTGTTCTCCACCAATTGGGTGTGGCCACATGGCCACACCAGGGCCGCGAAAACGTGGCCCTAGCCGCGTTTTCGCGGCCAAGTGGAGTCAGTTGGGGAGCGTTTGCTCCCCCAATCTTCCCGGGATTCCCCCTATTAGTTTTCTCCTATAAATACCAGTTTCAGCAAAGCAAATGGGAGCGAAGACTAGGATTAGAATTTGTATTTATTTTCTAAGGATTTAGGTTCTTTGTTAGCTAGCACAAAAGTGTATTCTTGTTTTTTAATTTGTAGTCCAGTATCAATACTTGTGAGAGAGAGGAATTGAGTGCTTGTACTTGAAGATTGAAGTGACAGCAATACAAGAATCGAGCTGCTTTTTCTTCCATTCGTATTACGGTATGGCTTGCATTATTTATTTGCTTTCTTCTTTGTTTTTCATGAGTAACTAAAACGGTTTTCTGGGCTCACTATTGTAACTATCTCTAGTTCTTCTTCTCTTCTGGTTTTAAAGAAAAAGACCCAATGAATCATTTGCATGCCTTACTTAAAGCCTTTCTTCTTGAAAGTATTCTTGAAGGCACATGAGGATGGGTTTGGATTGTTGAACTCTCACTTCTTTCATGAACGTTTCTTGAACTGTTTTTACTTCATTCTTGCTTCTTCGCGATTGATGATTTAATATTCGATTCTAAACGATTTTTCAAAGAAAAGAGTGAACTCTTCCAACCATCTTATGTGCTTTACTTTAAACTTTCTAAAAATCAACTTTAAGTTTTGCCTATGATCAATTTGAGGCACTTAGGATTTCAATAGAAGATGAACAATTGAGTAGTGAGATAGTGAGCCCAGATTTTCTTCCTTATTATAATCAACAAAATAATTGTCAAGCTTTTTAAATCACCTTCTCCAAAGCTTTTTCTAAAGTTGCAATTTCTCTTTGAATCATCTCTTTCTTCCATTCTCTTTTCCATTAAAGAACGAACACAATTCTTTGTTTTTAAACGATTCACCGAAAAGTTTCCATCGCAATCCTCCTCGTGGACACGAGCCGTTAGCCACAAGCTACACGGTAAATTCTTAAACTCTTTGATTGTTCTTTCATTTCAGCAATCAATTTTTACGAACAGTACAAAAGGGCGCTCACGAGTTTGCAGGAGATGCCGTGAGCCAACCACGAGGAGCAAAGAAGGGACTGGTGCTATAGCTGGTCTGCCTGCTCTGCAAAGTGAGCTTGGTCCTCAGAAAAAATTCAAGTAGCTCAAGCTCCGAGACCTGGACTTGAGGATCCAGGGAAGTCAGAACTCCCCAGCAAGTGGTGTTCAAATATCAAGTGGCGAGCATAGATAAGCACACGTGTATCAATAAATCTAAATCATAAATATGCATTGAAAGCCATGTCGTGAGCCCGTATTGTGATAATCATAAGTTAGGAGTTAATGATAACTGGTATCAGGTTTTAACATGCCAATGACAAGTGTTCAGGTAGGTGATAGGTGATAAGTGATGTCATAACAGGGGACAAGTTATAAGAGATAACATAACAGTTATTAAGTGATACAGATAGGTGTATGACAAATGTTAACATAACAGGTATGTACATCACAATCCAAAACAAGAATACCAATACAAATACATAATATAATGCAAGTCAACCCGACAATGCGAGAAGTCCAAAGGGAAGGTGAAGACACTCGCCTAGAACTTCGAAAAACACCATGAAATGCCTGATCTCCGGAACCCAGGTAACTAACGCGTAAGCGCGTTCAATATAGTAAAGATTATATTATATAGGGGAGAGAGAATAAACTAGAAGAAGAGAGGATGAAGTTGCGAAAGTCGCAGACGTGGGAGTCGCATCGCGTAGAGGCCATAAACACGGGGTTCGAGACCCGCGTTTAAGCTAGAACACGAGAAGAACACAGACGTGGACGTGAGCTCCGCGTCGTGCTGATACAAGAACGTGAAGGTCGCGTTAAGAAATTGCTTGGACGTGGGGGTGAGCTCCGCGTCTAGCAATTAAGTAACAAGAGAAAGACAGGAACAGGGAGATGAGAGAGTCAGAGAGACGCGGGGAACAAAGAAAGAATGGAAAAAGAAGGAAAAAAAGCAAGAAAGAAAGAAAGAAGAGAAGAAAAGAAAGAAGGAAAGGAAAGAAAAGAAAGAAGAAAGGAAGGTGGTGGAAGGCCGGCCATGGCTTGGCGGCGGTCGCTGGTGGCGGCCGGAGGTTGCCGGAGGCCCACACCCAAGCAATTAGTGGTGGTGCAACTCTAGTTGAAAGTGAAGATTTGGAGTTTTGAAAAAGGGGTTTCGGAGAGTGACGGATAGGTTTGTTAGAAAGAGCACGACGAGGAGAAGAACTTGGTGTGATTGTTGGTGGCCAAGGTGGTGTAGGTGGTGGTGGAAATGGTGGAGAAAATAATGGTGGAAATGGGATATTTTGGTGAAAGAAAGAAGAAGAAGATGATGGTGAAATTAGTGTTATTGTTGTTGTTGTTGGAGGAATGGATGAGGAGATGGAGGAGAGAATGGTGGTGGAAATGGTAGTAGAGAAGGTGAAGAGGGTAGCCGGCCAAGGGAAGCAAGGCGGCTGCGTTGGCTGCTATTGTTTGCTGGAAGAAGAAAGAAGAAAGAAAATGAAAGAGAGAGAAAGAAAGGGAGTGTTTATATATAAGGGAAGGAATAATTATTACAAGTTTGCCTTTGAGTTGCAAAGAAATGTGACTCACGTCTCATTTAAATGAGAGCTGCATCTGCAAATTAGACCCGTGTCTAGGCCAACTGACCCAGACGTCGAGATCAGCTCTGCGTCCAGTAGAGAACGCGAGAGTCACATTTGACGGAAGAGACGAAAAGACATGGTGACCTGATCAGAGTTGATTTTGAAGGACAAAATGCAGAAGGAAGAGAATCTCTGCATTAAAGACCAAATCCATGTTCGGTGAGCTTCGTGTTTGGGAGGAGGAAGAAAAATGAAAAAAATATAATATAATATCTGGATAAAATTCTGGTATTTGGGAAAGTACTGATACTTCAGAACAGTCCGAGAAATGAAGTAACTCAGAAAGGTTTCTAAAAATTCTCAAAAATAATAAATATTATTTTAAGATAGTTTGTGAAATCAGATTTTGGATATTCAATCTCATTTTTAAAATAAAAATCCTGAAATTTACCGTTATACTAGTGTACACCGGATCGGAAGGAATTTTATAAATTCTAAAAAATCTCAGAAAATACATTTAGATAGAAAATATAATTTTAAGAAATAATGTGAAAGTCATTTCTATAATTTCAATTCCGTTTGTAAATCTAAAATCTGAGAACCGGTCAGTGGCACTGGTCGACACCGGTTTTGACGATTTCCAATTTAATTCAGAAAAATTCCAAAAATCATGAAAAATCTAGAATATTGAAAAACGATGTTTGAAACTGAAATTGATCAAATCTGAATTGCAAAAAGATCAAATCAAGCATTAACCGTGGATCGGGTCCCTAGTTTAAACAAGGGCCGACTCCGAGCCCGTGAATCTAAATTCAAGGCAAAATGATCATATAAATGATTCATAATACAAAATAAATACAGTAAGTAAATCAAAAAATATGATCAAAAAATCTGAATATGCAACTAAGTACATATTGCAGGAACGGGGTGTTACATCCCTAGAGGAATGATATAGCAATGGAAAGCTCAAGTTTGTGTGAGAAAACTGGATAGAATGAGTGGAGGAAAACTCAAGAAATTACTTTTGAGAACACTCTTTAAAAACTCTCCTTTTGATATAAAACTTTTTGCCCAAAATATGTGGAGAAAAAGTCTAAGAGAGATGGAAAAAACTGGCTCTAAAACTTCTCCAAAATCTTGTCCAAAACTGGCCAAGAGAAGCCAGTTTTATAGCGTTCAGAAAACTAGCCGTTGGGCTCAGTTTTTTTGCCAAACAGACCTGTCGGTCGACCGGCAGGTCGACCAGCCAACGGTCATATTTATGACTGTTGGGGTCACCGATCCGCACCCAGGTTAAAGACCTATCAGTTAACTGGTCGATTGACCGAGGCAGAACCAGAGAGCATCGCTCTCATGGTCGGTCGACCGCCCGGTCGACCTGGGCCAGATCCAGAGAGCAAGTTCTCTGGATCGGTCGACCGCTCGGTTGACTAGCCCTCAAACTAGGATTGTACATGTTGCCTGTGCACATCAATTGACCTCTCAGTTGATCGGCTTCTGGCGGTCGACCGATCGACCGATTGGTCGACCGCCAGAAGCCCAAGTCTGGGGTTTTAAAGGGATTAAACTTTAGACTTTTGAAACCCTAAAATTTTATTTAAAATATGTAAAAATTCAGTAAAATAAGTTCATTGAAACACTTTGAATTACAAATATGTGTGAACAAAAATCAACACATATTATAAACATATTAAACTATTTTTTGTGATAAAGAATTTTAGCCTTAAACCAAAAATTGTATTTTTCAAAATCAACTTTGAAAGGAAAAATGGCTTTTTCCAAAACTTGTTTAAATGCAAAAATAAGATATTAAAACTCATTTGAAGCATAGTGTGTATAGATATGGTCCAAAAACATATAAGATGAAATATCTATATTTTTTGACAATAAGCTCTAAACAAAGTTTTGATAAATACAAAACTTAAAATTATGAACTAGAAACATCAAACGAAGTTTTTCTAAACATTTGAACCAATAATGTATATAGATAAAATCCAATATGTATATAAAATATGTAAACTTGTTTTGATGAATTCTATTCATTAAACATAAAGATATCTACTTTGAACCTCAAAAGCAAAACGTTCTTTTCTAAAATCAATACTACTCTTATAAAAACACTATATAAATTTTGTGTGTGTGTATATAAGCTTGATCAATCTACAACTAATTTATCATTTATATTTTATCTTAAAATAAAATCTTAATACTTATAAATTAAGACTTAAGTCTTAAAAATCTTCTCTTGTAAATCTTCTTCTCCTTCTTGACTTGGTCCAAACCTAGATCCATAAGCTAGATTCCTCTTGAGTACTTGATGCGATTTTGATATGCGAGCTCTTGAATCAACGTGTGCTAGCTTCAAAACTTGACTTCTAAACTTTTGTTAAAGCTAAACACCGACTAAGATCTTGATTAAATATCTAAAATTATATAAACACAAGATCATTAGTACTATAACTACATGCGTTGATCATCATCAAAAGTAGAGTGATGGGCCTTTGGGCTAACAGCTATTATAAGCATTCATCACACCAATACAAATACATCACTGATACAAAAACACATTCCACAAAATACAAATACAATTCCATAAATACAAAATAAGCCCATCAAAGTAGGATAACACAATAAAGAGAGAACATTCGACTAAGAATCAGCAGAAAACACTGTGAAATCTTCGAACTCTGGAAACTCCAAATAATCAATGCAAGCACGCGTTCAAATATATTAGGATATAATATAAAGAGGAGAGAGTAAGGAGAGAATAAAGGAGAGGAGAGAGAAAGAGTGAAGGAGGGAAAGAGAGAAAATAAAAGAGAAGGAGAGGGGCAGCCACGCACGGCCGGGGGCCACAGCTACTGCGCCCTGGCCACGCGCGATTCCCTTGGAGGTGGCCGGCAAAAATTAGGGGGAGAGAAGAGGGGGTGAGTAGTAGATGGTGGTGGTGGTGCTGAATTTTGAAGGAGAAGTGAATTTGAAGATGATTTTGGTGATGGAAATGGAGATGAAAGTGTGATTATGGAATTTTGGAGAGAGGTAGTGAAATTAGGAGTTGGAGAGAGAGATTGTGGTGATGGAGATGGAATTGAAGAAGTTAGTGGAGAAAATAGGGTGGAAGTTATGGAGAAATTTGAAGTAGGGTGGTGATTAAGCGATGGAAATGGAGAAATTGAGATTGAAAGAGATGATGGTGGTGATCTTAAAGGAGGAGGAGATGAGAGGGGCGCCGAGGTGGAGCTCACAGGAAGAGGAGGCACCGGCCGGCATTGAGGTGGCCGGAGATGGTGATGGTGATGGATTTGGTGGAGGAGGAAGAAGATGTTAGAGGATTTGAAGTTGGAGAAGATGGAGGAGAGAAATGAAAGTGGGGGTATTGATGGTGATGCCTGGCCGGAGATGGGGACCGTCAGTAGCCTGGTGGCCACTGTTGGTGGTGGTAGGAGCTGCCATTGGGCTTGGGTAGTAGGTTGATGGAGAAGAAAAAGGAGTTGGTGATTGAGAGTGAGAGAGAGAATTAGAGAGATATTAGAAGTAAAAAGAGAGACTTTTATGGGAGAAAAGGGTGGAGACCTGTGTCTCAGGCTAGGGGAGACCCGCGTGGGTGAGCCCCGCATGTGGGCAAGGCTGAACCACGCGTTCGGGAGAGGAGAGAGGAGTGGAGGGAGATATTTTGTGAAAGTTGTGGTGGAGAAAAAAGGGAAAAAAGAAAAGAAAAAGAAAAAGAGAAAGAAAAGGAAAGGAAAAAGAAAAAAGGAAAGGAAAAGAAAAGAGAAAAGGAAAAACCAAGCCAAAACTTCCAGATTCAGGAAAAACAAATATTATTTTATTCGGCAAAATTTTGACTATTTCAGAAAAATTACCAAAATTTTAATAAATAGAAAATATTATACTGAGAATCATGGTGAAATCAGATTCAAAAAATTCAATTCTATTTTCAAACTAAAAATCTTGAAATCAATCGGCAATACTGGTCGACCCCAGTTCGGTCAAATTTTGATTAATTCAGAAAAATCCCCAAAAATGTGTTAATATAGAAAATATGATCTGAAGGAACAATGTGAAAGAATTTTTAGAAATTCAACTCAGTTTGTAAATAAAAATCTGAGAACCGATCGACAATACCGATCTATACCGATTTTGAATATTTTGCAAAATAATTCAAAAAAATTCAGAAAATCAAGAAAAATCTAAAATATTGAAAAACAATATTTAAAACTGAAAATAATCAAATTTGACTACCAGAGAGGTTAAATCAATCCATACACTGGGATAGGGTCCCGTGTTCAGACTAGGGCGACTCTGAGTTCAAAAATCTGAGTACCAAATAATAATATAAGTAATCACAGAATAAAAATAAATACGAAGAAAAATAAGAATAGATGATCGAAAATTCAGAACACGTATCTGAGTATGTATTTTGGGGATGAGGTGTTACAGCTTCCGTCCAGTAAGCTACGAGAACGGAATCGCATGTATCGGGATACACTTGGTAATCTTGTACGCCCATAGCACTCTAAGGACTTTCTCCACCCACTTGCCTTTTGTGCTGAGAGAAAGAGAGAGTAAAAGGAGGATGAAGTGTTTTAAATGAAGTATGGAGGAAGCAACAGAGCTATTGACAGCCATGGGCTATGGCCTATCGACAGCATTTTTCAGAGCGTAGAGTTTGTCAGAGTTGGTCGTTGGCTGTCGATAACCCATTGAGCTTGTTGGCCCAAAGGCCCATCACTCTAGTTTTGATGATGATTAACTCATTGGGTTATAGTACTAATGTTTTATGTTTATTAAATTTAAGATATTCAATTAAGATCCTAATTGGCGTTTAACTTCAACAAAAGATTCATACTCAAGTTTTGACGTTAACACATGGTGATTCAAGATCTCAAGATAAATATCATATCAAGCACTCAAGAGGAGTCTAGCTCTATAAGAATCAAATTTGGATCAAGTCTACTTGGAGAAGAAGATCTACAAGAAGACTTGATTTTAGAATTTATGAGTTTAGATAGTGTATAAAGTATAGATTAGCTTTGATTGCTCAAGCTCATACACACAAGTTTTAATATTGGTTTACAACTACAGAGGATTTGATTTTTGGTTTAACACGTTTTTGGTTTATGAATGAATTTTCATCAAAAACAAGTCATATTATCTTATATGTGCATTGGACTCTGTCCATACTTATTGTGCTTCAAATGAATTTAACAAATTTGTTTTTGTATTTGTACATGTTTTGAAAAACTTGAATTTCAGTTTTATGTTTAGTTTTGAAAAAATAATTTTTAATACAGTATTATTTCAAGATCACATTTCTATCTCAAAACTAGTTCACATGTATGTAATATGTGTTGATTTTTGATCACACATATTTATATTCTAATGTATATACATGATCTTATTTTTGTAGAATTTATTGTGACTTATTAGGATTTAAATAGGTTTAAAAAAATGTATAAAGAAAAATTTGTGTTTTTGTCTCTGACTTTCTACAGCTCAATAGAGCTTTTGACATCTCAATAAAGCTTTTGACAGGATCTGAGAAGGAGTCGTCGATAGGGTTTTACAGAGACTGAGGGTCTCTGTATTTTAGAGCTGGTTATCACAACCCACTTCAACAGTCGACAACTGATACTTTGAGTATCAGTCTTCTGTCGACTAGCCTAGTAGGTTGTCGATAGGAGAGCCTGATTAGTCTACGACTTTGCATCATTACATTGCATTTTCCTACCGGTTTATGAATAAAATGACGCTTCTCACCCGAATTTTGGTTTACTTTTGCAGATAATCAAAAGTCTAGGGGTAAAGGAGTAATAAGAGCCTAATTAAACCCAATTTCAGGTAATTAAATCTCATTTCTTGAAAAGCAAGCTAGAGAGCTTATATAAGACAAATTGGATCTAGAAATTGGTGACGAATCTGAAGAAACCCGGATCTAATTCACCCAAAATCGGAGATAAATAGAAGTTCCTTGCAACTGGACGAAGCCACAGATCAAAACCAGGGACCTAAATCCCTAGTATTATTGTGGAAATATGGCAATTACTAAGCAAACATGGCATTTTGGTGGGCCTGCATCGATCTTCGACGCGTGGCCTCGCCTCGCCTTCCAGATGCTTCTTTTGCCTATAAATACTGCAAGTTTGGGCCATAAATGAGAAGATAGGATTGTAGGTTTTCTATCTCTTCTAGTTGTAGAGTAGGATTTTATTCTTCTTTTATTTTGTATTTTTATTTTGTTTTTAGATCTCGTAGTAGGGCTGAGTTGATTCTGGAGAGAGAGAGAGAGAGAGATATTGACGTAATAGAGAGTGACAATCTATGTAAAGGTGTCTACTTTCTTCTCCATTGAATTCTTCTTCATCTTCTACATGATACTTAGCTAATTTTTCTTCTCATGGCAATCTGACTACTAATAACTAACTAGATAACTACTTACTTGATAATCCATATGAATCTAATAGCATCTACAAGATCTTGCTCTTGCAAGAGCTATTGATGGCTCATGATGATGAATTCTAACATTCTAACATCTACCCACTAACTTGTTAACTTGCAATGCTAACTTTATTTCATGCTCATCTCTAACCGATTTTGATGATCTAATAGTACCTTGCAACTTGTTGTGTAGAATGTATGTGTATGAATGTAGAAGAACAATCCTATGAGCCATGCTTAGTATCGTCTCTTGAGGATACGGATTTATAATGGCCAAGGATCCATATGAGGCAACTATCACTAAGAGGTTAGCATAGTTAGTGGAGCAATTAGTAGTTAGTAGCCATGAGTTTTTTTTCATAGTTTTTCTTCTTTTCTTTTTATTATTTTAAAAAACTGATTTCAAAACTCTTCTTTTATCTTTTCATCGTTGTTTTCACCAACTTTTTAGTTCATCCTTGTTTTCATCTTCTTCACAATCGTTTTCATTTTCTTTACCACAAGCTTCATCTTCTTTTCTATTTTGTTTTTCAAATCACTTCACTTTCTACTTTGTTTCTATTTTCTTGTTTTGTTTTACCGATGCGACAACCACTCCTCTTTTATTTTCATATCGCCGATTTCATCGCCTTCTCTACCTATCACTTTTAGATTTTTTCCTTTTTCTTTTCTCATTCTTTAACAAAGAAGAACTTGTTAATATAATACTTGAATGGACCGTTAATGCTTTTATCGCCTCCCATCCCTGTGGATTTGACCCGTTGAGCTAATGCTATAATAGAAGTATCAAGGGAACATTATCACACACGTTGTTCACACTGTTTTACAAATACGCACGTTTTTTAGTGCTGGTTTTTCACCCCGATCAGAGCTCCTCAATGACCAAGTATTTGACCATTGCACACTCGACCGTCGATAACCAAATAGGACTGTCGACAGCCCTAGTGAACCATTTTGCCCAAAATTAAAATAAAACTTACTTTTCTCTTTTCAAACTATTTTGTCTTATTCCCAAATGGGTATATTTCACTTTATTAGTGGTCTATCAGTGTTTTAATGACTTAGTTTACTTTCTAATCATTTCTACCCTCTTCCTATAAATAAGGGTCATTAGAGAGAGTTTCATAGAGAGTTTTTACAAGATATTTAAAGAAAAAAATTTGTGTTTAAATATTTATTAAAAATTTTGAAAAGTCAAGAAAATAAGTTTTTGGGAAATTTAAGTTTCAAGTTTCAAATCTCTATTTCTTCAAAGAAATATTCCCAAGTGTTTTCTTAAGAGTCTCATTATAAAACTTCTAGTTTTCTCACAAACTTAAGAAACATGTATCTCATTTAATGAGGTTCTTAGAACTCAGCCAGTTGGGTCCATTGTTGCAAAGAAGAGAGTTGGTTAAGCTCGGTTGGATGAACTATGAGTAGCTTAATGCCTAGGGCAGGGGGTACGTAGGCAGCCGTGATGGTGCAACCGTTTGGTGGTGCAACCTGTGTAAAGCTATTTGGTGTATTTGGGTTTTTGAGAATTGGCAGAGGAAGCTGACTTGGACTTCACGTAGAGGTGAAGAGTTGGACTTAATGTAAAGGTGAAGTGTTGTGATCTCGATGAACATTTGATCTTCCGGTGAGAAGATAGTTGAGCTTGCATAAGGGAGCATGCATCCAGTTTGTTGAAGCGATGTTGGTATTTGATGTGCTCTACTCAGATTTGGTTAGACCGCCTTGAAAACATTTGAATTGGTGTTCCAGTTAGTTGTTTAGTCATTGTTGGCTCATGTTAGATTCTTCTTGAGGTCATTTGGAATGGTATTTTATTCAGTTGCTCAGTTGTAGACACGTTCGTTGGTCAGCTTATATGGTGTTGATTCTCTTCGGTGGAGTGTTGGGAAGGCATGCATGGTGTATTACGTTTGAATGGCTGAGCTGAAATTTGAAATCTTTACAATTGATATTGGAGTTTGGCGAGAGTTGCCTGAGAGGACGACAAACTCAATTTGGATTGATTCAATTATTTGAATCAGTTGAGATCATTTGTGTGTTTGGAGAAAGTTGCTAGCGGCAATGACAAACTCAGTTATGGATTGAATCAATCATTTGGATCCAATGTAATCATTTGAAATCAATTGTAAGTGTGTGTGCTGGCGATTCGTTTGGAACCGGTTCGTCCGTTCGGTCAAGTCGAGATCGTGCGTCAATTTTGCCGAGATCGTGTGTCGATTTCGCCGAGTGTTCATTAGATTTCTAAAAGATTGTAACCACTTCTTTGCTTTTGTGCATTGGGCTTTTTGCCTTGATTTTGTGCCCTCTCTCTTATGTAGAGGTAATTTGCTTTGTGCAATGGCTTTGTGTCTCCTCTTATTTAGAGGATTAAAATTTGTATCTTTTGTGGAGTTTCTTAGTGGAGATAGTAGAAATTCTTCACGCAGTGAAGGTGGAGACCTAGAGATTGGTGCTTGAACCTTAAAACATATCCCTAGGTTTGTATTTGCTATCTTGCATTATTTTTATTGCTCTTATATATATATATATATATATATATATATATATATATATATATATATATATATATATATATATATATATATATATATATATATATATATATATATATACATGCTTGATATTGTTATTGTGTGTACACTTGTATTGAGCCAAGAGGGTTATTGAAGCACCTCAACTCTTATAAAAGGGAAATCTTAAGGAGAAGTTTTAGAGCCTTCACCGAAAATTCGGCTTCACTCATTGAAATTTTTTTGTGTTAGTATAAAAATTTGAAATTTTGAATTTGATTAGCACTTCACCTATTCACCCCTTCTTGGTAATGTTCAATTTAACCACTGTGGAGTGATCCTTTATTTGCTAATCATCAGATTTGTTTTGCATTCATGGCATACAGTGGTAGATCTAGCATTAATTGTCCATCCAAATTTGATGGACTTAACTTTCCAATATGAAAGGTTAAGATGACCTTTTTCTTGAACTCCTTGGGTTGTCGTGTAGGCAAAGTTGTATTCAAACCTTTTGTTTGTACGGAGGGTGATGAGGACTCATGTTCCAAAATTACCATTAAAGAATATAATGCAAACTCTAAGGCCGATTATGCATTGTTAGAAGTTTTGAATGATGATTATACTTTTAGGGTCATACATTGCTCATGTGTACATGATATTTGACAAGTTTTGATCACTACATATGAAGACATATCACAAGTTAAAAAAGTTAAGATTGATTTTTCAATTCTCAATATGATAGCTTTCATATGTTTGATGATGAATCTTTAAATGATATGCTTACCCGCTTTACTATTATTACTAATGCTCTCATTTATCTAGGTAAGCCTATCAGCAATGATCAAAAAGTGCAGAAAATCATTAGAGCACTTCCTCAATCTTGGAAAGTCAAAGCAACCACATTGAAAGAGCTTAACGATAGAGAAAAAAATAGACTTACCGGTTTCATGGGAAACTTAAAGACCCATGAAATCAAAATGAAGGGTAAGAAAGATCGTAAGCCTCAAAAGGAGAATATTGTTGCACTCAAGGCCTCGCCAAGAGATTTCAAGAAGAAAAATGTTACAACTCCACCTACCTCGGAAGATGAAGAAGAATTCACTTTCCTAGTAAGAATGTGAAGATGTATCTAAAAAACAAAAAGGAGAAATGACCCAAGATGGAAAGGCAAGAAAAAAGCTATGAAAGCTACCACTTGGGTTTCTGATAGTAAATCTGAGCATGATTCTGCGCATGTGTGCTTTATGATCCAAAGGGATGAACCCCTTGAGGTAACTTCAGAATCCGACCTTGAAGAGAATGATAAATTATCATATGATGATCTTGCTTTATGTTTTGAAGAGCTTTCTGAAAAATATACTTTGATAAAAAAGAAGAATTTGAAATTAAAGAAAGAAAATAATGCTTTATCCTCAAAACATGATTCTACTTTAAAAGAGAAAGAACTGGTTTCAAATGAGAATGTTTCTTTAAAAATCAAATTAATTTAATTTCCAAAGAAAGTGATTTTGTTTTAAAAGAAAAAGATTCTTTGAAAATCAATTTGACATTATTTTAAAAGAGAATGAAAATATGCATATTTCTTTAAATAAACTGAAAAATTTTTGTTTCTCATACTTCTTATACTAAAATTGCTACTTTTAATATTGATAAAAATGAGATTTGTGTTCTGAAAAACAGGATTGATTGTTTAGGCGCAACTTTGAGCCAATGTGCTTTTGGCTATAAGAGATTAGAATCTTTGTTTCAAAAGAAGCGAGTTCCAAATATTCTTGCACGTACTACACGACATATGCACATGCACACCAAGTTTTGATGATCTTGCAATTATACATGATTTTTATTACTTTTGGTGTCTTCATACTATTTTTCAAATTATTATTTTTGAAAATACCACCCTTAGTGGGAGGAAAGTTGGGTAATCATTCCTTGTATGATAAATTGAATATTCTTTAATATGTGCATGTAGGTTGGTGACTCAATGAGTTATACACATGATTCTCATTATATTTGACTTTTGTATACTCATTCTTTTTTATCTATATATGTATGCCAAATTATGAATGATTTTACAATTGGCATCATACATGTATATTTGATTGATTGTGCATGTTTTTGCAATGTTCATACATATTTTTATAGCACAATTGATTTCATGCTCAGCTTATGTTCATTTTAAATTGAATCATAAATTGGAATTCATTTTTATTTGGTATCTTAGTTTTGTATCACTTTCTATTGTATCACTTTTCAAAGTTTATAGAATGGTTTGTGATTGATTGTTTCAAAAAAAAATGAGAACTTTCTTAATTTTAATTTTAATTGGTAACTTATTCTCTACTTTTTGATATAAATATTTTAATAGCTCATATTTTTAATTGGTATCTACTTTTCATAATTGTTTAGAATTTCAATTGGTATCATGGTTGCACACTTTCTATTCAAAATTGGTATCATGTTAAATCTTCATGATTGTTTTGTAAATTGGTATTTAAGTTTCAATTTCAATTTTCTATTGGTGTATGGTTGCTTACAATTGGTATTCATTATTTTGATTTCTTTCTCGTGCACCACATAGTTTGTTTTTAATATGTATTACTTATATGCAAGGAAAGTTAACTTGACGTCTTCTTTATATGTAAACTTATGATAAGTGTACTGCATAAAGAAGAGATTAACCTCTCTTCTCTATATCCTACACATGTGTAGCGAGAGCTTAACATCTTAATGTATATATTGTATATTATGCTTATATGAGTTACGGTTTTAGTCATCTCTTCTCCATGTAATGCATTTATGTAGCGGGAGTTAATTTAACGTCCCTCATCCTCATAGATTTATATCACATATACATTTACTTTATTTGTTTAACCTTTTGTTGATTAGTTAACAAAAAAAGAGAGAGATATCTGAGTTTATATATGCATATCTTATATATATTTTTGCATATATATGCTTTTGTTTTGGTATCTTAAATTTATTATCTTGGTGTCTAGAGCTTTATTACATATCAATATTGTTTATTTGCTATGCATTAGTTAAGGGGAGCTTTTACAAAGCTTTTCATTATTCATGCATAGCTCCATGAGTCATCATCAAAAAGAGAGAGATTGTTGGCCCAAAGGCCCATCAATCTAGTTTTGATGATGATTAACTCATGGAGTTATAGTACTAATGATCTTATATTTATTAAGTTTCAGATATTTAATCAAGATCTTAGTTGGTGTTTAGCTTCAACAAAATAGTTATAGTCAAGTTTTGAAGTTAACACATGGTGATTCAAGAGCTCAAGCATAAAGATTATAACAAGCACTCAAAAGGAGTCTAGCTCTACAAAAATTAAGTTTAGATCAAGTCTACTTGGAGAAGAGGATCTACAAGAAAAGAGTTTGTGATTTTATATCTTATGTAAAGTATAGGTTAGTTTTGATTGCTTAAGCGCATATACAAGTTTTAATATTGGTTTTCAAGTACGAAAGATTTTGTTTTCAGTTTTACAAGTTTTTGATTTCATGAATGAATTTTCATCAAAAATAAGTCATATCATCTTATATGTGTATTGGATTTTATTCATACTTGTTGTGCTTTAAATGAGTCTAACAAACTTGTTTTTATATTTTTAAAAGTTTTGAAAAACTTGAATTTCAGTTTTAAGTTAAGTTTTGAAAAAACAATATTTAATATAGTATTATTTCAAGATTCCATTTCTATCTCAAAATCTAGTTCACATGTTTGTAATATGTTTTGATTTTTTGATCACACATATTTATACTCTACTGTATTTACATGAACTTATTTTTGTAGAATTTATTGAGATTCATTTGGATTTAAAAAGGTTTTAAAAAAATGTGTAGAGAAGAACTTGTGTTTTTGTCTATGACTTCCGACAGCTCAATAGAGTTGTTGATAGGCCTTGAGAAGGAGTTGTCGACGGGGTTTTTACAGAGACTGAGGGTCTTTGTGTTATGGAGCTGATTGTCGACAGCCCATTTCAACTGATGACAGCTGATACTTTAGTATCAGTCTGCTGTCGACGGGCCTAGTAGGATGTCGACAGGAGAGATCCTCAATGACCAAGTATTTGACCGTTGCACATTGGATTATCGACAGTCCAATAGGACTGTCGACAGCCCTAGTGAACCGTTTAGCCCAAATTCAAATAAAACAGAGTTTTATCTTTTCAAACTGTTTTGTCTTATTCTCAAACAGGTATATTTCACTTTATTAGAGGTTTATCAGTGTTTTAATGACTGGGTTTATTCTCTAATCATTTCTACCCTCTTCCTATAAATTGGGTCATTAGAGAGAGTTTCATAGGGAGTTTTTACAAGATTTTTAAAGAAAAAAATTTGTGTTTAAATATTTTGAAAAAGTGTTGAAAAAATAAAGAAAATAAGTTTTTGGGAAATTCAAGTTTCAAGCTTCAAGATTCAAATCTCTATCTCTTCAAGGAAATTTTCTCAAGTGTTTTCTTAAGAACTTCATTTCAAAGCTTTTAGTTTTCTTACAAACTTTAGCTATCTTCGTAAAATCTATCCTCTAGGATATTGTATTGTGAGATTTTTGGGTTGTGATCTTTGTGGTGACCAAGGATTGTAAACTTCTCTTTGCTTTGTGCATTTGGCTTTATCCTTGGCTTTGTGCCGTCCCTCTTGCGTAGACATGATTTTGCTTTGTACAATTGCTTTGTGCCTCCTCTTGTGTAGAGGATTGAGGTTTATATCCTTTGTAGAGTTTCTTAGTGGAGATAGTAGGAATCCTTCATCCGATTAAGGCAAGGATGTAGAGCTTGGTGCTCGAACCTCAAATATATCCTTGTATTTATTTGCTATCTCTCTACCCTACTCTCTCTATCTTATATCTTGCATTGCTCTTATTTCTCTTATATATACATGCTTGAAATTGTTATTTTTTGTACACTTGTATTGAACCAAGAGAGCTAATGAGCACCTCAACTCTTATAAAAGAGGAATCTTAAGGAGAAGTTCTAGAGCTCTTCAACGAAAATTCGGATTCACTATTTGAAAATCATTTGTATTAGTGTAAAAATTTTAAAATTTTGCATTTGATTAGCTCTTCACCTATTCACCCCCTCTAGGTGACTTTCAGGGCTAACGATAGCAGTTTACCTCCGGGCAAATTCGAGTGGGTTTTGAAATTATTTCTGATCCAAATTCAGAGTTCTTGGTTTTCTTTTCTTCCTGGACTCCATGTATATATAAAGAGAGGTATTACCCTACCATTGTATCCTGTAATTAATTCATTTTAATAAGATCTCTCTTCCCTTCTTCTACGAGGATGTAGGCAAATTGTTGAACCTTGTTAAATCTTGTGTTCTCGCTTTTTTCCATTTGTTTGCTTTGTTTGTGTAATTAGCGACTATTCTTTGGTATTGCCCTCCATGCAAGGAATTCCAACAAATGGTATGAAAACTTTTTGGGTTCGACGAGGAGTTTCGTTCGGGTGGAGCAAATCAACTTGAAAACTGTCTACAATTTCATTTGGAGGTAAAGATCTGATCTTTCTTATTTGGATTTATTTTTACTAATTATTTTCAACATTACTTTGAGGAATCCATTATGGAGATGGTCGGAGATAGTTAATCCACAGTAAAATCCGTAAACCCATATTCGATGAAGATTGATATTATAAAGTTTGATGGAAAGAACAACTTTCGGATGTGGAAGTGTGAGGTGATGGATGCACTGACGACATTAAACCTCGAAAACACTCTATGTTTGGAAGAAAAGCCGGAGGAGACTTCTGAAAAGGATTGGGACAAGATGAATAGGACGACATGTGGTGTCATAAGTTCTTGTTTGACACAAAATATCAACTATCATGTGTTGTATGAGACTTTCACAAGGAAGATGTGGGAGATCCTCAAAAAGAAGTATCGATAAAGAGCATCGAGACTCGATTGCATTTGAAGATGAGGCTTTACTGCTTCCAGTTGAAGAAAGGATTCTCTACTGATGAACACATGAATAACTATACAAAATTTCTTGCACGCCTAGTTAATGTGGATGTGGTGATTGAAGAAGAGAACAAGGCGGTGATTCTTTTCAATTCTCTTCCTAATGAAGCGTATGAAACTTTCATCCTAACCTTGTTTAATGGTAAACAAATACTTAATTATAGTAATTTGTCAGCTGCTCTTATAAATTATGAAGTGAGGAGGAAGGACAAGCAGCCTTCTTTCAATGGCACAACAACAGAGGTGATGACTACAAGAGGGATAGGTCCCAATTATAGGAATGGCAAGATAGAGTTTAGCAAGTCCAAAACTGGTGATCGTGAAGAGTTGAAGAAGAACTAGTGCGCTTTTTGTAGAGGACACTGAAAGATTGATTGTCAAAAGATCAAGCTGAAAAAGAAGGAGTCTAAATCAGAGGCCAACATCGCACAGACGCATGGTAATGGTTCGAATCATCTGCTTATTCACTTTCTATCACCCCTATTGATTGTTGTTTAGAGAAATCTGAGTGAATTTTGGATATGGGTGCTACCTATCACGTTTGTCCCAAATGGGAGTGGTTTGCTAGTTTTAAAAAACTAGATGAAGCCTTGGTGTCATTCGGCAACGGACACACATGCTAAATTGAAGGGATAGATACAGTTCACATCAAGTTGTTTGATGGGATGATACAAGAGCTGAAAGATGTGACGTATGTACTTCATTTGCAGAAGAATTTGATTTCGGTTGAAACTTTGGAAGCACAGGCCTAAGAGAGACTTTAGAGAAGGCGTTCTCAAGATGTCCAGTGGCTCTTTGGTAATTCTGAAGGGCATTCACTGCAACAACTTATACTGCTTGAAGAGTATTGCAGTTTCAGAAAATTTGACAACTTCAAAACATTTAGAAGACGACTCTACTAGGTTATGGCAGATGAAGTTCGGACATACAGGAGAAAAATCTTTGCAAGCTTTTACAAAGCAAGGATCAGGGGAAGGTGTATCTATCTGTAATTTGGAATTGGGTGGACATGGCGTTCTGGACAGGACGACGAGGGTAAAATTTGGCGCCATAACTCATCGCTCGAAAGGTCTTCTTGATTGTGTTCATTTTAGCATTTGGGGTCCTACCAAGACTACATTTCTTGGAGGCCATATGTACTTTGTCTCGTTTATTGATGATATATCTAGGCGATATTGAGTATACCCTATGAGACAAAGATTTAAAGTCCTATATATATTGGTGAAGTGGAAGAATATGATGGAGAAATAGACTGTAGGAAGATTAAGGTACTCCAAATTGATAGTTTTGGGAGTACAAGGATCAATTCTTACGATTTGGTCAAAACACTGGTATTAATATGATTGCTAGAAATTAGAGAAATACTGTGTAGCTTAGGACTAACAGGTCATGTCCATGAGGAGAGATGCAATGCAAGCTTTTTGGTATTTTGGGAAAAACAAGTTGTAGCGTTTATGGTTTTTAGATGAAAAAGAAGATGGAAAGTAAAGAATTGATTTAAAGAAAACTTGAAAATTTGGAGAAGGTTTTGGAGAAGATGATTTTAAAGAAGCTTGAAGAAGTTTTGTTTGCTTATATTTAATAAAGAAAAGATCTAGGCTCACTGTTCTATTATTCAACCATGTGTTGTTCTATTGAAAGTTAAAGTGCCTCAATGAAATCATAGGCAAAAGTTTAGTTTTGAATTTGAAAGAGATCAAGTAAAACACATAAGATAGTTTTTAGAAATCAAACTTTAGTTTTCAAATCTTTCTCTGAGTTAAATATTAAACCATCAATGCAATAAAGCAAGTATGGAATAAAAACAAGTTCATTTTAAGATGAACTTCAAGTGTTAGATCAAAATCCAATCCCATCCTTATGTGCCTTCAAGAACACTCGTCAATATGCAAGACTTAATCTAGGCATTCATATGATTCATAGCAACATAAAAATCAAAAAAAGCTTCCATCGCATACCCTCCCTGCGGATACGACCCTTTATAGTTTTTGCTACAAACGGTAGTTTGAAGGAGCATATTATCTCTACATACATATCCAGAGCTTGAACATTAACATAGGGACCTGCATGATTTACTCAAAACTTCTGCTCTTTGATTGATGCGAAACCAGCACTTGAAAACATGTGTTTTTGTAAATTCAGTGAAAATCTTGCATGCTAATGTTCCCTCGATACTTCCGTTATAGCATTGGCTCAGCGAGTCGTATCCACAGGGACGGGAAGCGATAAAAGCATTAACAGTTCTTATTCACGTATTATGTTAAGAACTTCTTCTTTGTTAAAGAATGAGAAAAAGAAAATAAAAGAAATCCAGAAGTGAAAGATAGATAAGGCGATGAAAACGGCGATGAAAAAATAAAAGAGAAGTGATTTGTGGAGTCGGTAAAATAAATGCAAAAAGTAAAAATGAAGAAGAAAATAAAGTGATTTAGAAAGTGGTTTAAAAATAAAATAGAAAAAGAGAAGAAGAGACTTTGGTAAAGAAAATGAAAACAATGGTGAAGAAGATGAAAACACGGATGAACTAAAAAGATAGTGAAAACAACGACAGGAATGTGATAAAAAGATTTAGAAAATTTTTTTTAAAACAAAGTAAAAAGAAATGAGAAAATGATGAAAGAAAACTCATGGCTACTAACTACTAATTGCTCCACTAACCATGCTAACATCTTAGTGATAGTTGACTCACGTGGATCCTTGGCCATCACTAATCCTTAGCTTCAAGAGACGTTACAAAACATGGCTCATAAGATTGTTCTTCTACATTTAGACACATCCATTCCACACAACAAGTTGGAAGCTACTATTAGATCATCAAAATCAAGTAGATGTGAGCATAAAATAAATAAAACATTGCAACTTAGCTTATTAGTGGTTAGATGTTAGAATCTAAGAATGTTAGAATCGATCATCATGAGCCATCAATAGCTCTTGCAAGAGCAAGGCCTTATAAATGCTATTAGATTCATGTGGATTATCAAGTAAGTGGTTAACTAGTTAGTAGTTAGATTTTCATGAGAAGAAAAACTAGCTAAGCAACATGTAGAAGATGAAGAAGATTGTAATAGAGAAGAAAGGAGACACCTTTATATAGATTGTCACTCTCTATTACATTAATATCTCTCTATCTCTCTCTGAATCATCTCAGCCCTACTATAAGATCTAAAAATAAAATGAAAATACAATATAAAAAAGAAGAAAATCTTACTGTACAACTAAAAGAGAGAGAAAACCTAGTCTAAATCCCTCTATGCTCATTTTTGGCCCAACCTTGCAGTATTTATAGGCAGAAGAAGCATCGAGAAGATGAGACTAAGCCACACGTCAAAGATCGACACGTGGGCCAACCAAAATGCCACATTTGCTCGGCAATCCGCGGCAAAATTAGGGCCAATTGCACTGAATTTTGGTCAAGTGATTTGTATGGCTTCTAGCACCTTCTGTATATATTTGAATTTGCAATGTTTGGATGTATAGTTCTCCAGATACAACTTTAAATAAGGGAATCCGAGGTGTTCTTCTAGAAGCTCTTCGGTTTGGCATCCAAGAAACCGAATTAATTACCCAAATATGCATAATTAAGCTTTTATTACTCCTTTGCCCGTGAACTTTTGATTATCTGTAAAATAGAATAAAACACGGGTGAGAAGTGTTATTTTTATCATAAATCAGTAGAAAAATGCGATATAATAGTGCAATTTTATAAACTAATTACACCCTCACACTTATCTTTTGCTTGTCCTGAGCAAAATAAAAAAAAGAAAAACTAAACTAAGAAATTTACTATACCACTTTTGCAGGTGACGCGATTGCACTGAGCATGTGCAACAAGCCGTTAAACCTCTAGGTTTCCCCTAGAGGAGGAGTTTTGTCTCCTGAGGGTTTTCAGCGGATTGCACCTACGAAATCCATAAAGAAAGAAGACAAATGTTAGTATTTTTAAAATAAATTTTGAAAGAGAGACAACTTTTCAAAATATTTTTGCAAAAATATAAGCGATCTAAGGTCATTAGTCCACCAAAAATTTATTTTCCTTAAACTTAGTCTATAAGCAAGATCTTGTCTTCAATTAAGGTAAGAATTCAAAATTGGATTGAATATTTTATCTTTCATAAAACCTAGATAATATGAATTTTGTGATAGTGAGGATTTTTGGGATTTCAACTCTAAACATCAAGCTATATATATATATATATATATATATATATATATATATATATATATATATATATATATATATATATATATATATATATATATATATATATATATATATATATATTCTTTCCTTAGTTTTCTTAGGCTTTCTAGTTGACCCGGGTAGTGAGCATTTAACCGATGACTCCCAGAGCAGATGGTCTTAAGGCACCAAATTAGAAAACATCCCTCGGGCTTAAGGACTCGAGTAAATAAGGCCACAAAACTAAGGGTGATTATTTGTTTCTTTCGACCACCATTAGGCGTGAATAATCATGCTTCTTGAGGCATAATTATCTAGCTTAATAAGTTATTTTTTCTTCATATATACTATATATATTTTTTTTGCTTTATGGCATTTGAGGCATTTGTTTCCATCCCAAAAATTGTGTAAGTGTGAAGTGCATACTCTCTGCGGCAAAACATTTCAAGATAAAATTATATCTCCAATCTCTCTTACATAACCTATAATCTTAAACAAGATCTATTATTTCGACTAGGTTTAAGATGTCATAATTAAGACTTTCATAATTTCTAAGATCATCTTAATTTTTTTAAAAATAAATCAAAACTTTTTCTCTTTTTTCAAAAAGTTTTTTAAAGAAAAAAAATCCTATACAAAAGAAAAAATTCTAAGAATATTCTAAAGAATGTGAAAAAGAAAGAAAATCTAAAAACTCTATGTTAGTAAGCCCTCCCCCACACTTATCTCATACATTGTTCTCAATTCATCGTGAATGTATATATGCATGAAACAAACAGAGAGGGAAGGAAAAATCACCTCAAGGTGGTCGTTCTGGTGGTTGTCTGATTGGTCCACAAAATGCGGCCCAATCCAATTCGCATGAAATTCTAAGGAACCCACCAATGACCTCTATGATACAATCCACTAAAATGATGTATATATGAATTATTTTTATTATGAATTAAATCCCATCTAATTTCAAAAATTTCAAAATAGTTTCAGAGTCAATTTTATCAACACCCTTGTCCCAGAATGGAGTGTGAAATGATGAAATGATTGATTTGAGCTCAGAAAGTACAAAAACTAATATTATCTCAGGAATTTGACTTAAGTCAAGTGAAGGTTTAGGAGTCAAAATTGGTTCAGAAATTGGGTCCAAATCAAGAAGTTGAAATTCTAATTCACATTATTTTCTCACAACGGAATGTGACTTCCTAAGATTGGTGATTCAAGTTCAAGAATGACAGGTATGGGAATCAAGACTGACTCTAAAATGTTGCTCAAATCAGGTAGCAAAATAAGAATCAATATTTATTCAGAAATTTGAAATGGATCACAATTTTGAGAATCTGGGTCACATTCTTGGTTGAGTTCAATTTTATAAAAATGAGAACTTGCCAATTTGTTAATGAAACTTTCAAAAGTATGGTATTGGTCAATTTCAATATGTTGATCTAGAAAGATTGGTGATTAAATTTCACGATGAATAGGCACATGATCCAATATCGACTCGAGAAAAGGATTGAAATCAGGTGAAGAACTGGAGTCATTATTGAATCAGGAAATAGAATTGAATTATCAAGTTGAGGTTCCAGATCACACTTATTCTCAAGTTCAATCTCAGGAAAGGGATAACTTACCAAAATGTCAATATGGTTCTCAAAATTCCGATTTTGGTCAAGTTCAAATGGGTGTGCTGAAATTGAATCTTAGTTTTCAAAACATGTTTTGAGATTGAAGCTCAGACTCACGCAAGCATTCCATACTCGTTTTTAGGGTAGATGGTTGATCATTTTGAATAGGTGGAACTGAGCATGAATCTTGAAAATATTGTGGAATTAATGAATTGAGCTTCTTTTGTTGGGACTCAAGCATGGCTTGTACAACTTCTACAATTTTTTCTAACCTTTATTTTTCTTCTATGTGTGGTTCTAGAAAAGGGGTATAGGAAGGAAAATTGGGAAATGAATACTGTGAAAATTGTGAAAATTATGGATAAGGTGGTTGAAAATTTGACTCGGGAGAGATGAATCCCCATTGATTCTTTGAAGAGTTGAAATTATTTTTGAAATTTTGGTCATCAGATAAGCGGTATAGGTTATATTGAGTCGAATAGATCCAATCCAGATTATTTGGTTGGTTCATGTTTTTCAAAGTTGGGTTGGAGCTATTCGATAATGAGGTTGATGTGAAGTATGGATTCATATTTGGATTGAAAAAATTATTATGGAGATCTATTTCAGAAACAATCACAAATAAAAAGGAAAAAGCAAACAAACAACCAAAAAGAAAGTAAAAATATCAAAACCTAGCCTATACTAAGGTTGACCTAGACCTAGATGACTACTAACTTGGCGATTATCTGGGGGAGGTTGCTGCATGAAACTGACCACAAGCTAATCGGCAATTAGGGGCAAAATACAGTGGGAGATATCCGTGCGTAAGCAACGGGCATTAATTATGCCATACCACGGTATCTTCGAGTCGTAATCTCTTAATCCCCAACTTTAGACACTAATTTCACAAGAGTATGATTCAAATAAGGTTCACCCTCGGTCAATCTCTTAATAAGTCCGAGATGTATAAGGCCCAACGTCTATCAATTTTTATTAGGGTTTGGGTTGTGTGAGTGGGGAGGTGATTTTTGGGCTAAGGAAGGGTGATGAACTCCCCACCTTATCTTATATTCGGTTTTGTCTTTAATTTTAATTTGTGCAAGTATGCAATATAGGCAAAAATATAACACAGAGAGAATAAATCACCTCTGTGTTTGTCCTATGCTATATGCAATGCCATATGTATAACTCAGTTCAGGTCACAATAAGAGAACAAAATATAGTATATTGAAATTAAATTGACATGTGCCAAATGCAAATGTCTAAGCCGTTTTAAAAGCGTCAAATTACCGTATTTTAGTTCTTTAATTTATTGCAGTGTTTAGGCAATGAAAAAAGGAAAGTAGTATAGCACAAATCCACTAGCTATTACAATATGCACATCGTAGCAAAACAAGAAAAAAATTCTGGCACAAAATTGTCACGAAACCACTGCTAAAGTCATGTTTATGCAACTCTTCTTTGAAAGCTGGGACCCTACGTTCAAGAGCAAGGAGCTATAATGCTAATGGATATGTTGCAATATTAAGTTCTTATAAAAATGACCAGCACACCAAAATAAAGAAGAAAATGTTAAAAAAACGTGAGTTTGAGTCATTCCCATCCCCCGACAACGGTGCCATTTTTTTGATCGGGGCGGAAAACCAGTACTTGAAAACGTGTGCTTTTGTAAATTCGGTGAAAAGCTTGCGTGCTAATGTTCCCTCGATACTTCCGTTATAGAATTGGTTCAATGGGTCGAATCCATAGGGACGGGAGATGATAGAAGCATTAACAGTTCTTATTCATGTATTATGTTAACAAGTTCTTCTTTGTCAAAGAATGAGAAAAAGAAAATAAAAAAATTCAGATGTGATAGGTGGAGAAGGCGATGAAAACGACGATGAGAAAACAAAAAAGAAATGGTTTGTGGAGTCGGTAAAATAAAAGCAAAAAGTAAAATAAAGAAGAAAGTGAAGTGATTTAGAAAGTGGTTTCAAACAAAATAGAAAAAAAGAAGATGAAACTTTGGTAAAGAAAATGAAAATAATAGTGATGAAGATGAAAACAAGGATGAACTAGGAAGATGGTGAAAGTAATGATAGGAAAGTGATAAAATGATTAAGAAAATTGTTTTTAAAACAACATAAAAAGAAAGAAGAAAATGATGAAAGAAAACTCATGGCTACTAACTACTAATTGCACCACTAACCATGCTAATATCTTAGTGATAGTTGCCTCACATGGATCATTGGCCATTACTAATCCATGGCTTCAAGAGACGATACAAAGCATGACTCATAAGATTGTTCTTCTACATTCAAACACACCATTCCACACAACAAGTTGCAAACTACTATTAGATCATCAAAATTAAGTAGAGGTGAGCATGAAATAAAGAAGACATTACAAGTTAGTTTGTTAGTGGTTAAATGTTAGAATCCATCATCATGAGCCATCAATGGCTCTTGCAAGAGCAAGGCCTTATAGATGCTATTAGATTCATGTGAATTATCAAGTAAGTGGTTAGCAAGCTAGTAGTTAGATTGTCATGAGAAGAAAAACTAGCTAAACATTATGTTGAAGATGGACAAGATTGCAATAGAGAAGAAAGAAGATACATTTGCATAGATTGTCACTCTCTATTAAATCAATATCTCTCTATCTCTCTCTAAATCATCTCAACCCTACTGTAAGATCTAAAAACAAAATGAAAATACAAAATAAAAGAAGAAAAAAATCCTACCCTACAACTAAAAGAGAGAGAAAGCCTAGCCTACAGCCCTCTCTGCTCATTTCTGGCCCAACCTTGTAGTATTTATGGGCAGAAGAAGCATCAAAGACGAGACCAAGCCACATGTCGAAGATCGATGCGTTGGCCTAAAAAAATGCCATGTTTGCTCGGCAATCTGCGGTAAAATTACAGCCAATTGCCCTGAATTTTGGTCAATGATTTGTATGGCTTCTAGCATTTTCTGTATGTATTTGGTTTTGTTAGCCCAAAGGCCATTAGCCCTAGTTTTGATGATAACAAAGCATCTGTAGTTATGTTTTTAACATTTTTGTTTAATAAAGTTTCAGTTAACTATTTGTTGCATTTCGGCTCATCACAAGACTCACACATTTGGAAGCCAAGAAGATGTAGACCCTAAAGCTTAAGCACATAGAAGAACTCAAGGATCATGTATAATAGGGAAGACTATATCAAGATTTGAATTTTTACTTTTTGTATTTTAGATGGAATTTATAGTCATTTGTTAAAACCAAAATGATATCGGTTGATAGCTTTTGGATTGACGCGCGCGCACACACACACACACACACACACACACACACACACTTCATGCTTCTATGTGTTTTTAAAAAGAGTTCATAACTATTCTCTTTACCGTTTTCAAAATCGAGTTTCAGAAAAAACGAGTTTCGAAAAAATCGGGTTTTCAATTTAGAAAAGTGTTTTTAAAAATATGCTTCTAACTTTGTTTTGTGTTGATCCATGATCACACATTGGTTCTACAAGTCCCTAGAACTCTATTTTGTGTTTAAAGATCAAAAGTTATTTTGTCGAAAAAAGATTGGTTTCAAAGTGATTTCTATATCTTGCCTTTGGCCCTTTGTCGGTCGACCGACCGGTCGACCGTAGATAAAGCAAAATTGCTCTGTCGATTGACCAAGCAGTTGACTGACATGCACCAAAGTGCATTTGTGCACTTCGGTCGATCGAGCGGTCGACCAACTACAACATCTTTGCTCTCTGTTGGGTTCGATCGACTGACAGAGAGTTTAGCTCTCGGTTGGGAAAAACGGTCGACCGGCCGGGCAACCGACAGAAGAATTTTCTTTTGTATTTTCCCAACAGCTATATTCTATTTTATCTTTTTTTGGGTCTTTCCCCAACAACTCTTTTGGATCTTCTACTCATGTTTTCATCCCCTACAAATAGTGGGACTGTAAAAAAAACCTCTAACAAGATTTCTAAAGTTTAGATCAAGTTTATACAAGTTTACATCAAGATTTAACTTTTTCTTAAAAGATTTCCTTTTGAGCCAAAATTTCATATTCTTGATTTTTAGCTTGAGCCTTCCCTATACATCTTTACAAGCTATTTTCACAACATAATTCCGAAGAGTTTCACCTTCTCATTTTGGTTATAGGATTGTGCTTATGAGCCATTTGTGATCAAGTGAATATCACCGATTTCCTTATATTGAGAAGTTGCAGAGGTTGTAGCCTCAAGTGAGCTAGTAAGCTCCGTATTGGTGTTGTGATACTGCGAGAGAGGACTTATGAGTTCATTGAGTTCTAGTGAGAACTTGTAATGGTTGACGATCTAGTGAGATCGATCATAGTGAAAAACCTTTACAGTGTTGAAGGCGGGGACGTAGAGTCCTCGAAACATATCATCGTGTTTGCGATAGCTTACTCTCTCTCTCTCTCTTCACTCTACTCTTCTTTATATACTTGCACACTTAAATTATTTACTTATTTGCAAGTATTTCTTGTGTTGTGATTGATATTTGCTAGGTTGCTAGCAAGTAAATTTTATTCCACATTATTTGCCATTTAGTATAGCCATCACCTATTCACCCCCTAGGTGATTTACAATTAGTCTCAAAGCCAACTCTATTTTTGATTTAGCCACCTTAGGGAGATCCTTTGGTTTGCCTATATTCATTTGTTGCATTTGTTATTTGTTAATGCACTTATACTTGTTTTTATGGCATCACACGACTTCTCTAGTATCAAGTCCCCACCCAAATTTGATGGGTTGAACTTTCCCATTTGGAAGGTCAAAATGAACCTATTCCTTAAGTCCCTAGGAGTTAGAGTTGCCGAGGCCATTACCAAAGAATTTGTTGAACCTCACGGTGATAAGAATACATGGTCTGAAGCAACCGCTAGGACTATGAGGCCAATGCTAACGCCCAATATGCATTGCACAAGCATTAACTGATGATGATCTTTCTTGTGTAATTAATTGCAAATCTGCTTATGAGGTTTGGAATAATCTTATCATTACTCATGAGGGGATGTCACAAGTCAAGAAATCTAAAGTTGACTTGCTCCGTTCTTAATATGAGAATTTTTATATTCTTGAAAATGAAAGTATCTATGAGATTCTTACTCGGTTCACCAAGATTACTAATGGATTTTATTTTTTAAGTGACACCATTGATAATGACCAAAAAATTTGGAAGGTCATTAGAGCTCTTCCCAAAGCTTGGGATGTCAAGGCTATAACTCTCAATGAGCTCAATGATAGAGAGGAGATGAACTTCTCCGGCTTCATCGAAAATCTCAAAATTCATGAGATGGAAATGAAGGTGAGAGAAGAAAGGGAGACTCTAAAGAAGAAAGCAATAGCTTTCAAGGCTACTCTATCATCCTTTAATGAATAAAAATCATCAGAAGATGGTGATGAGGACTGTACCATGCTCATTAGAAAAGTGGGCAAGATATTTTATATTAAGAGAAGACAAAACAACTTTCGAAGAGGAAGACATCATGGAAGATTCAAAAAGAAGGAGGAGATGGGTCCTTACTTTCATTGCAAGAAAACAGGACATCTAATTGTGTATTGCCCCACACTTCAAGCCACTACCTCCAAGAATGTGCATAAGAAGAAGAAGGCAACGATAGCTACTTAGGATGATTCTGAAGAGGAAATTGATGCCACACATGTTTGCTTCATGGCAAACAGAGAGGAAGCTTTCATGGTAAGTCTCGAAACCACTTTAGAAGATAATGATTTAACTATGGATGAACTTGCACAATTTTTTAAAGAATTACAAAATAGATATGAAATTTCTCTTGTACAAAATAAAAAAAAGGAAAATGATTTTCTAAAGAATAAGCTAGAAATTATTGTTAAAGAGAAAAATGACTTATCCATTTCTTTTGAGAAAACGAAAAAGAATTTTGATAAATACAAACTTGTTTGTAAGGGTAAAAACCCTAATATTGCTTTTAACAAAAATGAATTTTTAGATATCCAAAAGCGTAGTAATGTTTTGGATATCACCTTGAAAAAGTGTGCATTTGACATTAACAAATTTGCTTCTATGTTTTCAAAGGGAAAAACCCAAAGGAAACATACAACTTATTCATCTCACACACACCATGAAAAACATGCACAACATGTGCATACACATCAACATAAGCATGCTTTCATGCATGAAAAAGTGTACACATGTGCACATTACGGCTGCAAATGCCATTTAGAAAAATTTTGTTATGTTAAATTAATCATGTTAAATAAAAAAATTTGGGTTCGAGAAAGTACTAACTCTATAGGACCCAAAAAGATTTACGTACGAAAGAACACACCAAACTTGAATGATGTAGGTGTGTCGTCCTCCTCCAAGACATACGGGGAGATGGTGCCTTGGTGGTAGATGCATCAAAGCTCAAAGGATCAGCGATCACATTGCATCACTATCAAGAGGCACCTATTTTAGAGATTGCCCATAGTTTGGTAATTTTTCCACTTGAAAATTTTATTTCTAATTAGATCTATACATGCACAAGATTAGGTAGTTTTTCTTTTGTGGTAATACGCTTTAGTTGTGAATACATGCCTATTTTTGTTTTTATAGCTTGCCTATATTTGAGCTAGTTCGTTAACATTGCTTTTGCTCTTTAGTAGCCCATGATTTGCTTGCTCATGTGCAGAGTATTTTCCCATGCTCACTTGGTTAATATCTTTGCATATATGTGTATATAGATAAATTTATTTGATCATATGCATGTGTATATATATATATATATATATATATATATATATATATATATATATATATATATATATATATATATATATATTGTCTATATATCTATCTTGTGATTGTGTATTGTATTTAAACCATATTTAAGTAATAAATCAAGATAGCAATTATGTGCCACAACTCTTATCAAGAGAGATGACAAGGAGTTCAGAACCCGTTAAGGGTATTCGACTTTAATATCTTGTTTTTAATAGCTTAATATATGATTTAATAATTGAAAATATATTGTTAATATAATAATAATAAAATAAAAATAAAAAGGTATTGATATCATTTTTTTTCATGCCCACAAGATTTTTGGTTTTATTTCTCTGTTTTATGTATAAAAATATGCAAGTAAAAATAATTTTCAAAAGCCCTAAATTCTTACCTTTTAAAACTGTTTTTAGGGTTGTCCCGGTCGACCGATCGGTCGACCAAGTTGACTTGGAATAGGTCTGGTCGATTGGGTGGTTCACCGAAGTAACCGGATATACAAAATATATTTTGGCCTAAAGCCGATCGACTGACTGGTCGACTGACTGTAACCGAGTTGCTCTCGGATAGACCCCGATCGACCGGGCAATTGACCGGGCAATCGACCATGAGTCAGATCTGGCTGTCTTTTACCCATTTTAAAAACTCTAAAATCTAAATTTTTTCTTATTCTTCTCTTCCTCCACCGTCTCTCTCTCTCTCTCTTCCTCCTCCTCCCTATTTTTCTTCATCCCCTTCCCCCTAATCCTCCTGAATCACCTTAAATCTCAAATTAGGCCCTAAAATTGGTTGGATCTCTCCTCAACACTTCAGATCTGTTTAATTTCAGGAGAATTTTTGAGTTCTTTGAGGTATAATCTCTACTCTGTCAAAGTCTTCTTGATTTCATAGTTTTTCTAGAAATCTTTCTATATTTCGTGCCAAATCCTTATTTATCATTTTCACCATATCAAAAAGGGCTAGATCTGAGAAGGGTAAACAACCCGAACCATCTTCTAACTCTTTGTTTCTCAAAATGCTTCTCATAAATTTTCAATGATTCATAATGAATACGTTATTTCTGGTAGAACTGTTGGGCTCGCTGATTTTGAGCACTTGAATCTAGCAAGAATTTTGAACACAAGCTTCCTTGAATATCTCGTTACCATTAAGGAACCAGTTTATTCTGAGCTTGTGCACTATTTTTACTCTAATCTGACTTTTCAAAACAATCACATCAGATTTAGGGTTCTGGGCAAGGACATTAACATTTTTCTAGATCGATTTGCCCATCTTCTACACCTCTCATGTGAGGGTGTAGATATTTACAATGTTGTTCTCCATGATTTTGAATATCCTAACGGTGAATCTGCCCTTACTGTATTTCTTGTACTTCACTATAATGACAACCCCGCTTTAGTTAGGAATGAGGAAGTGAAGTATTATACACTCACCGCCCAAGTCCTAGCCAAAATTGTGTTCTATAATCTCCTGCTAAAATCAGGAGAATATAGTCATGCACGGGATTCTGCTCCCTTCTTGATTTATTGCCTTCTGAACGCATTAGAGTTAATATTCCCAAGATTATCATTGATTACATGGCTTTTGAGTATCTCTTGATCCCAAATCGGCACTTACCTTTTGGGATGCTCATTACCTGCCTCCTAAAACAACTAAAATTTGATCTTTCTGCTGAACGGTTTATCGAACCGTCTGTTGATTTCAATAGTACTCTCCTAAAGAGGATGCATGCTAGGGAGTATGCTCCTGCTCCTCAGCCCTCTCCTATCATACCTGCTATTGCCCCTGGGTCTTCTTCAACCTCCATTGATCCATACACAGCTCTCTCTACTCAGCTTCGGGAGCATGATCTGAAGATGACCGTAAATTTTCAAAAGATGAAGTACAGAGTTGACAATGACCTACAGTACATCTGTGCCTCTATTCGCTATCTCTAGACTTGTGTCGACAAGACCTACAATAGGAATGCTTGGCCTGTTCCACTTCTGAGAGGCCACTCACAGCCCTTTCCTACATCGGGTTCTCTATTTAACACTTGGGTACATCCTCCAGCTCCTTCTGAGGCACTTGCTCCTCCTGAAGATCCTCACTTTCAAGAAGATTGACTTTCAGGGAGAGATTTCATGGATTTATCTTGGGTGTTTTTATTTGAGTTTTTATTTTTGTACTTTTTATTTGTGGACATGTAGTATTTGGTGGACATGTGTTTTAACATAACAATACTTATTTTGTGGTATATAACTTGTTTTGAGGTTGGCATGAACCTCTTTATGGATAAATTTATTTTATAATATCACTATTGTCTTTGGAAAGTAATGTGTCTCTCTCTTTCTGTTGATATATTTGATACATATCTTCTGTGTGTGGCATGTGTCATGTTTGTATTTTTATATATTCTTTGTAAACCAACTATCTACCACTTGTTTTGGAGGTTGTGGGTTATTAGTTGGCTAGAGGAATCGTTTGTGTATACACCATTATAATTCTGTATTCTTGGTATGCATAGATGGGTTGCATCGAGCTTGATTAATATATCTTATTCAATGCTTTTATTAATGCATCTAACTTATATGTCACATTTTGATATATGCATGTGTTTAGGGGGTGCTTCGTTTGAAGTCTCTTCTCAAATTCTTTATGATAACTCCTTGTGTTCTGTCATCATCAAAAAGGGGGAGATTGTTGGCCCAAAGGCCATTAGCCCTAGTTTTGATGATAACAAAACATATGTAGTTATTTTTTTATTAATTTTGTTTAACAGAATTTTAGGTTAACTATTTGTTTCATTTCGGCTTTATCATAAGACTTACACATTTGGAAGCCAAGAAGATGTAGATCCCAGAGTTTAAGCACATAGAAGAGCTCAAGGATCAAGTATACTCATGAGGACTATATCAAGATTTGTATTTTTACTTTTTGTATTTTAGAGAGGATTTATAGTCATTTGTTAAAACCAAGATGATATAGGTTGATAGCTTTTGGGATTGACACACACACACACACACACACACACACACACACACACACACACACACACACACACTTTATACTCCTATGTGTTTTTAAAAGGAGTTCATAACTATTCTCTTTATCGTTTTCAAAATTGTGTTTCAGAAAAATGAGTTTCAAAAAAATCGGGTTTTCGATTTAGAAAAGTGTTTTTACAAAATATGGTTCTAACTTTGTTTTGTGTTATTTAAAAATCAAAAGTTATTTTGTCAAAAAAAGATTGGTTTCAAAAAAAATTCCGTATATTGCCTTTGGCCCTTTGTCAGTCGACCGATTGATCGACCATAGGTAGAGCAAAATTGCTTTGTTGGTTGACTGAGCGGTTGACCGACATGCACCAAAGTGCATTTGTGCACTTCGGTCGACCTGGCGGTCGACCGACTGCAAGAGCTTTGCTCTCGGTTGGGTCAGATTGACTGCCCCGGTTGATCGACATAGAGTTTAGCTCTCTGGTTGTGAACAACGGTTGACCGATTGGTCGACCGCTATCCCCAATGGTTGAAAATCTAACTGTTGGCGGGCGACCGACCGGTCGGCCGACAGAAGAATTTTCTTCTGCATTTTTCCCAACGGCTATATTCTATTTTTTCTTTTTCTAGGTCGTTTCCCAATGACTCTTTTAGATCTTCTACTCATGTTTTCATCCCCTTTAAATAGCTGGACTATAGAATAACCCTCTAACAAGATTTCTAAAGTTTAGGTCAAGTTTTTATAAGTTTACATCAAGATTTAGCTTTTTCTTAAAAGATTTTCTTTTGAGCCAAAATTTCATATTCTTGATTTTTAGCTTGAGCTTTCCCTCTATATCTTTAAAAGCTATTTCCAGTACACAATCCCAAAGAGTTTCACCTCCTCATTTTTGTTATAAGATTGTGCTTATGAACCATTTATGATCAAGTGAAGATCACTGATTTCCTTCTATTAAGAAGTTGTAGAGGTTGCGGCCTCAAGTGTGCTAGTGAGCTTCGTGTTGGTGTTGCGGCACTACGAGAGAGGGCTTGTGAGTCCATTGAGTTCTAGTGAGAACTTGTAATGGTTGACAATCTAGTGAGATCGGTCATAGTGAAAATCCTTCGTAGTGTTGAAGGCGGGGACATAGAGCAGTGGCTTGAACCTCGGAACATATCATCGTGTTTGTGATTGCTTACTCTTTCTCGCTTTACTCTACTCTCTCTTTATTTACTTGCATACTTATATTGTTTCTTATTTGCATGTAATTCTTGTGTTGTAATTGGTATTTGCTAGGTTGCTAGCAAGTAAATTTTATTCCGCATTATTTTCCATTTAGTATAGCCATCACCTATTCACCCCTCTCTGGGTTATTTACAGGTTTTGCAATGTTTGGATTTATATTTCTCCAGATACAGCTTCAAATACGGGTTTCCAAGATGTTCTTCTAGAATCTCTTTAGCTTGGCATCCAAAAAATCTGAATTAATTACCCAAATGAGTATAATTAAGCTCTTATTACTCCTTTGCCCTAGAACATTTGATATCTTCAAAATAGACCAAAACAAGGGTGAGAAGTGTTATTTTTATCATAAATCAGTAAGGAAATGTGAAATAAAAGTGTAGTTTTGTAGACTAATCAATTGGGTTCCTTGTTGTAGAAATCAATCAAGAAGAAAACTCATACAAGAAAGAGAATAGTGAGCCCAGAAAATCGATTTAGCGACTTATATTAGAATTAACATACAAAGACGAATTAAAACAAAACATACCGGCAAAGTGGAGGTGCAGAAAAGTCTGTTGAATTTTTATTGATGTCACTTCAGCTTCAGATTACCATCACTCTTCCTCTCTCTCACTTTGTTTCTGGACTGAACTACAAATTAAAAACTGAGATGCAACTTCTCATTAACTATCTAACAATGATCCTAAACCTTAAAAATAAAGCAAGTATCTAATCCTCATCTTCGTCGCTCTATCTTTGATTTGTAAGGTATTTATTGGGAAGAAACGGATAGGGGATATGTGCATAAAGATAGGGGAGCAAACGTTCCCCCTGATTAAAAGAACAAGCCGCGAAAATGCGACGCATTTTCGCTGCAAAATCCTAGCCTTAGGGCCAAGATTGAAGAGCGTGTGTCCTTCCATCTGTCTCCTATCCTTTTATCCTCTTGGATCTTGAATTTCTGTTCTGAATTTGATGAAATATCCTTTGATCTTCAGTTTAACCAATTGGGGTCTTCAAAAATCCATCTTTGCTTTAATTTTCAATTGGTATTTATCTAATCTTATATACCCGGTCTTCAGATAAGATAACTTTTACAAACTCTAATTTAAAATGATCCCCTTTCTTTTGAACTTCTAGATTTAATTTGATGAAATCTATCAATCTCTCTCTTTTCTTCTTTAATTACCCTACACAACATTGGATATTAAAATACATTAATACCATAGTTTTATTTAAATATAAATGCAAAAATGTGGCACATATAATATGAAAATATGTAATGCACGTGTGTGATCACACCCCCACACCTATCTTTTTCTCATCTTCGAGCAAAACAAAACTAACTATCCATTTTTGTAGGAAACACGATTACACTTAGGATGTGCAACAAGCCGTTAAATTTCTAAGTTACCCTTAGATGATGAGTTTTGTCTCATGAGGATTTTCAGTGGACTACACCCACAAAATCCATAAAGAAAAAAAAAGTGTTAGTATTTTCGAAAAGCATTTTGAAAAGGAAAGAAAATATTTGAGGTATTATTATAAGAGTTCAAATAATCTATAAGTTATAAGAAAACATAATTTTTCATTCCTAAACTTAGTCTCTATTCAAAAACTTATTATAAATCAAGATAAGGGGTCAAACTTGAATTTCGAATCTAGTCTATTACTTTACCCTAAATCATATGCACCTTCGTGACTGTGAAATTTTGACTTGGGGTTCTTTAACTCTAACTTTTATGCCTTATTTTTTTTCTTTTTTTCCTTCTTTTTTTTTATTTTTGGTGATATTATTTCTTAGTTCTATTAGGCTTTCTAATCTGCCTATGTAACGAGCCTTTAGTTGGTGACGCCCAGACCGGACGTTCTTAAGGCACGAGGTGAGAAAACACCCCCGAAGACTTAAGGACTCAAGCAAATAAGGCCACAAAACTAAGGATTTTTATTTATAAGATGTACCACTTTTAGGCGTGAGTACTTATGTTTTATGAGGCACAAATCTCCAGCTTAAGCAGAGAATTTTTGATATATATAATTTTTTTCTTCTTTTTTTATAAGGCATAAGAATCTTTGTTTTCGAGCTTATGTGTGTAAGTGTATAAAGTGTGCATATTCATTAAGGTAAAAATCGAGATTAAAATTACTTTTTCTAGTTTTCTTTCTAGCCCTAGAAATCAAACAAATAATTTTATTTTGACCAAGTATAACAAACCCTAATTATGATTCTTGATGAGTCTACAGTTCTGCATTATTATATCGCATTTTCCCACTATTTATGAATAAAATATCAGTCTAAACCGTGTTTTGGTCTCTCTTGCAGATAATCAAGTCAAGAAGGGCAAAATGGTAATAGGAGCTTAATTAAACCGAATTTCGGGTAATTAAATCCGTATTTCTTGAAGGCCAAGTAAGGGAGTTTCTAGAAGATACATTGAACCTCGACCCTTGCGGGTATCTGATGCAAATATGGACAAAAATAACCGATTCTGAGCATATCTAGAAGGTCCCCAAAGTGAGTCGAACCCACGCACCAAAACCAGGGACTAAGTCCCTGGTATTGCCACGAAAACACCGCAATAGCCATGTTTCAACGGCAATGTGGTGGGCCCACGCGTCGATTTTTGATGCATGGTCTCGTCTCGTCTTCTAGAACCTCCGTTTGCATATAAATACTGCAGGGTTTGGCTGAAACGTAAGCAGATTGAAAATAGGCTAGGTTTTCTCTCTTTTTATAGTAGATTAGGATTTTCTTCTTCTTTTATTTTGTATTTTCTTTTCTTTTGTAGATCTTGTAGTAGGGCTGAGAGATTCAGAGAGAGAAAGAGAGAGATTTATGTATTAGATGGTGACAATCTATGTAAAAGTGTCTCCTTTCCTCTCTATTGTAATTTTCTCTATCTTCTACATGATGCTTAGCTAGTTTTTCTTCTCATGGAAATCTAACTACTGACCACTAACTATCTTACCACTTACTTAATAATCCACATGAATCTAATAGCCTCTACAAGGACTTGCTCTTGCAAGAGCCATTGATGCCTCATGATGATGGATTCTAACATTCTAATATTTCTAATATCTAACCTACTAACTTGTAATGCCTTCTTTATTTCATGCTCACCTCTAACCGGTTTTGATGATTTAATAGTAGCTTGTGATGGTGGAGATTTTGTCTCCTCGTTTTAAAATACCGCAAGTGCACGGTCATTCGATGTAGCACTTGAGGGTCGATCCACAGGGACAGGTGGTTCTTCTTGTTTCAACACTTCTAGACGAATTGATCAAAGGTTTTGTGGGAGTTTTGTTCTGAACTATATGTTAATTTAGAAAAGTCAAGCACTTAGGATCGAATCCCCTAAACTAGAATCAAGTGATCAATTTCGATGACCATACCCGTTTGTTTGTCACTTCGTAAATCTCTATTTCTAATAGGCAAACTATGTCTGGACACTAGTTCTAAGCACAGGGTATTATCTGCATCACATGGTTGATAAGCACGATTTTGTCACATTTTCATGCCCTTATTTATCTATCATTTGTCTATAAATAATGTTGCTCGGGTATTTTTAGTGGTGTTTTGTAGAGTGAGCTATCAAAAGGAAACTGGACCACAAAAGCGTGCTCTGAAGACTGTAAGATGTGCAACAGGAGACTGAAGGCGAGATGGGATACTTGGCACTAGTGCTGCTCTACCATGCTCAAAACAAACACCAGATAAATCTACAGTCAATTCAGAGAAGCTGGAAGTCACTTGGAACAAAAACGCAATTTTGTAAAGTTCAGGGGTTTTAGTGCAATTTGACATTGAGAGCTCTTCTGTATAATTAAATAAATGTTGTGGACTTCTATGTAAAAATATCAAAACCCTAAGTCTATAAATAGCCAAGGCTAGGGTTTTGAGAGGGGAGTTTTTTTTCTTTCACCTGTACGTACATTTTCAAGATCTAAAATTTGGAGGCTTTTACTTTTTCTCTCTGCATGAAATTCTGATCCACGTTATTATTTTCGTTCCCGTTTTGTTTTGATTGATTCATCAAAAGCCTCTCTTTCTTCTCTCCGCATCACAGCAGCCCTTCTATCAAAAAAAAAAAAAGGAAAAAAAAGAGAGAAGAGAGGCTTGGACGCCCCTCTCTGTCACAGGTGCGCCCAAGCCCTCAGATCAAGAAAAAAAGAAAAAGAAAAAAAAACAAAGAGAAGGCAGGCGCCCATTCAAACAGGCGCCATAACCAGGCGCCCATTCAAACAGGCCTTGGCGCCCTTGAGTTTGGAGCACAGGAGCCCTTTTGGGCGCTCCAAATTGAAGAGGAAGGCGCCCATTTGAAGCAACTGATTGCGTCCCCCTGTTGCAGGTAAGTCAGTTTAATTAGTTTATTTAATTATTTAATTAATTAGTTAATTAGTTTGATTAATTATTTCTTGCAATTTGTTAGATTAGTTTTTCATGTTGATTGTTTATGTAGATCATTTTTGAGTTAATAATTTAGCATGAGTAGGTAATTTTACTGCAAGCGCTTAGGGGAGATGAACCTAGACTTAATTCTTGTGGACCGAGTCATTCTCCTATTTATGACTGTATGCACACCAATTGATCTATGACTTTTAGGAATTAATTTCTAGAATAACTAGATTTTTGACAGGCTATGTATCGGGGGTTAATGGTTCATGCTTAGAGCTTTATTGCCTTGATGTTATTTGTTTAATCTAGTTAATTTATCTTTGATGGACTATGTAACAAGATAATAGCTTGTGCTTAAATCTAGTGTTCAGAATTAATGTGCCTCTTAGACATAGAGATTTGGTGTGTAATACAAACTGGTATGGAGACCAAGATTGACTACTTGATGTTAGTTTAGGGGATTCGACTCTAGGTGCTTGACTTTTCTTTTTAATTAGTTCACATAATTCACAAACCCATAAAATTTTTGATCAATTCGTTAGAAGTGCTGAAACCAAAAGAACCACCTGTCCCTGTGGACCGACCCTCAAGTGCTACATCGAACGACCGTGCACTTGCGGTTATTTAAACGAGGAGACAGAATCTCCACATCAAGTTTTTGGCGCCGTTGCCGGGGACACGGTGTTCTATCTTTAGTCTTAGCACATCTACCGAAAAAAATAAAAATAAAAAAATTAAATAAAAAAATCATTATAAATAAAAAAAAAATTTATTAGTGCTACCCAAGCATCACATATTCCAACTCAACTCCTACACTGATATATGTCAGCTTGGGAACGCGACTCAAAGGGACGTCTTGTCAGCATAGATACGAACGAGATCAAGATGACTGACTCTGTTCCACCAGTGGTCCTCATGGACCGATGTTACCCTCCTCGATCATCACACCCATCATGCATCAGATTGCCAGAAGCCACTGAGAACAACTACGAGTTGAAGCCACAATACATCACTATGCTCCCCAAATTCTCCGGACTGGAATCTGAAGATGCATATATGTTCATCAATGAGTTTGAGGAGGTATGCGCAATGATGAAAATTAGGCAACTGAGTGAAGATGGAGTCAAGTTAAGGTTTATTCCATTTGCACTTCGGGACAATGCTAAAAAGTGGTTGTATAGCCTGACCATCAACTCAATCACAACGTGGGCGGAATTTGTCGCAGTCTTTCTAAAGAAATTCTTCCCAATGCATTAGACTGCAAGAATACGGAGTGAGATAAGCCAATTTCGTCAATATGACAAAGAACCATTCTGGAGATACCTAGAAAGGTTTAAGGACCTTCTAGCACAATGTCCCCATCACGCCATTGAGAAGTGGCGTCTCTGTCAAATAATTTATGAGGGTGTCGATTACAATTCGAAAACCCTTCTTGAATCTATGAGCCACGGTGACTTCATGAGGATGACAGATGACGCTGCATGGATATTCCTTGAAGAGATGGCAGAGAAAACCATGCAGTGGGAAGGGTTTAATGAGAAGCCACAAACTCAACCACCACATCGAGAAGTGGCATACATTCGATCGAAAACTCCATTGCAACTGAAGCAAAGATGGCAGCACTGTGAGAAGAATTGAAGTGTTAGAAAGCAAGGGGACTCCTCCTCAGCAGTTCGATCAAATGAATCAGACCTCTGTACCAAGTTGCTTTAACTGTCAATCTCCAACTCATGTCATGGAAGATTGCCCATTCCTTCCAAACCCACTAATAAATAGTCAGGGACAACAGTTAATTGCCACTTATCAGCGACAAAGGAATGATCCATATGCACCAACATACAATCCAGGGTGGAAGAATCACCCTAACCTTTCATGGAATCAAGGAGGAGGAAATCAAGGAGGGGCAACAAGCATCTCTTAACCAAGCGGTTCACAGTACTCGAGGCCAAACACATTCCAGTATCAGCAACAACAACTGGCCTTTGTGGCACCGCAATCCACTCCAACATATGCAAACCCATCCATGCCGCCACCAGGATTTGGGAGTGATCAAAAGTTAAACACCATGGAGAAGAACTTCAACTCATATATGCAATTGACAAATCAGATGTTGCAGTCTAATCAACAAGCCATACAACAACTCACGCTGCAAATGAGTAAGATGTCGTCTCAAATGAGTGAAAGGGAAAGAGGGACCTTTCCCAGCCAACCTGAGATTAATCCCAGAGATACAAGAGCAAATTTGTCCAGTCATGCTCAAATCAATGCAATTCATACCTTGCGATCTGGAAAGGAAGTTGACAATCAGGTGGTAATGCCTGACCAAACTAATTCCCTCTCCCCATGGCTAATCCATCATCTTCTGGCTCAGATCAGTCTGAAGATAAAGAAACTGAGCAAATCACTGAGCCTCCTTATGATCCACCAGCTCCATTTCCTAACCGATTAAAACCGAAGAAACACACGGCGCAGATGGAGAAGATTCTAGAAATCTTCAAGCAAGTGAAAGTGAATGTTCCTCTTCTTGATGCTATTGAATAAGTCCCATCCTATGCTAAATTTTTGAAGGACTTGTGCACTAAGAAGAGAGCACATCAAACGCCGAAGAAGGTCTTTCTAGCAGCAAATATCAGTGGAATAATCCAGAATAGCGTTCCAGTGAAATATAAGGACCCTGGATGTCCAACTATTTCCTGTATAATTGGAACAACTGTTATTGACAAGGCGCTATTAGACTTAGGGGCAAGTGTAAATTTGCTTCCTTACTCGGTTTACAAGCAGTTAGGGGTGGGTGAGTTGAAGCCCACAAAAGTCACTCTACAACTAGCTGACAGGTCAGTTAAAGTTCCATTAGGAGAGATTGCAGATGTGCTAATTAAGGTCGGTGAATTTATCTTTCGAGATGATTTTATCGTCCTTGAAACTGCACCTGTAGAGAACCCAAGAGGGCAAATTCCTGTGATTTTGGTTAGACCCTTCCTAGCAACTTCGAATGCTTTGATCAACTGTCGTAGCGGTTTAATGAAACTCACATTTGGAAATATGACAGTTGATCTGAATATCTTCAACCTTGAAGGGCAAAAAAGTGAGCCATCAACTGAATTCTTTGAAGTAAATATGATTCAAAGTCGATCAAATGAATTCGAGGATGATCATATGGATTCAGACTTTGGGTGTACTCACCAAAGTTTTGACGAGCTATGTGAGGAAGAGATCAGGATGTTTGATGAAATAAATCAACAGGTTAATCATGTGTCATCCCTGATTCAAGAAATGGCGAACGATCATATTGACAACGAGTCAATAAATTATGGTTATAAATACTGCGAACAAAGCTTTGAAAAGATCTTTGAGGATGAGCTTTTACTCCTGGATGAATTGGGTGGACACACATTCCCCATAGGATTCTTTGATAAACGTTTTGAAGAGATATTTGACGATGAACTCAAATTCTTAGCTATTGATCAAGCTTGCTCACATGAAAGTGAAGATAATAAGATTGGGCTAGGAGTTAATGTTGCGGGAGTGAGTCCTCTTTCTAGCTTGCTGAAAAGAAGAAAGCGGAAGAGGAAGAGGATAAAAAAAAATATGTGATGATCAAGTTTAAAGGAGGTTGTGCTGAAATGATAAAGGGTTCTAATTTACAAGTAAAGTCGATGAAGAGAACCCACTTTGAGAGTGGAAAAAGATCAAGGGGGAGGAACCGACATAGTTTAAACTAGATGTGCGGAAAACGTGGAGTTGTGCATATGTATATATTTGTTTTATTTTTCTTTTAGTTTTTGAGTCTTTTTATTTCTATTTTAGTTAGTTGAGTCAGTTTTAGTGAGTCTTTGATTTATCTCTTTCTTTAACCTATGTGCCGAGTTTATTACAAGTGATATAGGATAAGCAAAGGAGGCATCCACCACACACATGGAGAATTTTTGTTGATTCGACAACTTGATTTCCTAGTGCACTGTGAGTATTTCTAATTCTAGCATACTGTTTATATTTTTATATCTTTTGTATGCTTGGAGTGTATGGTCATCATGATTGTGTGCATGTTTTGGATGTGTAAATTACATGCTATATTCATTATATCTCTGTATTCAAGTATATGCATGAGGACATGGCACAGTTTAGGTGTGGGGGGGAAGATTCATATTTCTTTTGTTTTAGGAGTCTTTTTGGTTTTGTTTTAGTTTTAGGGTTTTCACTTTATTTCTCTTTTCTTTCTTTATTTAGAGTCTTAAAAAAAAATAAAAATTGTGAAAAATTTGAAAATTTTCTGCAAATAATTAGCTAGTATGTGAGTGATTTAGTATCCATGAGTGGATTTTAAGGGTAAGATCAAGATGAAAGAGTTATAAAGTCTTAAAATAAAGATTAGAATCTAAAACGGACATACCATCTAAACTTAGTCAAAGTGATTATGTACCCAACAACACTTATACTATTAGTTTATAGGCTTGGGATATTGATTACAACCGAAAAAAAAAGAAGAAGAAAAAAAAGATTTATTATATAGTAAAATAAATATTAATAAGTCTTGTCTTGTGGCCTCAGTTGCTTGAGTGATTAAGTCCGTAGGAGTGTTTTTACACTTATTGCCCTAAGACCATCTGGTTTGGGAGCATTGGCCCAAAGCTCGCTATATGGGTAGCTGAGAAAGCCTAATAAGATAAGACACTATAAAAATATAATAATTTTGATTATCTATTAGCTAAGTACCTTGGCCTCAGGAAGCCTTGGTATCTACGCGAAAGATAGTTAAAAAAAAAAGAAAAGAAAAGAAAAAAAAGAAAAAAAATATGAAAGTTGTAATTAAATATTCCCAAGCTTAAGAACTACATCACGATCACAGGGTACATAGGATCTGAAACTTAGGACAGGTGGTGTAAAGTTTTGGATTTGAGACTTTATTTTATAGCCAATATGATTTCTTGAATTGAGATTTTACTTGAAAATGAAACTCATGGAAATTGATGATCTTGCTACCTAGTTAACGAAAAAAAAAAAAAAATTTGATTTGTTTTTCTTTTCTTGATTTTCGGTTATCCTTATTTTACTTTTATTTATTTCTTAATCTCTAACTTTCTTGGATTTTGTGGGTGTAATCCACTGAAAACCCTCACGAGACAAAACTCGTCCTCTAGGGGTAACCTAGGGGTTTAACGGCTTGTTGCACATGCTAAGTGCAACCGTGATTCCTACGAAAGTGAGTTAGAGTAGTTTAGTTTTCCTTTTTATTTTTATTAGTTTTGCTCGAGGACTAGCAAAAGATAGGTGTGGGGGTATTTGATCAGCACGATTTTGTCACATTTTCATGCCCTTATTTATCTATCATTTGTCTATAAATAATGCTGCTCGGGTATTTTTAATGGTGTTTTGCAGAGTGAGCTATCAAAAGGAAACTGGACCACAAAAGCGTGCTCTGAAGACTGTAAGATGTGCAACAGGAGACTGAAGGCGAGATGGGATACTTGGCACTAGTGCTGCTCTACCATGCTCAAAACAAACACCAGATAAATCTACAGTCAATTCGGAGAAGCTGGAAGTCACTTGGAACAAAAACGCAATTTTGTAAAGTTCAGGGGTTTTAGTGCAATTTGACATTGAGAGCTCTTCTGTATAATTAAATAAATGTTGTGGACTTCTATGTAAAAATATCAAAACCCTAAGTCTATAAATAGCCAAGGCTAGGGTTTTGAGAGGGGAGTTTTTTTTCTTTCACCTGTACGTACATTTTCAAGATCTAAAATTTGGAGGCTTTTACTTTTTCTCTCTGCATGAAATTCTGATCCACGTTAATATTTTCGTTCCCGTTTTGTTTTGATTGATTCATCAAAAGCCTCTCTTCCTTCTCTCAGCATCACAGTAGCCCTTCTATCAAAAAAAAAAAAAAGGAAAAAAAAGAGAGAAGAGAGGCTTGGACGCCCCTCTCTGTCACAGGTGCACCTAAGCCCTCAGATCAAGAAAAAAAAAAAGAAAAAAAAAACAAAGAGAAGGTAGGCGCCCATTCAAATAGGCGCCATAACCAGGCGCCCATTCAAACAGGCCTTGGCGCCCTTGAGTTTGGAGCACAGGAGCCCTTTTGGGCGCTCCAAATTGAAGAGGAAGGCGCCTATTTGAAGCAACTGATTGCGTCCCCCTGTTGCAGGTAAGTCAGTTTAATTAGTTTATTTAATTATTTAGTTAATTAGTTAATTAGTTTGATTAATTATTTCTTGCAATTTGTTAGATTAGTTTTTCATGTTGATTGTTTATGTAGATCATTTTTGAGTTAATAATTTAGCATGAGTAGGTAATTTTACTGCAAGCGCTTAGGGGAGATGAACCTAGACTTAATTCTTGTGGACCGAGTCATTCTCCTATTTATGACTGTATGCACACCAATTGATCTATGACTTTTAGGAATTAATTTCTAGAATAACTAGATTTTTGACAGGCTGTGTATCGGGGGTTAATGGTTCATGCTTAGAGCTTTATTGCCTTGATGTTATTTGTTTAATCTAGTTAATTTATCTTTGATGGACTATGTAACAAGATAATAGCTTGTGCTTAAATCTAGTGTTCAGAATTAATGTGCCTCTTAGACATAGAGATTTGGTGTGTAATACAAACTGGTATGGAGACCAAGATTGACTACTTGATGTTAGTTTAGGGGATTCGACCCTAGGTGCTTGACTTTTCTTTTTAATTAGTTCACATAATTCACAAACCCATAAAATTTTTGATCAATTCGTTAGAAGTGCTGAAACCAAAAGAACCACCTGTCCCTGTGGACCGACCCTCAAGTGCTACATCGAACGACCGTGCACTTGCGGTTATTTAAACGAGGAGACAGAATCTCCCCATCAATGGTCCATCAAAGGTAAATAAAATGACTAAATAAATTAAAAGTAGAAAAAGCAATAAAAACCCTAAGCATGGACCATTGACTATTGATACATACCTTGTCAAATAACTAGTGACTCTAGAAATAATCTTCTAAAAGTTATAGGTCAATTGGTGTGTGCAACAACCCTAGGTAGGAGATCTACTTATGATCACATGAATTTAGGTTTGGTTCATCTCCCCTAAATACTCGCGGGGAATTTAGCTATGCATGAATCAACTAACAATAATAGAATCTCATAAATTAATCATACTCAAATAACTAACTATTAATATAATTAAATCAGTTTAAGATTATCTAAATTTAATTAAATCATTAATTGCAAACATTAATTAATTAAACTAATTAAATTGAATTAATAAAAAAATAATCCCTCTTCAAATGGGGCGCCAAGGGGCGCCCCCCTTCTTTTCAAATGGAGGACGCCAGGGGGCGCCCTCCCGTTGTTTTCAAATGGGGGGGTTGGCGCCCCCCCTCAGTTGGACAGAGGCGCCTGTTGGCGCCTTTGTTGGTATTTTTTTATTTTTATTTTTTTATTTTACTTTTTTTTTAATTTAATTGCAGGATTAAAACAAAAATAAAAGGAAGAGAAATTTCAGAAAAAGAAAAATGAAATGCTGTAAATAAAATTCTTACCTTTAAAAATTGAGATTGCAACTAGGAGAAAATAATTAGCCCCCAAGAGAAGAAAGTAACTTCTGAAGAAATTGCAGAAAATTGAGAAAGTGGCCAAAATTCAAGGCCCCCAAAACCCTAACCTTTACATGTATATTTATAGCCTAGGATTTGGCTATTTTATATGAGAGTCTACCACAAATACAACTTTACACAGAAAAAATGAATAACAATTTACAAATTAAAATTTTAGCCATAATTTGCATTTAAGCCCTGAACTTTTGTGAAACTGCTTCTTAGCTCCTACTGAACTCCAACTTCTTTGATTTAGTTATAGCTTTATTGCATGTGATCTTTAATAGCCGTAGAGGAGTCCTGGCACTATCAAGTCTTCCATTAAAACTCTTTTTTTTTGCTTGGCCACTCTTCTAAAATGCTGAATTGCAGTCTTTTCTCCTTTTGGTAAACCTGTATTGTAAAACCACTAGAAATACTCGAACAACATTATTTATATACAAAGATATAGATAAATGAGAGTAATAAAATAATATATATTTATGTCAATCAAAAACCCCCACACCTATCTTTTGCTAGTCCTCAAGCAAAACTAATAAAAAGAAAAAAAATAAAAAACTAAATTACCCTAACTCACTTTCGTAGGAATCACGATTGCACTTAGCATGTGCAACAAGCCGTTAAATCCCTAGGTTACCCTAGAGGACGAGTTTTGTCTCGTGAGGGTTTTAAGTGGATTACACCCACAAAATCCAAGAAAATTAAAGATTAAGAAATAAATAAAAGTAAAATAAGGATAACCGAAAATCAAGAAAAGAAAAACAAATCAAATTTTTTTTTTTAGTTAACTAGCTAGCAAGATCATCAATTTCCATGAGTTTCATTTTCAAGTAAAACCTCAAGTCAAGATATCATATTGGCTATAAAATAAAGTCTCAAATCCAAAACTTTACACCACCTGTCCTAAGTTTCAGATCCTATGTACCCCGTGATCGTGATATAGTTCTTAAACTTGGGAATATTTAATTACAACTTTCATTCTATTTTTTTTTTTTTGTGATAACAAATTTTTTTCCTTCTTTTTTTTTTAAGACTCTTTTTTTTAACTATCTTTCGCTTAGATACTGAGGCTTCCTGAGGCCAAGGCACCTAACTAATTGATAATCAAAATTATTATATTTTTATAATGTCTTATCCTATTAGACTTTCTCAGCTACCTATATAGCGAGCTTTGGGTCAATGCTCTCAAACCAGATGGTCTTAGGGTAATAAATGTAAAAACACTCCTAGGACTTAATTACTCAAGCAACTGAGGCCACAAGATAAGACTTATTAATATTTATTTTACTATATAATAAATCTTTTTTTTTTAGTTGTAATCAATATCCCAAGCCTATGAACTAATAGTGTAAGTGCTATTGGGTACATAATCACTTAGACTAAGTTTAGATGGTATGTCCGTTTTAGATTCTAATCTTTATTTTAAGACTTTATAACTCTTTCATCTTGATCTTACCCTTAAAATCCACTCATGGATACTAAATCACTCACATACTAGCTAATCATTTGCAGAAGATTTTCAACTTTTTTTTTCAATTTTTTTGACTCCTAAAAGAAAATAAAGTAAAGAATGGGAAAAAAACCCTAAAATAAAAAAAAAGGACTCATAAAAGAAAAAAAATTTGAATTTCCCCCCACACCTAAACTGTGTCATGTCCTCATGCACATAAATGAATACAGAGATAAAAATATTGTAGCATGTAATTTACACATCCAAAACATGCACACAATCATGATGATCATGCAATCCAAGCATACAAAATATATATAAATATAAACAGTATGCTAGAATTAGAAATACTCACAGTGCACTAGAAAATCAAGCTGTTGAAGCAACAAAAATTCTCCCTGTGTGTGGTGGATGCCTCCTTACTTATCCTGTATCACTTGTAATAAACTCAGCACATAGGTTAGAGAAAGAGAAATAAAAGACTCACAAAAACTGACTCAACTAACTAGAAGAGAAATAAAAAGACTCAACAACTAAAAGAAAAAAAATATTTACATATGTACAATTTCACAACTCCCCCACACCTAGAGCTTTCTAGGTCTATTCCCTCGAGCTCGCTTCCCATCATTCCAATGGGTTCTCTTTAATGGACAAAGTGGAGAGGTTAATCTTTTTGTTATCTTTAATTTCATCCTCTCCAGCTTGTTCATTACTTTCCTCCATCTCCTCTTTCTCTTCTTCCCACACCTCCTCACAAATTCATCATTTTCACACAATATAATTGGAGTGTCCACAATATGATTGCCTACAAATTTAAGCTCATCTTCAAACATCACCTCAAAACTTAAATCAACAATTTTCTTTGGAGGTGTGTAACTAACCAAAGCATCCCTAACCGATTCATTCAAATATATGAGTTCGTCTTCAAATAGGTTTTCAGACCTTTGATTAATTAGAGATTCTTGAATCAAGTTTTGAAAAGTATGATCATTGGTTGGCTCATCGAAAGTAAAGGTACTCAAATCGTGTTTTGTTTTCTTAAAGGGAGCTCTCAACTCAAGATTCTCGACACATGTTTTCTCATCATTGTGATCACACTCTTCAGTAAAAAGCTCATTAAGAAACAAAGGCTCATTATCCATATAGGCATCCTCGCAATTTTAATCAGTGTGCTCCATTTTCTCCATATGAGTGGTTAATATCTTCTGTTCTCCAACACTTGTCTTTTCACAGAACTTAGAAAATTTATCATCAAATTTCTCCTGAAGCAAAAGTTCATTACTATCACATTCATCCTCACAACAAGATTCAACTGGCTCCACATGATGTGTACGTGTAGCCAAATAATTTCTAATCACTTCATCTAGACACTGAGGATCATTATCAAGTTTGTACCCCTCATGGACCTTCACAACTTCCTCAACAGGCTTCTCATGTTCAAACTCTTCAAATTGATTAAGATGAAATAATGGGGACTCGAAGGGCATCTCGATGGAATGATTAAACATGTCACTATGGCCAACGATTTGCTCTTCTGGTCTAACTATTTGGCCTTTGTTCATTTTATGAAAGTTGATGTACTCTTGAATTGACATGGGTCGAGTTGGTAGTGGCTCAGGAACTAGTTGACTAGAAAAGGGATCCTTCTCTTGCTCACTAACCAACTCATTTGCTGGCCTGTTTAAGTAGTCTCTAATGTCATAAAGCACTTGCTTTGAAGTTTGCCTGAAAGTTTCAAAAGCTTTTTCTAGTGTTAGTTCCTTATCCACCTGATTGTCATTGAACTCAATTTGTGAAAGTTGATGGAACTCTTGAACTTGATTTGGACTTGTGGTTGAATTAGGTTGATTGAGATGAGTCATTATCTTATCCATGTGAGCACATGCCTCGATTAACTGCTGATTGGTTTCGACTATAGTCTGCTGCATGGCTTTAAAACTCTTCTCTAATATGCTTTCTTCATGCTCATTGTTAAATCCCCAAGTCGGAGGTGGTGGTTCAATGTAGGACCAATTAGGTTGAGAATTTTGATATGATTGGTCCCATGAAAATTGAGGACAATTCCAACCCTCCGAATTGAAGTTTAATGGATAAGGTTTGCTCGTAGGTGAAATCACCTAGAGGGGGGGTGAATAGGTGATGGCTATATGAAATATGGCAATAATGCGGAATTAAAATTCTACTTAACAATTAGCTCAATTAAAAAGACTTGCAATGTAAAAGACAATAAATAGTGCAAGAATTAAAGAGAGTTAGAGTTTAGAGAAAATTGAGCAAACGCAAACACGAGGATATGTTTCCGAGGTTCGAGCCACGCTCTACGTCCCCGCCTTCACACTTGAAGGATTTTCACTATTGTTGATCCCACTGGATCGCCAATATAAGGACACACTTGTCCTATCTCTCGTGATGCCGCAACACCACCCGGAGCACACTCGCTCGCTTGAGGCCGATGCCTCTACAACTTCGCTCAAGAAGAAAGATGATCACACTTGATCACAATAGCTCACTTAGCACAATCCTATAACCAAAATGTAGAAGTAGAACTTGGGATTGTGAAGTGCAAAAACTAGAGTGAAGTAGAGGAGTTAGCTTCAAGAGGGTGTTTGGAAATTTTGGCTTTGGAAATCTTCTTCTAAAATGAAAGCTTGAAAAATCACTTGTAAAATTGTTGTGTAAATTGTTGTCTTATCATGTTGAAGTGACTACCTATTTATAGGGGATGAAAGACAGGGTAAAACTGGTGGAGAAATTCGTTGGGTGAAGATCCCAACAAAAACAGTCAGAAAAATATAACTGTTGGAGTCTGTCAGACTTTTCTAACAGCTGCCGGTCGACCCGGGCGGTCGACCGTCAACGGTCATATTTTTTACCGTTGAGGGAAGTCGGTCGACCTCGGGGCCGACCGAAGCAAACAGAGAGCACTGTCAAGTGCCCGGTCGACCCGAGCGGTCGGCCGACATGCACACATGCACAGTTGTGCACGTCGGTCGACCCGAGCGGTCGACCGGCCTCTGTCAGATCTGTTAAAACAGATTCTGCAGAAACCAGGAAAAGGAATTTGGTTTTGGTCTTATGGTTTAAGGATATTATAAATGTGGTGCTAGACCTACTAAATCTAAGAGTATGATCATAGATCAATACTCAAACTTGTTCTATCTTTTTGATAAAAATCCTTTTTAATAAAAACTTGTTTTTCCAACAATCATTTTTCAAAACTTGGTATTTCTAAAACTAATTTTCCAAAACATGATTTTTCTCAAACTATGTTGAAAATACTGAAATGAAAATTCTTTTGAAGCCTTGAAGCAAACTAAGTGTGTGTGAGTGACAATCCCAAATAATCTACTTCTAACATCTAGGTTTTGACAAAATGTCTAAAAAGAAAAGTAAAATACAAATCTTAGTCTTTTCTTCAAAGTCTTGATCCCGAAGCTTTCTACCGTGCTTGGCTTGGGAATGCAAATCTTTAGCGGCGTCCAAACTTGTGAGTCTTGATCGTGGAGCCGTCAAATCAACTTGTTCTATAACCTGAAATCCTTTTAAACAAAATTGTTAAATACATAACTAAATATGGTTTGTTATCATCAAAATATACAACAAGATATCGGGCTAATGGCCTTTGGGCCAACAGTAGGTCCTTAAAATGTGTGGAATTGATTTTGACCTGGTCCCAACGAATACCCTATCGAAGGACACTGTTCAGAAGAATGATTTGGATCTTGACAGTGATGGCAACTCATGGGATGGTATGAAGAAAATGAGTAGTTCGTGGGATGGATGTATTCATTAAAATCTTGAAGAGAGCTTGGTGGATGGAAAGGAGGGTCTGGCCTATAAAATGGATCGTAACCAAATGAATTTGGATAGGCCATGGGGAAAGAATTTTTTTTTAATTTTTTTAAATTTATTTTATTTTTTTGAATTTTTATTTATTATTTATTTATTTTTTTACAATCCGGTATAGGTGTCAAAACAAAAGATACAACACCGTGTCCCCGGCAACGGCGCCAAAAACTTGATGGTGGAGATTCTGTGTCCTCGTTTTAAAATACCGCAAGTGCACGGTCGTTCGATGTAGCATATGAGGGTCGATCCACAGGGACAGGTGTTCTTCTTGTTTCAACACTTCTAGACGAATTGATCAAAGGTTTTGTGGGAGTTTTGTTTTGAACTATATGTTAATTTAGAAAAGTCAAGCACTTAGGATCGAATCCCCTAAACTAGAATCAAGTGATCAATTTCGATGTCCATACCAGTTTGTTTGTCACTTCCTAAATCTCTATTTCTAATAGGCAAACTAAGTCTGAACACTAGTTCTAAGCACAGGGTATTATCTGCATCACATGGTCCATCAAAGGTAAATAAAATGACTAAATAAATTAAAAGCAGAAAAAGCAGTAAAAACCCTAAGCATGGACCATTGACTATTGATACATACCTTGTCAAATAACTAATGACTCTACAAATAATCTCCTAAAAGTTATAGGTCAATTGGTGTGTGCAACAACCCTAGGTAGGAGATCTACTTATGATTACATGAATTTAGGTTAGGTTCATCTCCCCTAAATACTCGCGGGGAATTTAGCTATGCATGAATCAACTAACAATAATAGAATCTCATAAATTAATCATACTCAAATAACTAACTAATTAATATAATTAAATCAGTTTAAGATTATCTAAATTTAATTAAATCATTAATTGCAAACATTAATTAATTAAACTAATTAAATTGAATTAATAAAAAAAAATAATCCCTCTTCAAATGGGGCGCCAAGGGGCGCCCCCTTCTTTTCAAATGGAGGACGCCAGGGGGCGCCCTCCCTCTATTTTTAAATGGGGGGGTTGGCGCCCCCCACTCAGTTGGACAGAGGCGCCTGTTGGCGCCTCTGTAGGTATTTTTTTTATTTTACTTTTTTTTAATTTAATTGGAGGATTAAAACAAAAATAAAAGGAAGATAAATTTCAGAAAAAGAAAAACGAAATGCTGTAAATAAAATTCTTACCTTTAAAAATTGAGATTGCAACTAGGAGAAAATAATTAGCCCCCAAGAGAAGAAAGTAACTTCTGAAGAAATTGCAGAAAATTGAGAAAGTGGCCAAAATTCAAGGCCCCCCAAACCCTAACCTTTACATGTATATTTATAGCCTAGGGTTTGGCTATTTTATATGAGAGTCTACCACAAATACAACTTTACACTGAAAAAAGAATAATAATTTACAAATTAGAATTTCAGCCATAATTTGCATTTAAGCCCTGAACTTTTGTGAAACTGCTTCTTAGCTCCTACTGGACTCCAACTTCTTTGATTTAGTTATAACTTTATTGCATGTGATCTTTAATAGCCGTAGAGGAGTCCTGGCAATATCAAGTCTTCCATTAAAGCTCTTTTTTTTTTGCTTGGCCACTCTTCTAAAATGCTGAATTGTAGTCTTTTCTCCTTTTGGTAAACCTGTACTGCAAAACCACTAGAAATACTCGAACAACATTATTTATATACAAAGATATAGATAAATGAGAGTAATAAAATAGTATAAATTTATGTCAATCAGCTTGCAACCCGTTGTGTGGTATGAATGTGTTGTTTGAATGTAGAAGAACAATCTTATGAGCCATGCTTTGTATCGTCTCTTGAAGCCAAGGATTAGTGATGGCCAAGGATGAGGCAACTATCACTAAGAGGTTAGCATGGTTAGTGGAGCAATTAGTAGTTAGTAGCCATGAGTTTTCTTTTATCTTATTTTAAAAAATCAATTTCAAACTCTTTTACCATTTTCTTCATTATTTCCACTGACTTCTTTGTTCATCTTTATTTTATCTTCTTTTTGTTTTCAAAACTATTTCTCTTTTATTTTCACATCACCATTTCATCACCTTCTTCACCTATCACTTCTAGATTTCTTTTATTTTCTTTTTCTCATTTTTTAACAAAGAAGAACTTGTTAACAACCGACGTGAATAAGAACTGTTAATGCTTCTATCGCCTCCCGTCCCTGTGGATTCAACCCGTTGAGCCAATGCTATAACGGAAGTATCGAGGGAACATTAGTATATATACATTTTCATTGATTTCATAAAATACACATTTTCAAGTGCTGGTTTCGCCCCGATCAAATTTTGGCGCCGTTGCCGGGGATGAGAATAGTTTTGATTTCACATTTTTGTTAACATTTTCTTCCCTGTTTTGGTGTGCAGGGCAATCGTTAGAAAATTTTTACATTGCAGAAGTCTACCCTTGCTTGCGTCTCCCTGCTCTAGAAAGCAGAAAACTTGCTTCTAAAACTTTGTCGCGGAAATTAAAGAAAAGCCGCAAAAACGCGGCAAATTTGTGGCCATTGTACTTTGTCTTTTGTAGGGAATTTGTAATTTGCATATATTGTTGTATTCTTCTGCTAATTATCTATTTTGATTGCCTTTACACTGCAATAATTAAAGAACTAAAATATGGTATTTTGACGATTTTAAAACGTTTAGACATTTGCATTTAGACCCGTGTCTAGTTCAATTCCAATATACTGTATTTCGTTCTGTTGTTGTGATTTGGATTGAGGTGTACATATGGCATTGCATATAGCATAAGACAAACGCGTGGGTGATTTACTCGCTTTGTGTTATATTCTTGTCTATATTGCAGACTTGCACAAATTGAACTTAAGGGCATAACCGATTCTATCACCCTTCCTTAGCCCAAAAATCACCTCCCCACTCACACAACCCAAGCCCTAATAAAAATTGATAGACGTTGGCCCCTAGGGACATCTCGGACTCATTAAGAGATTAACCGAGGGTGAAACTTGTTTTGAATCTTACTCTTGTGAAATCGGTGTCTAAGTTTGGGGATTAAAAGGTTACGCCTCAAAGATACCGTGGTTTGGCGTAATTAAGGCCCGTTGCTTACGCACGGATACCTCCCACCGTATTTTGCTCCTACCTGGCCGATTAGCTTGTGGTCAGATTCGTACAACAACCTCCCCCAAGTAATCGACCAGTTAGGAGTCGTCTAGGTCTAGGTCAAACTTAATATAGGCTTGGTTTTGATTTCTTTTTTTTTTTGGTTTGTTGTTTGTTTTATCTTTTCTGTTTGTAATTGTTTGTGAAATGGAATTAAACAACAATAATTCTTTCAATCCTAATATGAAACCATATTTCACACCGACCCTATTTGATTCGAATAATTTCAACCCAGCATTTTACAATATGAACCAACTAAATACACCGGATTGGACTTATCCGAATCAATACAACCCATACCCCAATCTTATAATCATAATTTCCAAAATAATTTTCACTCTTCACAGAGTCAATGGGGATTCACCTCCCCTGAATTAAATTTTCAACCACCTTATCTGCAATTTTCACAATTTTCACAATATACATTCCCTAATTTTGCTTCCTATACTTTTTTTTTCTAGAACAACCATTTGAAGAAAAATCATATCGAGAAAAGAGTATAAAAATCTTACAGGAGTCTGCGCTACAATTTCAAAAATCTTCTGCCCAATCTATCAATAGGTTAGAAGCACAATTGAGTCAATTGGTCAACATTTATATAAATGAGGAAACTCTCTCTTATCAACCTTTGACCAATCGAAATATTTTTAACTCTATCGATTTGACCCAGGACTCTTATTGTTTTGGATACTAAGATTCCTACACTACCTTTCTAGAGCATCAACTTGAAGAAGCATTATATCTAGAAAAGAGTATAGAAATCTTATAGGAGTCTGCGCTACAAGTTCAAAAATCTTCTGCCTAGTCTATCAATAGGTTGGAAACACAATTGAGTCAATTGGTCAACATTTATAGGAATGAAAAAACTCTCTCTTATCAACCTTTGACCAATTCAGATATATCTAACTCTATTGATTTGACCCAGGACTCCTATTGTTTTGGTAACAAAGATTCAATTTCAGCATACCCATTTGAACTTGACCAAACTTCAAATTTTGAAAATCCTATTGACATTTTGGTAAGTTATCCTTTTCCTGAAATTGAACTTGAGCATGAATATGATCCTGAAGCTCAACTTGGTAATTCAATTTCACTTCCTGGTTCAATAATGACTGAGGTGTTTTTACCTGATTCCAGGCCTTTTCACAAGTCAGTATTGGATCCTGTGCCAGTCCATCATGAAATTGAATCACCAATTTTTTATGATCAACAAATTGAACTTGACCAATTTTATACTTTTGAAAATCTCATTGAAAAATTGGCAAGTTCTCATTTTTATGAAATTGAACTTAATAAGGAATGTGACCTAGATTTTCAAATTTGTGATCCTGTTTAAATTCCTGAATCAATATTAACTCCTATTTTGTTACCCAACTTGAGCAATATTTTAGAGTCAGTTTTGATTCCCATAACTGTCATTCTTGAACTTGAATCACCAATCTTAGAATGCCACATTCTATTGAGGAAAAATGAATGTGGAATAGGATTTCAACTTCATGATTTGGACCCAATTCCAGAACCAATTTTGACTCCTGAACCTTTACTTGACTTATGTCAAATTCCTGAGTCAGTATTAGTTCCTGCACTTTCTGAGCTCAAATCAATCATTCCATCTTTTCATACTCCATTTTGGGACAAAGGTGTTGATAAAATTGACTCTGAAATTATTTTGAAAATTTGAAAATTAGATGGGTAAATTTTTTAATAAAAATTATTCATATATATATATCATAATAATGGGTTGTATTATAGAGGTCTCTGGTGGGTTCCTCCAAACTCCACGCAAGTTGGATTGGGCCGCATCTCGTGGACAAATCAGACCACCACTGGCACCACAACTTTGAGGTGATTTTTCTTTTCCTCTCTATTTGTTTCATGCATACACACATCATGACGCATTGAGGACAATGCATGAGATAAGTGTGGGGGAGGGTTTACTAACATAGAGTTTTAGATTTTCTTTCTTTTTCACTTCTTTTAGGATACTTATAGGAATCTTTTCTTTTGTATAGGATTTTTCCCTTTCTTTAAAAAGTTTTTGAACCAAGAAAACAAAGTTTTGATCTATTTTTAAGAAAATTAAGATGATCTTAGAAATTAAGAAAGCCTTAATTATGACATCTTAAACCTAGTTGAAATAATAGATCTTGTTTAAGATTATAGGCTAAGTAAGATAGATTGGAGAGATAATTTTATCTTGAATTTTTTGTCTTAGATAGTACGCACTTCACACTTACACATTTTTGGGATGGAAATAAAAACCTAAAATGCCATAAAGAATAAAAAGAAAAAATATATGGTATACATGAATATAAAAAAGAATAATCACTTATTAAGCTGGATAACTATGCCTCAAGAAGCATGATTATTCACGCCTAACGGTGGTCAAAAGAAACAAATAATCCCTCTTAATTTTGTGGCCTTATTTACTCATGTCCTTAAACCCGAGGGATGTTTTCTCATCTGGTGCCCTAAGATCGTCTGGTCTGGGAGTCATCGGTTAAAGGCTTACTACCCAGGTAAATTAGAAAGCCTAAAAAAACTAATGAAAGAAAAAAGAATAATATATATAGATATAAATAAATGGCTTGATGGTTAGAGTTGAAATCCCAGAAATTGTCATTGTCACAAAGTGCATATTATCTAGGTTATATGAAGGATAAAATATTCAATCCAATTTTGAATTCTTACCTTAATTGAAGACAAGATCTTACATATACTAAAGTTTAAGGAAGAATAATTTTTGGTGGACTTATGACCTTAGATCGCTTATATTTTTGCAAAAATATTTCGTAAACTTGTATCTCTTTCAAAATTCATTTTAAAATATTAACATTTGTCTTTTTTTTTATGGATTTTGTGGGTGCAATCCACTGAAAACCCTCAGGAGACAACACTCCTCATCTAGGAAAAACCTAGAGGTTTAACGGTTGTTACACACGCTCAGTGCAATCGTGTCACCTGCGAAAGTGGTGTAATAACATTTGTAGTATAGTTTTTCTTTTTCTCGCGACGAGCAAAAAGATAAGTGTGGGGGTGTGATGAATCTACAGTTCTATATTATTATATCGCATTTTCCCATTGATTTATGAATAAATATAGGGTCTAAACTGTGTTTTGGTTTCCCTTGCAGATAATTAAGATAACAAGGACAAAAGGGTAATAAGATCTTAATTAAACCCATTTTTGGGTAATTAAATCCGCATTTCTTGATGACCAAGTAAGGGAGTTTCTAAAAGATACATTAAACCTAGACCCTTGCGGATGTCTGATGCAAATCTGGACAAAAATAACTGATTCTGAGCATATCTAGAAGGTCCCCGAAGTGAGGCGAACCTGTTGGCCCAGAAGCCTTCCACTCTAGTTTTGATGATGATTAACTCATGTAGTTATGTTTACTAATAATCTTGTGATGTTTAGTTTCAGATCTTTAACCAAGATATTAGTAGGTGATTAGCTTCAACAAAGGTGTTTTGGAGCTCTTCACATGGTGATTCAAGAGCCCGAGCGTCAAAGTTCATATCTAGCACTCGTTGGAGTCAAGCTCGGTGGATCACGGTTTGGATCGAGTCGACTTGAAGACGGAGTTCGTCAAGAAGACTTCGGTACATAGTTTAGTTTATGTTTTAGATCCATGTGTAAAGATTAGATAGTGTGGTATGCTCAAGTTCACAACACACACACGTTTCATGTTTTGGTTTATTGGTTTTCGGTTTTGGTTTAACCAATCTTGGTTTTCATGAATAGATAGTATCAATACAAGTTTACATTATTTAAATGTATATTAGATATGTTCTATATACATATATGCTTCATATATTTAAACAAACTTATTTTGATATGCCTATTCATGTGTTTGGAGTTTTGTGTTTTAACAAAACATATTTTCGGATTTAATATCAAAAACATGGATATATATATGTTTCATGTATATTGGATTATATCCATATACTACATGCTTCAAGTTGTTTAAATATCATGTTTTTGTATTTGGATGAGTTTTGGATAAAACGAATTTTCAATTCAAAATTCAAGTTTTGGAAAATACGGATTTTGGTTTTTGGCAAAATTTGTAAGTCACAAAAATGGTTCAAATTGTTTGAAATATGTGTTGAATTTTTTCACACATGTTTGTATATCAAAGTATGATGTTAAAACTATTTTTGTGAATTTTTAGAGATTTTATGGAATTTATTTGGCCATTAAAAACTCAGGTTTTAAGTTCTGATTTTTTGTTTGCCAGGCTCTGGCGGTCGACCGCACCGGTCGACCGGACCAGGAACTGGTCGACCGGAGCGGTCGACCGGACGTGCACAAGGATGTGCACTTGGCCGTGTCAGTTGGCCGGTCGACCGAGCGGTCGACCGACTGAAGGCAACCCACTCTCGGGTTGCCCAGGTCGACCGGGCGGTCAACCGGCCAGAGAGCCGTTGCTCTCTGGTTCAGGGCCCGGTCGACCGGGCGGTCGATCGGAAGGCTCAACGGTTAGTTTTTTGACCGTTGGCCGGTCGACCGGTCGACCGGCCGGTCGACCGGAAGGCCAATTCTGGCCTAGTTAGCAGCCAACGGGCAAATCTGTTTTGGGCCTTTAAATACCCCATTTCTTGGGGTTTTGGGTAAGAATTTTTAGAGCAAAAATTTACATCTTCCAGCAAGTTTTTAAAGAGTTTTTAGTGCTTAAAGGTTTGATCTTTATCTTGTTTTTAAAAGGGTTGGAAAATCATTTTGAAAAGAAATTTCTTTGGGAATTAGTTTGATCTTCATTTTCAATTCTATCTAGAGTTTTTTCCCTAGAGTTTTTCTTTGAGTTTTTGATTTCCAAACTCTTTGTTTTCCACACTTGAGCTATATCTTCTATCCTATCTATTTAGGATCTTTGTTTTGTGGAAAAGATTATTTGTGGTTGAGATAGACCACCTTGTTGTAAACCCTCCTTATTTGTGGTATCCCTCTTGTATAGAGGTTGATTGTGGAGTGGTGGTTGGCTGCCTCTAGTGAGAGGTGGAGATTGGTGTTTGGCTCCCTCTAGTGAGAGGTTGAGTTTGTGTTGGAATCCCTCAAGTGTGAGGTGATAGATTTGTATTGGCTAAGTGCCTACCCCTCTTGTGTGAGGTGGTGTTTGTGTTGCCTCTAGTGAGAGGTTGTATTGGTTGAGAGAGGAGTTGTGTACTCCCGGTTGTAGTTGCCCCAAATCCTCAGTGGAGGTTCCCTGTGTGGGAGTCCTGTGTGGACAAGTTAGTGGATTGGAAATCCTTCTGGGTGAAGGCGGGGACGTAGAGCTGGGTGCTCGAACCTCGAAACACATCTTGTTGTTTGCGTTTGATCCATTGACTCTTAACTCTCTCTCTCTTACTTTTGTGCCTTGCATCATTTCATATTGCTCATTCATTTTATATGCTTGGCTTGTTTGTGTGTGCCTCACTTGTGCTTAACCACGAGAGTTTCATATAGCGCCTCAACTCTTATTCAGAGGAATCAAGAGGAGTTAGTCCAGAGCCCTTCACCGGAAATTCGGCTACACTCGTTGGTTCCATTAAGTGTTGTTGCAATTAGTTTTTAATTTTCGTATTTAGTTCATTAGATTAGCCGTACACCTATTCACCCCCCTCTAGGTGTACCTTCAATTGGTATCAGAGCCTACGCTCCTGATATTTGGTTTAACCACCTAGGAGTGTGATCTTGTTTTTGCTAATCTAGTTTGCATTTGCACACTTATAGTTGTTTACACACACTCATGGATTGCTTGTCACCTCCCATGTTTGATGTCTCCAACATTGACATGTGAAAATTTAGGATGTCCATGTATCTAAAAACCCTAGGCTTGCATGTTTTCCTTGCCGCTACCAAGAAATCCTATCTTGGTAATAGCAAGCATATAGAGGCCAATGCACAAGCCCTTGAGGCACTTAGAAGCACGCTTAATAAAGAATATCTGTGCTTAGTTTCTAACTATGATTCCGCCTTTGCAGTGTGGAACACGTTGGCTTCCTCCGAGCTACAAACGCCCAACATCGTGGAGGATAAATCTAGTGGAGAATCCGAGTAATAATGCTACATGGTCCAAGGGATGACTCCCTTGAGGTATATTCAGAATCTCAATTAGATGGTGATGATGCTAGTTCTTCTTCTAATGATTATGTTGATCCAAATGCCTTGAATGAAGAACTTTCTATTGTGTGTGAAAAATTATTATAAAAATATAATCTTTTGAAAAAGAAGACTTTTGCATTAAATAAAGAAAATGAAAATTTGTCTTCTAGACTTGACTTGGTTTTGCAAGAGAAAGTGGAGATTTCTAATGAAAAGGATTCATTGAAATCTAAACTAGATCTTGCCCTAAAAGAAAATGAATTTTTGAAAAATAAAATGATTGTGAAATAATTTTGAAGAAAAATGAAAACTTATCTTCAAAACTTGTATATGTTTTAAAAGAAAATGATTCTTTGAAAAACAAAATTGATTTGATTTCATAAGAATTGAAAGATTGTTTAAAGAAAAATGAATCTTTGAAAATTGATATGGATACACATGTTTGCCATGCTAGTGTAGATTTACCTAGCTTCACCTAGCTTACCTATTGCATGCACCTCTTCTTCTAGGGTTGATGATGATATTTGCTTGATAAAGAAGAGTGTGGATTGTTTGGGCTCCACTTTGAGCCATTGTGCCATGAACCACACATGTTTGGAATCTATGTTTCGAAAGAAACAAATTCCATCTATGCATGCACACCATACATGGCATACACATGCTCCTCACGGTCACAACCATCACACAATGTATGCTCATGTGTACACTTGTACACATTGTGGACGTAAGGGCCACCTTGCTAAGTTTTGCTATGATCGTATACATGATTCAAATTTAGCAACTAAGTTTGTTTGGGTTAGGAAAGGAACTAACCCCCATGGACCCAAAAGAGTGTGGGTACCAAAGACCACCCCTATGCTATTTGATGTAGGTGTGGGCTCTCGCATGACGTAAGAGTGATGGTGCCTTGAGGTGGATGCGTTCCGAGCTAAAGATGACTATTTGGATGCATCACTTTCAAGGGGAGTTTGGTGGAAGGACCACCTTGTTTTGGAGACATGGAGAGTTGCCTTCTAAGTTTTGGTAACTATCCCTTACTCCCATTTATGTTTACATGCTTTCATATTATTCATTTTTAGCATGTCTTGATGTTTTATGATTAGTATGTTATATGCCATGAGATTTAGATTAGTGATATACATGTTTAGTTATTTGAGACACCCATGTTTAATATGGATTTATATCTTTGTGTTCTCACATTTGTTTTAACTAATGTGTATGCCCTAGATCTATGCATGTGCATGTACATAATGATCATATGGATGTTTATGAGTTTTTGTTTTGCTTTCTATGCTTCATGTTTTGATTACTTGTTTGAATGTTAGTTTTCATTAAAACTAGGATATATACTTGTACAACTAGTGAGCCACAAATAGACTATTATATGTTTGTCCTTGAACGCTCATTTGTACCCATTAGATGTACTAGTATAGTCTAGTTTTGATGATTCATGCATTTGACTTGTATTCCCCATTTTACATGTTTCTCATGTTTAACTTTGACTTCATGTATATGTCCATCTTGTCTAAACTATTGATTATACATATACATCCTTGAGCCACTTGCCTTCATGCATATACTTTTGTGGACTCGTTTATATTTGGATATGTATGTATACTTTAGTTTGTACATAACATATATATACGTTGAAGAATTCTAGTTTTGATGATTTTCATGTTTTTAAGGAATTGCTTATTGAGCTTATTACCTATTTTCATGATGATGTTTCACATAACACTTGTACACACACACTTATTTGATGTTTTCTCATGATTTTATTTTCATGAGTATGATATGGGCTATATAGATTTTGAGTGTTTAATGTTCATGTGATCTACATGTTTTTCATGAAATATAATTTTGTTTTATTCCTTGCTTGATTTCGTACTAGTTTTTAGATTTTTCATATAACTAGTTGCGGTATTCTTCATATGGTAGAGTTTTTTAAACGTACTCAATTTTCAAACCTATTTTTGAAAACCCCTACCCATTTTAAGGGCAGTTGGTTGGGCGACCATGCCTTGTATGCTAATTATTGAAAATCCTTTTAAACATGTGCATGAAATGGGTGGTAGGAAATATGAGTTATACACTTAATCTTATTATAGTTTCAATTGGTATCATTGGATCTTTTCAATTGGTATCAATATTGACATTCTTTTTGTATACTCATATATATTTTTATATATGTATGCTCAAACTTCAAATAGTATCAATTTCGATTGGTATCTACTTTTTCATACATATATATATGTCTTATTTGTGCTTACTATATCTCTATATCTTTGAGCACAAAATTTGATTATGCTAAGCTTGATTTTTTATGCATATCATATTTCAATTGATTGGTTTTCAATTGGTATTTACACAAGCTTATGCATCGTTTTATTTGGTATTTCATAAAGGGGGAGAAAATTCGTAGTTTTATCTTTCAATTGGTATTTTGTTTCCACTCCCACACTTTATGTTGAAAAATGATTGAAAAATTAATATTGATTTTAATTTGGTATCATATGTTCTAAATGAAAAATATTTACAATTGGTATCTAGATTTTCTATTTTGTTTAACCTACATTTGGTATCAAAAAGTGAAATCAAGATTTTTTATTTTTTTTCTTACAATTGGTTTCTTCAAACATTTATTTTATGTACCTTCAATTGGTATGTTTTATTTATTTTATTGATATCATAATGAAATTGATATATTTTTTCTTACAATTGGTATCATAAAGTTTTTGTTTTGATTTCACCCCTTATTGATATTATTTTTGTTTAAAGACAAAAAGGGGAAGAAAATGTTTTTCTTTGATCCCTTTGTTGATGATTGACAAAAAGGGGGAGAAGTATTTGTGTTTATATGCATGATTTTTATGTTATGCATGTTTTCATATTGGTATCAAGAGATATTTTTGTTTTATGTTTTGTTAATATTGGTATTAAGAGTGATGAATACTAGTATCTAGAAACATAGTTTGTTTTTTATTGGTATTGTTTTTTATTGATATCAAGAGCATTATTTTAAGAACTTGTTTATGAAAAAGAAAAAGAAAAATTTATTTTTGGTATCAAAAGCTTGTTTTATATATGTAATTTTAGTATCAAAAGCTTGTTTTATGCATGATGATGCATTTCATGTTTGGTATCCAGAGCATGTTTTTGTATTTGGTATCAAAAGCTTGTTTTATGCATATTTATGCATTGTCATGTTTAATATTCATTGCATATATTTTATTGTTTATTTCTATGCATGAGTTAAGGGGGAGCTTCTTTGAAGCTTAACTTTAATCCATGCATATATAACTCCATGAGTTTTGTCATCATCAAAAAGGGGAGATTGTTGGCCCAGAGGCCTTCCACTCTAGTTTTGATGATGATTAACTCATGTAGTTATGTTTACTAATAATCTTGTGATGTTTAGTTTTAGATCTTTAACCAAGATATTAGTACGTGATTAGCTTTAACAAAGGTGTTTTGGAGCTCTTCACATGGTGATTCAAGAGCCCGAGCGTCAAAGTTCATATCTAGCACTCGTTGGAGTCAAGCTCGGTGGATCACGGTTTGGATCGAGTCGACTTTAAGACGGAGTTCGTTAAGAAGACTTCGGTACATAGTTTAGTTTATGTTTTAGATCCATGTGTAAAGATTAGATAGTGTGGTATGCTCAAGTTCACAACACACACACGTTTCATGTTTTGATTGATTGGTTTTCGGTTTTGGTTTAACCAATCTTGGTTTTCATGAATAGATAGTATCAATACAAGTTTACATTGTTTAAATGTATATTAGATATGTTCTATATACATATATGCTTCATATATTTAAACAAACTTATTTTGATATGCCTATTCATGTGTTTGGAGTTTTGTGTTTTAACAAAACATATTTTCGGATTTAATATCAAAAACATGATATATATATATGTTTCATGTATATTGGATTATATCCATATACTACATGCTTCAAGTTGTTTAAATATCATGTTTTTGTATTTGGATGAGTTTTGGATAAAACGAATTTTCAATTCAAAAATTCAAGTTTTGGAAAATACGGATTTTGGTTTTCGACAAAATTTGTAAGTCACAAAAATGGTTCAAATTGTTTGAAATATGTGTTTAATTTTTTCACACATGTTTGTATATCAAAGTATGATGTTAAAACTATTTTTGTGGATTTTTAGAGATTTTATAGAATTTATTTGGCCATTAAAAACTCAGGTTTTAAGTTCTGATTTTTTGTTTGCCAGGCTCTGGCGGTCGACCGCACCGGTCGACCAGACCAGGAGCCGGTTGACCGGAGCGGTCGACCGGACGTGCACAAGGATGTGCACTTAGCCTGTCAGTTGGCCGGTCGACCGAGCGGTCGACCGACTGAAGGCAATCCACTCTCGGGTTGCCCCGATCGACTGGGCGGTCGACCGGCCAGAGAGCTGTTGCTCTCTGGTTTAGGGCCCGGTCGACCGAGCGGTCGATCGGAAGGCTCAACGGTCAGTTTTTTGACCATTGGCCGGTCGACCGGAAGGCCAATTCTGGCCTAGTCAGCAGCCAACGGGCAAATCTGTTTTGGGCCTTTAAATACCCCATCTCTTAGGGATTTTGGGTAAGAATTTTTAGAGCAAAAATTTACATCTTCCAGCAAGTTTTTAAAGAGTTTTTAGTGCTTAAAGATTTGATCTTTATCTTGTTTTTAAAAGGGTTGGAAAATCATTTTGAAAAGAAAATTCTTTGGGAATTAGTTTGATCTTCATTTTCAATTCTATCTAGAGTTTTTCCCTAGAGTTTTTCCCTAGAGTTTTTCTTTGAGTTTTTGATTTCCAAACTCTTTGTTTTTCACACTTGAGCTATATCTTCTATCCTATCTATTTAGGATCTCTGTTTTGTGGAAAAGAGTGTTTGTGGTTGAGATAGACCACCATGTTGTAAACCGTCCTTATTTGTGGTATCCCTCTTGTGTAGAGGTTGATTGTGGAGTGGTGGTTGGCTCCCTCTAGTGAGAGGTGGAGATTGGTGTTTGGCTCCCTCTAGTGAGAGGTTGAGTTTGTGTTGGAATCCCTCAAGTGTGAGGTGATAGATTTGTATTGGCTAAGTGCCTACCCCTCTTGTGTGAGGTGGTGTTTGTGTTGCCTCTAGTGAGAGGTTGTATTGGTTGAGAGAGGAGTTGTGTACTCCCGGTTGTAGTTGCCCCAAATCCTCAGTGGAGGTTCCCTGTGTGGGAGTCTTGTGTGGACAAGTTAGTGGATTGGAAATCCTTCTGGGTGAAGGCGGGGACGTAGAGCTGGGTGCTCGAACCTCGAAACACATCTTGTTGTTTGCGTTTGATCCATTGACTCTTAACTCTCTCTCTCTCTTTACTTTTGTGCCTTGCATCATTTCATATTGCTCATTCATTTTATATGCTTGGCTTGTTTGTGTGTGCCTCACTTGTGCTTAACCACGAGAGCTTCATATAGCACCTCAAGTCTTATTCAGAGGAATCAAGAGGAGTTAGTCCAGAGCCCTTCACCGAGAATTCGGCTACACTCGTTGGTTGCATTAAGTATTGTTGCAATTAGTTTTTAATTTCTGCATTTAGTTCATTAGATTAGCCGTACATCTATTCACCCCCCCTCTAGATGTACTTTCAGAACCCACGCACCAAAACAGGGACCTAGGTCCCTGGTATTGCCGCAGAAGCGCGCAAATAGCCGCATTTCCACAAAATGTGATGGGCCCACGTATCGATTTTCGACGCGTGGCCTCGTCTCGTCTTCTGGAACCTCCGTTTGCCTATAACTACTGCAGGGTTTGGCCGAAACGTAAGCAGATTGAAAATAGGCTAGGTTTTCTCTCTTTCTGTAGTAGATTAGGATTTTCTTCTTCTTTTATTTTGTATTTTCTTTTCTTTTGTAGATCTTGCAGTAGGGCTGAGAGATTCAGAGAGAGAAAGAGAGAGATTGATGTAATAGACGGTGACAATCAATGTAAAGGTGTCTCCTTTCTTCTCTATTGTAATTCTCTCCATCTTCTACATGATGCTTAGCTAGTTTTTCTTCTTATGGCAATCTAACTGCTAACTACTAACCATCTAACCACATACTTGATAATCCACATGAATCTAATAGCCTCTACAACGCCTTGCTTTTGCAAGAGCCATTGATGGCTCATGATGATGAATTCTAACATTCTAACATTTCTAACATCTAACCCACTAACTTGCTAACTTACAATGCCTTCTTTATTTCATGCTCACCTCTAACCGATTTTATTAATTTAATAGTAGCTTGCTACCTATTGTGTGTCATGAATGAGTTGTTTGAATGTAGAAGAGCAATCTTATGAGCCATGCTTAGTATCGTCTCTTGAAGCCAAGGATTAGTGATGGCCAAGGATCCATGTGAGGCAACTATCACTAAGAGGTTAGCATGGTTAATGAAGTAATTAGCAGTTAGTAGCCATGAGTTTTCTTTTATCTTATTTTAAAAAATCAATTTCAAACTCTTTTACCATTTTCTTCATTGTTTCCACTGACTTCTTTGTTCATCTTTATTTCATCTTCTTTTTGTTTTCAAAACTATTTCTCTTTTATTTTCACATCATCATTTCATCGCCTACTTCACCTATCACTTAAGGATTTCTTTTATTTTTATCTCATTTTTTAACAAAGAAGAACTTGTTAACAACCGACGTGAATAAGAACTGTTAATGCTTCTATCGCCTCCCGTCCCTGTGGATTCGACCCGTTGAGCCAATGCTATAATGAAAGTATCGAGGGAACATTAGCACATATACATTTTCATTGATTTCATAAAATACACATTTTCAAGTGCTGGTTTCACCGCGATCAATTCTCCTATTCCTTAAGATTGACTAAATTTATTACAAAAATGTCAAAATATTGTTCTCTTTCCAAAAAGTTTTTTTATTTTTTTATTTTTATTTTTATAGTTATGTTAGTCATGTTAGAACTCTCCCCCACACCTATCTCATGCATGTCCCTAATGTATGAAAGAAATGAATAGATGCATGAAATTAAATGTAAAAGAGATAAAGTTATTGATACACTGGGTCAAAAAGACCCATAGTTGTTTCATTTACCGGCATCGATTTCAAGAAAGGTTTAAGACATTGACTATTTATCTTAAAATCATTCTTATTTTTGGTGTCACTGATCTCAATAGCACTATGTGTAAACAAGATCTTTACAATGAATGGCCCAGTCCATCTCGATTTCAATTTTTTCGGAAAAAGATGAAGCCTCAAATTACAGAGTAGGACTTTTTGTTCGGGGACAAAATTTTTTCAGGATAAACTTAACATAAAAAACTTTAATCCTACTTTTTATTATTTTAGCATTCTCATAGGCCTCATTTATCAACTCCTCAAGTTCAAAAATTTACAATTTTGAAGGTCACGGCCTTATCTAAATCAAAATTTAGCTATTTTATGGCCCATAAAGCTCGGTGTTCTAACTCAACAGGTAGGTGGCAAGCCTTTTCAAGGCTAACCTATAAAGAGACATACCTAGAATTGTCTGGAAAACGGTTTTGTAGGCCTATACGGCATCTACCAGTTTGCGGGACCAATCTTTCCTATTTTGATTCACGGTCTTCTTCAAATAAGCTTAATTTGTCTATTAGAGTCCTCTACCTGCCCACTAGTCTAAGGATAATATGGTGTGGATAATTTGTGAGCTATGGCATACTTTAAGACTTTCAAAGGATCTATCGCAAAAGTGGGTGCCATTATCACTGATGATAGCACGAGGGGTTCCGAAGTGCGAGAAGATGTTCTCTTTCAAAAACTTGATGACAACTTTGTTGTTATTAGTTTTACTTGGTATGGCTTCTACCTACTTGGATACATAGTCCACAACAGCCAAAATATATTGGTCCCCAAATGAATTAGGAAATGGACCCATAAAGTCGATACCCCAAACATCAAACAATTCTATTTCTAGAATTGGGTTAAGGGGCATCATGTGAAATACACCTAGACGGAGTGAATAGATGTACTATATAATCTAATGATAAATGATATGGAATTAAAACTCAATTGCAACACATCATGTGTAACCAAAGAGTGTAGCCGAATTTTCGGTGAAGGGCTCTGGAATTTTCTCAAGATTCCTCTAAATTAAGAGTTGATGTGCTATATGAAGCTCTCTTGGTTCAACACAAGTATGGACACAAACAAACTATATCAAGCATATGAATATGAGCAATATGAAGCAATGCAAGATATAAGAGAGATAGAGTTTAGAGATAGTGGATCAAACGCAAACAATAAGAAATATTTCGAGGTTAGAGTCACTGCTCTACGCCTCCGCCTTCACACAGAAGGATTTCCACTATAAGTCCACACAGGACCTTCCACAAAGGGACCTCCACTGAGGAATTATAACTCTACAATTGTAGTGCACTACTCTTCTCTCAAACACAATCACCTCTACACAAGAGGGATAGGCACAAAGCCAAATCTCAACAACAATCACCTCTACACTAGAGGGATAGGCACAACGCCAAAACACAATCGCCTCCATACAAGAGGGATAGGCACAAAGCTAAAGCAAAGAAGAGATTACAAACATGATAATCACAATAAATCACAAACAATACTTGGTGATCACAATAGACCACAAATAATTTTCCTCACAAAAATAAGATCCTATAGATATGATTAGATATGAAAGCTCAAGTGTGAGAAAATAAAGTGTTTGGAAAGAGAAATAACAAAGAAAAATACTTGAAAAAGACAAAAGATAGATATGAAAATAAAGATTAAAAACAACTTCCCAAAGACTCTCTTTCTTTGATTTTTTCAACACTTTAAAAGCAAATAAAAGATAAATCTTTTTGGCTCAAAAACTCTTTTAAAATTTGCTGCTAAACACTTGAAAGATGGGAAGAAAAGCTCTCTAAAAATCTTTTTGAAAATAGTCCAAGAGAACCCCTTTATATAGACCCTCAAAATTATAGCCGTTGGCTGCCAGAAAAGGTCAGTTTTGACCTTCCGATTGACCGGCCAGTCGATCGGCCAACGGTCATGTTTCTGACCATTGAACCACTGGTCGACCATCTGGTCGACCGGGACTAGCCTGTCGGTCGACCGCCGAGTCGACCGGCACTACCGAGAGTTGGGTAGTTACAGTCGGTTGACCGCCCGGTCAACCAGCCTTGTAGGCTGGCCTTGAGCACGTCCTCGTGCACATCAGTCGACCGTCCGATCGATCGCCAGCAGGATCAGGGTGGGAAATAGGTTGTGAAACTTAGTCTTTTTAGCTTCTATAAAATCCCATAAATTTTCATAAATTCCACAAAATAGGTTTTTATAAATATTTGAAGAACAAATATGTGTGAATAAAAATCAACACATATTACAAGCTATTTGAACTATTTTTGTGATATAAAAATTAAGCTTTAATACAAAATCGGTATTTTTCAAAAACTAAACTTTGAAATAGAAATCTGATTTTTCTCAAAATTATATAAATACAAAAACATAATTGTTGACACTTAAAAAAGACAAGATTCTCATTGGTCCGAACAATGTCTAAACTTGTTGACATTTACAAAAGACAAGTGCAGACGAGCTGAAGACCAGTTTTCACCCATCTCCAAGGGACAAGGAAGCAACTTGGACTCCACTGATCCAGCAAGCAGACAGTGAACCCGGATTGTTTCTAAACAGACCTCAGCAGGTCTAAAGATGCTAGCACTTAGCATCGCATGAGCCCAAAGGGATAGCCTCGTTTGAGAGGCTTATATCACTCGACTTCGCCTTGAAGCCAACTGAAAGCCTCGCCAAGAAGCCAACTGACAGCCTCGCCGAAAAGCCTCTTTTCAGACTTTGCCAAGAATTGCCTCTAGCTCCGCCACGAGCTCAATGCGGGCAGTGCCATTATTGATCTGCCACAGTCAACCTTTGACCAATAAAATCTCCGGATGAGATCGGATCCAATCAGATCAAATCCAATTAAGATCAAATCAGAGATCAAATTTGGCAGTTGATTGCCACAATCTCTTGACTCTTCTAAAACGAGTAAGAAGATCAGGGGAAATCCTCCAACGATATGGAAAGGATCAAAACAGATCAAGAGGATCAACCGACCTGCCAATTCTAGCTCCGCAGAAGCTATCTTAGCCTCGCAGCAAGGCTACTTTCCAGATTTAAACAGATTTGATTCAATCTGTTTCCATATCTTCAAGGGACGATTATACCCTTGCTCTCCCTATAAATAGCCCACCAGGGGTACAAGGAGAAGAGATCGATCAAGAGAGAGAAGACTCCACAAGCAGAGACTTCTTCACAAAGCACCGTGCGCTCTCGAATTCAGAGACCTTTTTAGAGAATTGCTTTCTCTAACCAGGGTGTTGATACCCTAACATCATCCTTCTTCTCGAGGAATCTCCGGAACCAGGCGAGAAGGAATTCCTTATTGAAGGCGATTTTGAGAAGCAGCAAGAGGGTTCTACCAACCTTCTGTTCTCTGATTCCCCGAACCAAGCGAGAAGGGAATCTCATCGCTCGCATCGTCAAATGGACAAAGTGGTCGCGCGCTGACCAGACTCCTATCGGCACACTTCTCCAGAATCTCTGAGGAGATCTACTTGTAATCTTTTTAAGAATACTTGTAATTTAGCTCCTCAAACTTTTTATTGTAAGTTTTCCCCTTTGCAAACATAATGGAAAACAAGATGGCGACTCCGCTGGGGAAGAAATTCTCCACTGCCGAGAATCAAGTGTCGCAATGCGACGAACAGACCTTTGGGTCTAACTCTGAATTTAGAAAAGCCGGTACAGCCAGAGCTTCTCTGGCTAAATCTTCAAGGAAAGTCTCTACGGAGACTGAAAAGGTTCTCTGCGGACCTACTGCGGTTATTTGGCGCGACAAGGGAGTACGTCCGCAGTCTAATTCCTTTACTTGTGAGAACTTGGTGGTTCAGTTCGATCAAGGAAGATTTGAAGAAGTCCTCTCTGGGGGTGGCCCAATGCTTCGAGCACGGAAGCATAGGAGGGTTTCCACGACCAAGGTTTCAAATCAGGAACCGGAAACAGAATTCTGCCAACACCCCTCAGCCTCGTGTGTGGCTAATCAGGTTCCTTGTAACCTAAGTCTCCTCTGCCAAGGCGGGTATGGAAGCCTAAACAGAAGTCTTCAACCAAAGCTTCAGGCGTAGCTACGCTTAAACCGCGCTTCTCTCGCGAAGAAAAAGGCAAGATGCCTGTCTGCTCCAATCATAAAATCAAGACGGCAATCATACCGTCACCCAATTCAAGAGCAGCAATGCCTCACGCCGGCCTCGTTCTCATGAGCGAAGCTACTGTACCACAGCGTACGCGCAGGGTTCATGACCGCAAAGCCGAAGCCAAAGTACCATCTAAGGCTAATCGCCTTCGCAACAGCATAGCGGGTAAAGCACCGCAGCGTGCTCCGCTTTCCAGTGCGTCAAGCACTAAGTTCGCGTCTAATGGCGAAGCTAGAACCAAAGCACCATTCAGTGCTAATCCCATCTGCAGGGATAAAAGAAGCAGGACATCGTCCCATGTGCGACCCAAAAGAGTCTTTGCGCTCGATTGCAGAGACCCAACCGGGTCCGATTTGAGGAAATTGTTAGCGGATAAACAAATCTCTTCCCCCTGTTGTCGACAAGTGGGACGTCAGCTGGTGACACTCCACTCGGTCCATTGCCGACTGGGATCAATCTCCGCCACGCCTCCAAGACGACGGTCAGTTTTTGATCGACTATTGGTACAAGCCCCGGTGAAACATCGCAAAAGGAGCATCTCACGAGATCTACCCTCTGCATCCGTCAACATGACCGGAAGAGGACGAGAGTCCTCAGATCCAGACTACAGCCCAGGCTTAGGCGAAGTCTTGGTGCATGAGGAAGGTGTTTTCTGAAACACCAGATCCAGGGTGGCGATACCCTACACTTATGAACAGCCTTCTTCCTCGATGGCCCTAGCCCCGCCAGAGCCCAGGAGATCACTCCAATCATCGGACGAAGAAGATGAAGATAGTGGGTACGCCTCTTCGGCGACAGTCAGTTCGGTGCAAACAGACAGAGCATCAGTCAATATGGCTGATAACGTCAACGACGATCTTCGTCAGCGCCTGGAAGCTCAGGAGCAAACTTCCAGAACTCAGCAAGAGGCCCTGGACAATATTCAACAGATGCTCGCTCAACTCCTCAATAACCGGAATAACAATGATGCCGGGAGCAATCACGATGAGGAGGAACACTTCAGCAATGAGCAACCAAAGCCGGAGAAATCCAAGGAGGGTTCTTCCTTAGACGCCGAAGTCCTTAAGGGCCTCCAAGCTCAAATCGCGTCCCTAGCTCAGAGGGATGAATTAAAGAAGGTAGGGGCAGTCCGTCCTTATCCGCTGGAGTGGGATTCGGTGCCATATCCACCGAAGTTCAAACCGCCAACGCTGCATACCTATGATGGAAAGAGCTCGCCAAATCAGCACATCTACTATTTCCGGTCTCAGACTGGTAATGTTATAAGCAATGACGCCATCATGGCTAGGCTTTTCATTGGCACCTTAAAGGGGGTGGCATTTGACTGGTTTCGCAGTCTTCCCCCAGGCTCTATCAACTCTTGGATCGACCTGGAAACTCGGTTCCTCTCTCGTTTCTATGAGGACGATACCGAAGTGACCATGGACAAACTCCTCTCCACTGTGCAGAGGAAGGGCGAATCTGTCCGTGACTACATTGAACGTTCAGAAACTTATCCTTGATGTGCCCAGCAGGGATGCCATTACCCATGCTCTTACAGACATGCAGACACAACTTCTTAGACCAAGTGGAAGTTCGCATGGGGGCTGTCAAAGCCCACACTTGGAAAGAATTGGTCGAACAAACTGAGATAGCCGAGAAATCGGCTAAAAAGTTCAAACCATCCGCCCCTAGAGGCAAGTGGGGGATGAACAACAAAGGGCGTGGCGACCTACCACAATCTTCCCAAGCTAAAGGCAAAGATACTATGTCTGTGGAACTATCCGGAGATGTGCAGTCGAAGGCCAAGAAGAGCGGCTTCAACAGCCAGGAGCCCAAGTTCCCTCCGAAGCAATACTCTTTCAAAGACGATCAGGTGGTCACCATATTCTATCTGCTCCACAAAGGGAACAAAATGAAGCTGCCGGATGCGCGGCGTCCCAATGAGATGGGGCGCACAAACGACCCTAAATACTGCCTCTACCACAGGATGGTTCACCATCCTACTGACAAGTGCTATGTCCTCAAGGATAGAATTCAAGCCTTGGTCGATGCCGGGGTTCTGACGTTGAAAACGGAGCAGAAGAAAGTCACTGCGAATATGGTAACTCTTGAGTTCGGCAAAGCTCCAAAGGTCACAGTTCCTGACGGGACTTATTCTGTCCCTGCGCCACGGTTGGAAGTCAAGCATCTTCCAGCTACAGCTCAAAACAATAAGGGTCTTGTTACCTTAACATTGGAGACAGGAGAAGTCATGTGGATACATCCAGACCTCGTCCAAGACGTACAGCGGGATCCAAAGCAGCCCAACTCAAAGGGCAAGTCTTGCAATGTCATCTCCATCCTGCCAGACGACGGCAATCTTACATCGGCTTCCCTCAGTGATTCCGAAGGAGAAAAGCATGCTTGCGCAGTGCAAGCCGATACGCCTCAACAAACGGGCACCCGATCCGGAAGATCATACTTGAGGCAGTATGAAAAGTCTACTGACGAGATACAACATCAAACGACGTCAGTACAAGTACCAGCATCCACTCCAATCCCAGCCAAAGGGAAAGAAAAGCCTAAGGAGGTACGATTCGACCACGTGTTGAAGAAACCACCTGGCCAAGGGTTTGATACGCCCTTTCGCTTTGACATATTGGCTCAACTGGCCAATATCCCAGCTCGTATCACTATACACGAGCTCCTTCGCCTCTCGAAAGAGACAAGAGAAGCACTCAGGGATGCGCTAGCCAATTCAGAATCATTTCTGACATGCATGCCTGAGATCCCTAACAACGACGTCCAGTCTTCCTGCCCAGAATGTCATCATGCACAATCAAAGGTGCCCGCTATTACCTTCACAGCGGAAGATATGCTTCTCAAAGACAACAAGCACGATCGACCTCTGTACTACACCAGATATATCGGTTCAACATGCATTGAGAGAATACAAGTCGATCCGGGGTCCGCACTCAGCATCATCCCCAAAAGGCTTCTCTACTTCCTCGGTATACCATTGTATAGGTTGTCCGCAACCACTACTACAATATACGGTTTCAACGCCGGGAGCAGTCATCCACTGGGAAAAATTCGACTCCGTTGCAGAATCGGGAGTCTGAAGTCAGAAGTGACGTGCTTGTCATTGATGCTGACACATCATATAACCTGTTGCTGGGACGGCCATGGATCCATGCCAACTGGATCGTCCCTTCCACCCTCCATCAATGCTTCAAATATGTTGAAGATGATGCGACAGTACGAACTGTCTTTGCTGAGAGGCAACCATTCAAAGGGGTGGAAAACTACTTCACTGACGCTCTCCTATATCAAGAGGCCGGTGGAGCACTTAAAGAATCGTTGCCGGACGATGATGAAAGTGGCAACGAGGCGGATTCAGAATCCGAAACAGGCATGCCAGCCATTCTGATTGGTGAACCAATTATAGCATGTCTCAATAATCCCCTATGTAATACTCCTTCAGAGGATGAAGGTGAATGGATAATTAATGATAATATTTCTTTTGATTATCCTGCGAGTATTGGGTCGATTAAATCTATTAGGATAGCTCTCTGCACATGCCTTTACACAAGCCAAGTGCGTCCAGTACGCCCATGGAATCCTCAGAAGGAGCCGTCTTGGTGATCCCGCCATCCAAAGAAGGCCAGTTACCGATAATCTTCGGTAGAACCCAACCACGGGGACCCGCGGTCGCAAATTCAAGTTCAGACTCAGACACTCCACAATTCTTTCATTACGCGCGGCCAGCGCGCCATATTATGAAGAAAATGGGGCATGACTTGAAGCATGGAGCAGGCCTGAATTTCGGAAAAGGAAGGCGCGGTTTGATGCGAAACTTTGTGCCTAAAGGGAAGCCTGCAAATTACTATGATAGTACACGCAGGGGGTTGGGTTACGTCACGCCCACATCGCTAGCAACGGTTCAAGCCAAGGACGATGGATCAGCTCCATCACATTCGGCTTCATCCTCCGAATGGGACTCCGATATCAGCATAGGAGGAATGTTCAAGGACCTCACTGCTAATATGACCTCAAGCAGTCAATTGGAGCCCGCAGAAGCCACTGATGAGGAACCATGGGCCCAGCAATTAGACCTTCAATGGGAAAAGCGATTCGAACTGCGCGAGCCACCCACTGAAGACAAGGTGATGCTGGTCAACTTGGGTAGTCAAGACCATCCCAAACCCATCTTTATAAGTGAAAGCCTATCACTTACAGAAAGGGAAGAATTGATAATACTCGTAAGAGAGTATATATACGTCTTCGCATGGAGCTACGAAGACATGCCCGGACTTGATCCACAGGTCGCTATGCACCATCTAAACATCAAGCCTGACGTCAAGCCAGTCAAACAACAACAACGTCGGTTTCGCCCGAACATTATGGAAGCTATTGAAGCCGAAGTTCACAAGCTCATTGCATGTGGCTTCGTCCGGGAGGAACAACATCCAGATTGGGTGGCTAATATAGTCCCCGTCCTCAAGAAGAACGGGAAATACGGATCTGCATCGACTACCGTGATCTCAATACGGCCTGTCCCAAGGATGAATTTCCGCTGCCCATCACCGATGTCATGATTGACAACACATGCGGGTTCGAAAGGATGTCTTTCATGGACGGCTTTTCAGGGTACAACCAGATTAAAATGTATCCCGACGATGAGAAGCATACTTCGTTCCGAACACCATTGGGGGTATATACTACACTGTAATGCCCTTCGGACTGAAGAACGCCGGAGCAACCTACCAGCGGGCAATGAGTACGATCTTCCGCGATCATCTCCGAAAAACGGTGGAGTGCTATGTCGACGACATTGCCGTCAAAAGCCGCAACAAGAATGAACATCTTCGCGACCTGAGAACGATGTTCCACATAATGCGGGCTCATCAACTGAAAATGAACCCGACAAAATCCTTCTTGGGAGTGTCAAGCGGCAAATTCCTTGGTTTATTGTCACATCAAAAGGAATTCATCTTGACCCAGACAAGGTCAAAGCTATTCAGAGCATGCATCCACCAAGGAATCTCAAAGAGCTCAGAGGCTACAGGGCAGGCTGGCTTATATTAGGAGATTTATCGCAAATCTCTCAGGTCACTGTCAGCCGTTCACCCGACTCATGAAAAAGGGTGCTTCCTTCATATGGGATCAAGCTTGTCAGGAAGCTTATGAAGACATCAAGAGGTACCTCACAAAGCCTCCAGTCTTAGTGGCCCCTACATCAGGGAAGCCATTCTTGCTTTATGTAAAGGCTATGGACTACTCCCTCGGCGCCCTCCTCGCTCAAAAGGACGACAATGGCCACGAGCAGGCCATTTATTATCTGAGCAGAACTCTCATAGGAGCGGAATCTCGCTACAACCCTATCGAGAAAGAGTGTTTAGCTCTCGTCTTCGCTGTCCAGAAGACACGACATTATTTGGTCGGCCAGACCATACATGTCATCTCCAGAGTAAACCCATTGCGTCTTCTTATGACGAAGCCAGGATCATTGAATTCAAGATTGGCTAAGTGGGCACTTTTATTGTCTCAATACGACATGATCTTCACGCCTCAGAAGGCGGTCAAAGGCCAGGCCCTTGCAGAGTTCTTGCTGCTCATCCAGTTCCGGAGCATTCAAAACTTCACGAAGACATCCCCGATGAGGTCTTCGAGTCTTGTGCAACCTCAGAAGAGGAAGTATGGCAGATGTTCTTTGATGGAGCATCGCGAATGGGCCCTAAAGGCAAGATTATTGCCGGAGTGGGGGTTGTGTTTATCTCCCCACAGAATCATGTCCTGCCCAGAGCATTTTCTCTGACAGAATCATGCTCCAACAATGTAGCAGAATATAATGCTCTGCTCATCGGTCTTCAACTCGCCCATGGAATGGGGGTACGCTACCTAGAAGCTTATGGCGATTCAAAACTGATCATCAATCAGGTTAGAGGCGAATACGAAGTCCGCCATGAGGACTTGGTGCCTTATTATCATACAGCCATCGAATTGGCTAACCTATTTGAAGGTTTCTACATCGGGCATGTGTCTCGATCTCAGAATACCAAGGCGGACGCTCTTGCTGCATTAGCAACGACGCTAGCCTTGCCAGCCGACACCGAGTATCACCTCACAGTTGTAACTCGACATCTTGTATGCTCCAAGCACATGCTAAGAATTCGAGAAGTCTATAATGTCTCCACGGATCTTGAGCCGAGGGATTGGCGCTTTCCTCTCATTGACTATGCTTTGCACGGTCTACTTCCAGACGATCCTAAAGAAGCGGCGTCCGTCAGACGAAGGTCCATCCGCTTCTACTACGATCCAATTCTGAAGACACTTTACCGTCGTTCATATGACGGTGTCCTCCTCCGTTGCCTTTCTAATTCAGAGGCACAGGAAGCGCTCCAAGAAGCGCACGACGGCATTTGCGGAGCTCATCAGCCAGGTCCAAAGCTTAAAGACAGGTTGCATAGGCTGGGATACTATTGGCCAACTATGATAGCCGACGCCACCCAATATGCACGAAGGTATAAAGCATGTCAGATTCATGCAGACTTCATACACCAGCCTCCGAAGCTGCTCCACCCGACTGTCGCTTCATGGCCATTTGAAGCGTGGGGAATAGACGTCGTAGGGCCAATCAGCCCTTCTTCGACAAGAGGTCACCGGTTTATCCTAGCAATAACCGATTACTTTTCAAAATGGGCGGAGGCTATACCACTGGTTGAAGTCAAAACCTCTAATGTGGTTAATTTCATCAAACACCATGTCATCCATCGATTTGGTGTCCCTAGGCGGATCATCCACGACAACGGTCCCCAATTCATAAGCCAAGTATTCTATCGGTTCTGCGATAAATACCGAATTCAGAATATGGCTTCAACTGCCTATAATCCTGCTGCCAATGGCTTGGCGGAAGCATTCAACAAAACAATCATCAAGCTGCTCAAGAAATTCGCCTCCTCGAACAAGCGAGATTGGGACGAAAAGCTCGGTGAATGTCTTTGGGCCTACCGAACCACGGTTCGGACACCGACAGGCAATACGCCTTTTTCTCTGATATATGGGTGCGAAGCAGTCATCCCGTTGGAAATCCAGATGCCGTCATTGCGAGTGGCTCTGACCACCAAGTGCACATTAGAAGATAATGATCGATTGCGCCTTCAAGAGCTCGAAGCCCTGGACGAGAAGCGGCTCCAAGCTCAGCAGCATATTGAGCTATATCAAGCTCGAATCTCAAAAGCCTTCAATAAGAAGGTCAAACAGAGAGTCTTCCAGAAAGGAGACCTGGTCTTAGCCGTCAGACGACCGATGATTATGACGCACAAGACCAAAGGCAAATTTCAGCCTAAATGGGAAGGACCGTTTGTAATAGAAACAGTCTATTCAAATGGAGCATACCGCCACACGACTGCAGAGGGCGACCTACTCATGATGCCGATCAATGGCAAGTTCTTAAAGAAGTATTATCCTTAATCAAGGATCCTTCTCATGATCAAGTTAACATTACACCTCTGATCAAGACCTTCGTGTGCGAAGTACACACAAAGAGAGCCTTTCTCTTCCTCTGAGTGAGAACATACAGCCATAAACTAACAGGAACCTGGCCGTGCACCAGTTATCCTAAAGGAGAGTTAGGGTTATGCAGACATTAACCCGATAATCCAATATCCTTAACGATTAAGGATAGAGGAAAATGTTGGCCTTTAAGCCCAACATAAGTCCTCAATAACTCATCATGCTGAGGGAATAGCATGGCTAGCCCGACTCAAACGGTAGTCGGTAAAGGCATATCAAACCCGTTGACAGCTAGGGATTTGCTAAAAATCCTAAGGGACCAGTTCCCATTTGATTCCCTCTCCAAAATCACTTACCAATTCTCATCCATAGGATGGTAAGGCCCCATATATTCCGCTGTTATGTTAACATTAAACCTATGACAGCAATCCCCTCGTTTCTCCCCGTGAGAATGAGACCTCCAAAATCACTTACCAATTCTCATCCATAGAATGGTAAGACCACAAATACATTTTGCTGTTACGTTAACACTAAACCTATGACAGTGATTCCCTCGTTTCTCCCCGTGAAAACGAGACTTTTTCCAAACTCCATTGCAATTTTTGAAGCTTGGTGGCGTCTCATCCGGTTATGTCATTGCGACCTCTGAACCAGCAGACAGCCAAGTCTCAATTTTGAGCTTGTTGACATTTACAAAAGAAAAGTCTCAACCTTGAGCCCTGTTGACATTTACAAAAGACAGGTCTCGATACTTGTTGACATTTACAAAAGACAAGTATCACCTATTTTGAAGCTTGGCGGCGTCTCATCCGGTTATGTCATTGCGACCTCTGAACCAGCAGACAGCTAAGTCTCAATTTTGAGCTTGTTGACATTTACAAAAGACAAGTCTCAACCCCGAGCCCTGTTGACATTTACAAAAGACAGGTCTCGATACTCGTTGACATTTACAAAAGACGAGTATCACCTATTTTGAAGCTTGGTGGCGTCTCATCCGGTTATGTCATTGCGACCTCTGAACCAGCAGACAGCTAAGTCTCAACTTTGAGCCTGTTGACACTTACAAAAGACAGGACTCACCGATGCTTGCTGACATTTACAAAAGGCAAGTATCTCCCCTTCAGCCCGCAAAGGGCTAACCTCGATGCTCGTTGACATTTATAAAAGACGAGTATCACCTATTTTGAAGCTTGGTGGCTTCTCAACCAGTTATGTCATCGCGACCTCTGAACTGGCAGATAGCCAAGTTTCATCTACCATTGAGCTTAGTAGCGTCTCAACCGGTTATGTCATTGCGACCTCTGAACCAGCAGACAACTAAGTCTCAACTTTGGGCCTGTTGACACTTACAAAAGACAGGACTCACCGATGCTTGCTGACATTTATAAAGGCAAGTATCTCCCCTTCAGCCCCGCAAAGGGCTAACCTCGAGATCGCTGACGTCTTAATCGGTTATGTCATTGCGACCTCTGAACCGACGGATAACCACGTCTCAAAGATTACGTCCTTAAGCAAGAACAAGATTGGAGATTCGACAGAAGCCAAAACAAAAGAAAGAATTTCCATTAATTCCAAAAGATAGGGGACACATGGAGGCACGTATACAATGACCTACAAGCGTACAATGTACGATCTGAGCCGCTCTCTGAGGGCATTCAGCCTCGTCTTCCTGTCATCAGCAGCCTGGGCGAGCGCCTGTGACCTCAGCTCAGCCCCATCAAAGTCCACCGCCTGGGCCAGACGAGCTTCAACTTCCGCCAAAGTTGCCCTCTGTGACAACTCCTGCCGCGCAAACTCCTCGCTCTGAGCTCTGAGCTCTTCAAACCGCGCAGTTTCCTCAAGACGCACCGGTATGGCCTTGGATAAGAGGAGATTTGCTTTCCTGATCATTTCCTCCGCCTTCGCAATCTTATCCTCAGTGCCAAGAAGAGCACTAGTGGAGGCGTCAATTGCACTTCCAACCTCTACTTTCCTTGTTTCCAAGGATTTCAAATCAGAAGAGACGGCCTTAGCAGCCTCTTGAGCAGCAAGCCGGGCCTCCTGCTTTCGGGCAACAAGACAAGCGAGCTGCTCGTCAGCCAAGGACGCCGGTCTGAGCGATAGAGACGGCGCCACTCCTCTACAGCCTTCTCAAGTTCATCCACCAGGAGTTCTAAAGCAGTAGCCTGATGGTACCCCTCAAAGTCCCGAATGCTCTCAATATCACGGGAGAGGACCACCTTCAACTTTGAGAATGGCACAGGCGAGCCCTTCAAAACTAGGACGATAGTTCGCTCCAAGCTTTTATAAAAGCTATCGACCAGGTCACCTATGTAATCATTCTCGGCCTCAGCCATTTTGGGCAGGGAGGCAACTTCAGAATAGTCCACCAGCCTGGTCGACGCCGTCGCAGAAGAAGCAGTGGGAACACTGACAGCAGCAGGACTAGCCGAAGGCGATCTTGGCGGAGTCCTCATCGAAACCAGCACGCCAGCCACCGCGGAGGTAGGACTAGTAACCACCTCTTGGGCAGCAGGCTCAACCACCAGGGTTGGAGAAGTAGGGCTTGCGATCACCCTCAGTGCCGCACTCGGCAAAACAGTCCGCACCTCACTTGTTGATATGATTGGTAGTGAGGATACCTCCGGAACTGTAGTCCCTTCAACCTCCGGTCTTTCAGCTGATTTAGGCTGATAAGAAGGAAGGTCGCCATACAGCGCGTCCAACACAGCAGCATCCGCCGTGGCCGAAGTGCTCATATCACCCCTCGATCCCTCAGGAAGATCTACCGGCTTCCTTGAAGCTGATGCATCTTGAGGCCGAACACCTGTAACAAGACTGCGGTTAGTCGGGACATTATATACAGAAGAAGCCAAGAGGGTACGACAATACCAAAGGATGATGTTGCCTCGAACATCTCGTCGGCCGCACCAGTCTCCAGGGGCTCCATCGGAAAATTTTTGGCAGAATCAACACGAATAGCCGGCTCGTCTTCACTTGCCGAGTATCCTGTAGACCACCCGATAGAGCTCGATGCCTCAGGACTTCTTTAGAAGTCCCAACGCCTGAAGGACCAACATCAGCCGCGCCACTCCCAGATTCTTCCGAGTGAGCAGGGGAACCAGCTGCAGCCCCATAAGTGAATAGGGGATCATAATGTTCCCCTTGTTCTCCAGCTGCCTCAGCTCCTACAATCAAAAGAGGATTGATGATAAGTCAATGGGGACGCACAAAAAGGCGCATTATATGAACAAGGTTAACCTTACCCAGACCTGGAGCGAATTCACCACTAGTCGGCTCAGCAACCGACGGTTAAGCTGCTAATGGGGCAGCAGGAGGAATCGCTGTAGAGGGGTAACCCTCTACGACAATCGTAGGAGCTTGGCGACGGGGCTTCTTCGCCAATGACTTCCTACGAGATCCTCTACCTTAGCCCTCTAAAAAGGCGCTGACATACCAGTCTCGCGAAGATTACCCAAAGAAAGGACTATGTCCTTAACTCCGCATACAGTTTAGCCCCGCTATGGCCAAACCCTCAAAGAAAGCAAGCAAAGATCAGATAATCAAGAGATGAACTTTCATTGATTTAAAAGGAAGAGTACATTGATATTACATCAAAGTTGTGTTTCATACAACACACCCAGTTGCTCGACAGGGTCATTTGCGCCAAAAAGCATACAAGTGGTTTTACCCGCTTCTAAGTCAAATCGACTGGACAAAGGAGGCCTTCCTCCTGCATAAGGCTGTAATCAGTGATGCCGCAAGGACACGGTCATTATTCTCTACAAAAAATGGCAGATCTTGCCAGGCCATTTTTTTTGAAGCCTGGCAATAAAAACCTATCGCCGCCAACACGATAGATCACGTATAATGGGAATCGGCAGTGATACCAGTGATCTAACGGGTGTGAGGCCCGCTTTCCCGAAGTGGATCACCCTTAAAGGCCACCAAAGTTGAAAGTTGGCAATGATGCCAGTGATCTCACAGGTGACGCCCGCTACCCCGAAACGGATCATCTCCGATAAAGCGGCTACCGGCCTCACCTCAGAACGAATCATCTCGTACAAGAGGCTGCCAATAGCCTCTGGGACACGCACTCGCTGCCCCGAATTGTTCCTCCTGCTTAAAAGTAAAGCTTCAACCGGGGAAGCATAAGGCAATTTCATGGTTCCTTCCATCAAGTCACAAGATTGGCGAGCATAGCCCACTGCAATGCAAAATCAGAACAGATTAGCAGTTAAGCACAGGAAAGACTGCAAGTCAGAATCTTTTGGGTCAAAGCAATCCAATTTCAGTAAAAGCAGAGGACAAGCCTCGCCTGCACAGCACTGATGGGCTGGCTCAACAAACGCCAAGTCCAAGCCTCACCTATATGGCTAGCCAGACTGACCCCGTGGGATGCAGTCTTAGCTCCGCCTATATGGCAAGACTGGCTCAACTATTGAAGAGACCAAGTCCCAAGTTCTGCCTGCGCAGCGGACTCAACTTGCAATGATCTTTCTGTGATCAAGTCAGAATGATAGCTTCACTGGGAAGCTTTGCCAAAATTCTTCTCTGCAGATCAGTTAAATAGAGAACAAGGGAAGCTAATCCCTGAAGCAGCTGCTGAAGCTAAATTAAGGGAGATAAATTCTCTAAAATCAGTGAAGTCATTGAATGATCAAGACTTACCGGTCCTTGGCCGGATAATGACCAGAGTGGGCATTCCCACTAGTTCAGAGATCTGAGTATCTCTTTCAAACCAAGAGAAGAGAACAGAGGCAAAGCACTTCTCTTCAGAGGACCTCAAGTGTCCTATTTATAGGCCCCATGGCCTGAGCGCTGCCACCTCAAGTGTGAAAAAACGAGCGCATTTAAGGCATTTATTACGCCTTGAGAATAGGGACGGTTTTCCCTTGAAACCGTGCAAAGGAAGAAACGTCTCCCTCATAAAAGGCACTTATGGCGCCTTGAAGAAAGGGAATATCCTCCCTCGGAAACGTGCAAATCGGAGAATATCTCCTTCGATCAGCACGAAGAAAGGAGTAATCCTCCTCGTAACCGGCCACGGCAGTTGGCATCGGGAAAGCGACAGATGTTCCAGAGCGAACTTATCTAGCTGCGAAGCTACCCAGATGAGAGTCTACATGATTCCTCGGCGAATCTACATCCCAAAGCAGGATTCAAAGCGAAGCTGAACTCAACCATCATGGCGACGTTCATACTCCACACCACCACCAATCAAAGCAGTTCAAAGTGTTTCGTAGTCTGAGCCATTACAGACTTTCGAAAACTTTGAAGGGGGTCTTATTGACACTTAAAAAAGACAAGATTCTCATTGGTCCGAACAATGTCTAAACTTGTTGACATTTACAAAAGACAAGTGACAGACGAGCTGAAGACAGTTTTCACCCATCTCCAAGGGACAAGGAAGCAACTTGGACTCCACTGATCCAGCAAGCAGACAGTGAACCCGGATTGTTTCTAAACAGACCTCAGCAGGTCTAAAGATGCTAGCACTTAGCATCGCATGAGCCCAAAGGGATAGCCTCGTTTGAGAGGCTAATATCACTCGACTTCGCCTTGAAGCCAACTGAAAGCCTCGCCAAGAAGCCAACTGACAGCCTCGCCGAAAAGCCTCTTTTTCGGACTTCGCCAAGAATTGCCTCTAGCTCCGCCACGAGCTCAATGCGGGCAGCGCCATTATTGATCTGCCACAGTCAACCTTTGACCAATCAAATCTCCGGATGAGATCGGATCCATCAGATCAAATCCAATTAAGATCAAATCAGAGATCAAATTTGGCAGTTGATTGCCACAATCTCTTGACTCTTCTAAAATGAGTAAGAAGATCAGGGGAAATCCTCCAACGATATGGAAAGGATCAAAACAGATCAAGAGATCAACCGACCTGCCAATTCTAGCTCCGCAGAAGCTATCTTAGCCTCGCAGCAAGGCTACTTTCCAGATTTAAACAGATTTGATTCAATCTATTTCCATATCTTCAAGGGACGATTATACCCTTGCTCTCCCTATAAATAGCCCGCCAGGGGTACAAGGAGAAGAGATCGATCAAGAGAGAGAAGACTCCACAAGCAGAGACTTCTTCACAAAGCACCGTGCGCTCTCGAATTCAGAGACCTTTTTAGAGAATTGCTTTCTCTAACCAGGGTGTTGATACCCTAACATCGTCCTTCTTCTCGAGGAATCTCCGGAACTAGGCGAGAAGGAATTCCTTATTGAAGGCATTTTGAGAAGCAGCAAGAGGGTTCTACCAACCTTCTGTTCTCTGATTCCCCGAACCAGGCGAGAACGGAATCTCATAGCTCGCATCGTCAAAGGGACAAAGTGGTCGCGCGCTGACCAGACTCCTATCGGCACACTTCTCCAGAATCTCTGAGGAGATCTACTTGTAATCTTTTTAAGAATACTTTTAATTTAGCTCCTCAAACTTTTTATTGTAAGTTTTCCCCCTTTGCAAACATAATGGAAAACAATAATATTGAAACACATTTGAAGCATGTTGTGTATGGATAGAATCCAATACACATGTAAATGATATATCTATATTTTTGACATGAAATTCAAAATAAGTTTTGTTAATTACAAAACTCTAAACACATGAAATTGAATCATCAAAATAAGTTTTTCTACATATATGAAACATAAATGCATATAGATGAAATCCAATATACATTAAACCATATAAACTTGTTTTGATTCTATCTATTCATAAAAACCATATATATGTATATTTAAAATCCAAAACCGGTTAAACCGAAAACCAAACGTATTGAAACTTGTGCGTGTGTGAACTTGAGCATATCAACACTAGTCTATCTTACACAAGATCTAAACACAAACTAAAACTAAACAAACTGAAGTCTTCTTATAGAACTCCTTCTCCAAGCCGACTCGATCCAAACACGATTCAAAGAGCTTGACTCCATCCAGTTCTCGATACGATCTTGACACTCGAGCTCTTGAATCTACATGTGTTAACTCCAAAACTCCTTTGTTGAAGCTAAGCACCTACTAAGATCGTGATAATAAATCTGAAACATATAAATACAAGATCATTAGTACTATAACTACATGAGTTAATTATCATCAAAACTAGAGTGATGGGCCTTTGGGTCAACAATCTCCCTCTTTTTGATGATGAGAAACTCATGGAGTTATATATGCATGGATTAAAGATAAGCTTCAAAGAAGCTCCCCTTTAACTCATGCATAGCAATAAACAATAATGATATTCAATAAAATGCATAAACTAAACAAAACATATATACATAAATACCAATATTAAGCAATGCATATATAAACTCACAAAATTCTTCTCCCCCTTTTTGTCAATTCATCAACAAAGGTGTAAAGACAGTCAAACAATAAAGATGTATATGCGATATACATTCATGAAGAGGAGAGACGGTAAGTTAGCTCCCCCTGCATACATGCATTACATGGAGAAGGGATGACTAGACCCTAACCCACATAAAGCATATATACAATATATAAACGGAGATGTTAAGCTCCCCCTACACACGCATACTACATAATGAAGTGAGGTCAAGCTCTTCAATATGGATAGTACACTGAACATGAATGTATATATAGAGGAGATGTTAAGCTCCCCTTGCATATAAGCAATATATATCAACAAATTTTGAAAACACTTGTAAAACAAATTTTTGAAATTTTTTGAAGTCAACAAATGAATTATGATACCAATAAAATTAAATAGCAGTTGATAAAAACAAGTGTTGGTACCACTTGTAGAATTTTTTTAAAATACCAATAGTAGATTTTGATACCAATTGAAGGTGAAACATGAAGTAAATTTTGATACCAAATAAATACTAATTGAAATACCAATTGAAATGATTAGCAATTGAAATGCCAATTGAAGTACCAATTGAGATCAATGAATAAGCTTGTAAAAATACCATTTAACATTTATAATTAAGTCAAGTTTAGCATAAACATAATTAGTACTTAAAAAAAATATGTGGCATAATAAAATAAGCATAATTTAAATCATATATATGTATGTATGAAAATGGAATACCACTTGAATTTTGAAGCATACATATATAGAAAACAAGTAACAGTATACAAAAACCAATTATCATAAAAAACATGAGTATAACTCATAACTACCACCCTTTCATGCTCATGATAAAAGATAGTCATTAAGGTATACAAGGCAAGGTCGCCCATCCAACCGCCCTTTAGTTGGTAGGGGTTTTCAAAAATAAGAGTTTGAAAATAATTTAAAATGTTTGAAAAATCTATCATTTTAAGAATCAAGAAACTAGTTTAAAATAATTTTTGAAAAACTAGTTAAAGATCGTTCAAAACATGAATATATCTATGAGAATATGAAAATGAAAATGACACAATAATTGACACTCAAAGTCTATAAAGCACAAGAGATTATCATGAATCCAATATCATGAGTAAACAAGATGATTTAGAGTGCAAAAATCATGTAATAAGCATATCATGGAGATAGGTAATGAAGCTCATATGAAATTCTTTTATCAAAAGTAAGAAATTATCAAAACTAAATACACTTCAGGTATATGTATGTCTTGTTGAAACTAAAGGTATACATACATATCCCAAATGTAAATGAGTCCAAAAAATTGCATGAAAAGCAAGTGATCTAGGATAGACATGTATATCTAATAGTTTTAGACAAAATTAACATATAGATGAAGATAAACACATTTTTATGAAAACATGTGCAAAAATAGAGAATACAAATTAAAATATAAGAATCATCAAAACTAGGTTATACAAGTACATCTAATGGGTATAATTGAGCAATAAAGCTCAAACACATAATAATTAAATGTGGCTCACCAGTTGTACATGTATAAACGCAAGTTTTAACGAAAATTACATCTAAGCAAGTAATCAAAAACATGAAGTATAAAATCATAATCAAACATGATCATTATGGTAAATGCACGTGCTTTAGAGTTAGGATGTACACAATAACTAAACAATAGTGAGAGCACAGAATATGAATCCATATAGACATGGGTGTATCTCAAATACTATCTATGTATATCACATATCCAATTTACATTGCTTTTAACATAATAAATATGAAAAAAATGAAAACCAATACATGCTAAAAAACAACCAATGAGAGGATGTAAACAAAAATAAGGAGTTAAAGATAGTTACCAAAATCAATAGGGCTAATCTCTGTGTCTCTAAACCAAGATGGTCCTCCCACCAAATATCCTTGATGGTGATGCATTCAATGTAGTATCCATCAAGGCACCAATACCCTCACGTCAAGTGAGAGCTCGCACCTACTTCATATACAATAGGGGTGGATTTTGGTACCCATACCTTTTTGGGTCCATAGGGGTTAGCACCTTTCCTAACCCAAATAACTTTATTTGCAAAATTTAAAATATTTATTCTATCATAACAAAACTTTACAAGGTGGCTCTTACGTCCACAATGTGTACAAGTGCACACATGAGCATACATAGAATCATGTGTGTGAGCATAATGAGCATGTGTATGCCGTGTTTAATGTGCATACATATGAGGAGCATGTTTCTTGCGAAATATGGATTCTAATCGTGTATGGTTCATGACACATTGGCTCAAAGTGGAGCCCAAACAATCTACACTATTCTTCAACATGCAAATATCATTTTCAATTGTTGAAGAAGAAGTGGAGCATGCATTCTTATCAATAGAAGGTATAGCAATAGAATCATAACAAGAATGAGAAGCCAAATCATTTTTCAAAGAATTATTTTCATTTGAAACAAATTTCAATTCTTTTGAAATCAAAGCAATTTTATTTTTCAAAGAATTATTTTTCTTTAAAACAAAATCGAGTTTTGAAGACAAAACCTCATTATTCTTCAAAACATCATCACAATCATTTTTATTTTTTAAAATTTCATTCTCTTTTAAAGTAAGGTCAAGTTGAGTTTTCAAGAAATCTCTTTCATTTAAAATCTCAACCCTCTCTTGTAAAACCTTGTTTAGCTTTGAAAATAAATTTTCATTTTCTTCTTTTAATTTAAAACTCTTGTTTTTCAAGGCTTTGTACTTTGAAAGCAATTTTTCACAAAACATAGATAGTTCTTCATTTAATGCATGTGCATCCATGTTATCATCACAAGAAGAACTAGCACTATCATCTAGTTAAGTATCCAAATTTACCTCAAGGGAGTCATTCCCTTGCACCATGAAGCAAGCTTGGTTGGACTCTTCTCTACTAGATTCTACCTCCACATTGTTTGTCGTTTGTAGCGTGGGAGAGGTCAATGTATTCCACACTGCAAAAATGGAATCACAATGAGAAACTATATATAAATATTCTTTGCTAAATGTATGCTTTAGTGCATCTAAGGCTTGTGCATTAGCCTTATTGTACTTATCTTTACCAAAATATATTTTCTTAGTAGTGGTAAGATAGACATGCAAACTTAGGGCTTTTAAATAAGCACTCATCCTAAACTTTCACATATTGACGTTAGAAACATCAAACATGGGAGGGGCAAAGTAATCCATGAGTGTATAAACTATATGTGTGAAAATGCAATACTAGATTATCAATCCAAGATCTCACTTCCTAGTGGTTAAATCGAATATCAGGAGCATAAGCTCTGATACCAATTGAAATACACCTAGAGGGGGTGATCAAGTGTACTAGCTAATCTAATGACAAATGACGCGGAATTAAAACACAATTACAACACTCTATGTGTAACCAAAGAGTGTAGCTGAATTCCCGGTGAAGGACACTGGACTATCTCCTCGAGATTCCTCTAAATTAAGATTTGAGGTGCTATATGAAGCTCTCTTGGTTCAACACAAGTATGGACACACACAAACTATATCTAGCATATGAATATGAGTAATATGAAGCAATGTAAGATATAAGAGAGATAGAATTTAGAGATAGTGTATCAAATGCAAACAACAAGATATATTTCGAGGTTCGAGCTATTGCTTTACGTCCCCGCCTTCACACAGAAGAATTTCCACTATATGTCCACACAGGACCTTCCACAAAGGGACCTCCACTGAGGAATTACAACTCTACACTTAGAGTACACTACTTCTCTCTCAAACACAATCACCTCTACACAAGAGGGATAGGCATAAAGCCAAATCTTAACCACAATCGCCTCTATACAAGAGGGATAGGCACAAAGCCAAAACACAATTACCTCTGCATAAGAGGGATAGACACAAAGTCAAAGCAAAGAAGAGATTACAAACTTCATGATCACTATAGACCACAAACAACACTTGGTGATCACAATCGACCACAAATAATTTTCCTTATAAAAACAAGATCCTATAAATATGATTAGATATAATAGCTCAAGTGTGAGAAAATAAAGTGTTTGGAAAGAAAATAATAAAGAAAAACACTTGGAAAAAACACAAGATAGATATGAAAATAAAGATCAAAACCAATTTCCCAAAGACTCTCTTTTCTTTGATTTCTCCAACACTAAAAAACAAATAAAAGATAAATCTTTTTGGATTAAAAACTCTTTTAAAACTTGCTGCTAAATACTTGAAAGATGGGAGGAAAAGTTCTCTAAAAATCTTGTTGAAAACAGCCAAAGTGAACCCCTTTATATAGGCCCTTATAATTATAGCCGTTGGCAGCCAGAAATGGGTTAGTTTTGACCTTCCAGTCGACCAGCCGGTCAACCAGCCAACGGTCATATTTCTTATTGTTTAGCTACCAGTCGACCGCCTGATCCACCGAGACTAGCCTGTCGGTCGACCGCCCGGTCGACTGGCACTACCGAGAGTTGGGTAGTTACAGTCGGTCGATCGCCCGGTCGATCGGCCTTGTGCACATCCTCGTACACATCGGTCGACTAACCCGGTCGACCGATGATTAGTCTCTAATTTTGCATAATTATCATCGCATTTTCATATTTATTTTATGTAAAATTCTGCTAATAAAACCTTACTTGCTTGATCCTAGGTTCATGGTGTGCAAATGAAGAAGAAGACCCTAGATCACCATTTAATGGGTGATTAAAGGCCTACCAAGTAGCCATTGACTTTAGGGAAGAGATTTTATCTGCCCAGGGCATCAAATCACGAATCCAGGAGGTCAAGTGGACAGGGGACAGACTGGGCGACGCGCTGCCCGAAGCCAGGCGCGCGCCGCCCTGGCAAGGCCGCAGAAACGGGGCCCAGGCCGCGTTTTCGCGGCCCTATGGGCGCGCGCGCGCCTGTGCTTTGGGCCAGGGGTCGTCCCCCTGGCCCCTTTTTCTCTGATGCCTATAAATACCCCCCAAGGGCTTCAGTTGGGTAGTGTAACTTTCTTTCTCTGCTCTTCTTTTCTTTTGTTTTCTTGTAGTGTAACTCTCTCTCTTACCTCTTCTCTTTGATTGTTTCTTTTACTACCATGTGTAACTAACTCCCCCATAGTATGGCTAACTAACTACTAACTTACTAATCTCTAACACTTGATTGATAAGCCCAAATGAGTCCATAGTGTCAAACAAGCCTTGTGCAAATGAGAGCTATGACATCTTAAGAGGAGGATTCTGACTCTAACTTACCTACAAGTATTTACTATCTTATATTTCATGCTTAATGGGTTTTTGATGATGTATAGGTTGTGTGCGTTACTTGTTGTTGTAAGTTAGAGATTTTTCTTTTAACTTTGCCGATACCATTAGTGCACTTGTGTCTTCCCCTATTCTCGCCTTCTATTGGATCTCGATGAGGGAATGTCTAAGTTTTTGCCGTGTAAAGCTAAGTTAAAGGAAGGACTTTCATTCGTTCCCAACGTGAATAATTCCTATGCATAAAGATTTTACTTGCCTATGATCCATCGTGAGGCTACATCTTCAAGAAGTTAGGGATTAGTGGGAGCAATTAGTAGAAAGTTAGCCATGTATTCTTACCATTAAGAAAATCCAACTTTACAAACCACCAAATCATTTCCAAACAATTCTTGAAGCCAACTTGTTTTCATTTTCCAATCTTTATTTAAAAATAAAGAATTTTCTCTTTTCTTGAACAAAGAAGCCGCATCAAGCTTCCATCGCTCTCCCTCCTTGTGGATACGGCCCGTATAGCCACTTCGCTACTATAGAAGAATCGCAAAAGCAGTAACATCGACCCACACTCTTTTTACTTATTCTTGTGCTTGCATTTTGCCGATCAAATTTTGGCGCCGTTGCCAGGGAGGGAACGGCTTTATTGTTCAATACTAAATATTGTTCTTTGTTTTTGTGTGCAGGAGAAGTACCAAGGAGCTCACGATCACGGGAAGCGAAAGAAGTGGCCAAGGACGTTGCGTGAGGATTCATTTGCCCTCTGAAAAAATTCGTGTAAAAGCGAGTTTTTCCGATTGAAGTACTAACAAACTCGTTTGCAGGGTTGCCGAAAGCGGCTAAAAATTGCTTTCTAAAATCTTTTTAGTTCCCTTGAATGCTTCACCTTATACATGTGTAATAAACTCAACAGAAATCCACTTGTTGCTTAATTGAAATTTGGAATAGACTTTTGCATTTAGGGCACGTGTCTATTTCAATTCATTTCAATTTTTGTTGAAGAGTGCTGGAGAAAAGGTACGTGTGCATTCATATAGAATAGGACCAACATTTTGGAGTGATTTATCGCTTTGAGTGTTACCTTGTTGTGAATAAACTATACACTTGCACAATTGACTGTAAGGGAAAACCCAAATAAACAAGATAAGGTGGGGATTTTATCACCCTTCCTTAGCCCAAAAACCATCTCCAAGTGCACTCACACTTTTCCAAGTCTTAACTAAAAATCACTAAGAGATTAACCGAGGTTGAAAATTGCAAGAACTATACTCCTACCAAATCGGTGTCTAAGGAAAGTGGATTGAGAGGCAAAGCCTCGAAAGCTCCGTGGTTTGGCGTAATTAGGCCCGTGGCTAACGCCCGGATACCTCCCCCCGAGTTTGCCCTTTCCTGGCCGATTAGCTTGTAGTCAAGTTCCTGCAACAACCTCCCCCGGAGAATCGACCAGTTAGGAGTCGTCTAAGTCCAGATACCTTAGACTAAGGCTTGGTGGTTGTTTTTCTTTCTTTCTTTTGTTTTTATTCTTTTCGATTGTTTATTTGTTTTTATGTTGTTTGTGATGTGCTACATGCAAGAGTGGGTGAGAGATCCTACAAGTTCCAGATTTACCATCTTGTATAAAACTGCCTGAGACAAATGGAAATAACTTTGAATTAAAGCCTCAATTCATCAACACTCTCCCAAAGTTTCATGGTTTAGAATCGAGGACGCATACTTCTTTGTTAGGGAATTTGAAGAAGTGTGCCTCATGATGCGTATACCCCAGCTAGGAGACGATGCCGTTAGGTTACGTTTCACTCCCTTTTCCCTAAAGGACCTAGCGAAGAAATGGTTGTACAGTTTGGCGGTAGATTCTATCACGACGTGGGATGATTACGTCAAGGCCTTCTTGAAGAAATTCTACCAAATTCACAAAACTGCCCTCATTAGAAAGAACATCATGCAGTTCAGGAAGAACCGAGCGAGCCATTTTGGAGATACTTTGAGCGATTCAAGGATCTCCTAGCTCAATGCCCTCATCATGGTGTGAAAAATGGCGTCAGTGCCAGATTCCCTACGATGGCTTAGATTATCAAACAAAAACCCGTCTAGAAACATGTATTAGGGAGGGTTCTTGCAAAAGAATGGGAACCAGGGTTGGAATTTATTTGAGGATTTAGCTGAGAAAACCCTGCAATGGGAGCCGCCTCAGAAAAACCAAGGAATTCACAATCTATAACTTCAAAAGGAAGGCTCCTATCTCTAGAATCATCCATAGCTGCCGAGGCTAAGATTGCAACCCTAATGAGGAGAATAGAGACTCTAGAGACAAAAGAGCTAGCCAATGTCAACCAAACCAACCCACCCCAAATTCACAATCTGGGTTGTTCATACTGCCAGGCACCAAACCATGTCTTTGAAGAGTGCCCTATTTTCCATGCCCAGCAAGTGCCACCAAAATACCTGAACGCGGCTTACTCACGGCCGCCTCACAATCCCTACTCACAAACATACAATCCAGGTTGGAGGAATCACCCAAATTTCTCCTGGGCCCAGAACAATCCTCCTAGGCCTAATTTCTCCAACAACTTTCACCATCCCAGACCTCCACCAAATTTCCCCAGTCCAGCTCCATCTTCCTCCTCTCAAGGTTCACCTATGGAAAAGAAATTCAACAAATTGGAGGAGAGCATGAAAGCTTTTATGAAGTCCCAAACCCTTTTTATGCAGTACCGGGGACAAACGCTGAACAACACTTCACAGGCTATATCAAGATTGGAAATGCAGATGAGCCAATTAGCTAGCTCCCTAAGTGAAAGACCAAAGGGTACTTTACCTAGTCAGCCGCTAGTTAATCCAAAAACCTCCAATTAAGCATATGAAATTCAGGATCCATCAATCAACCAGTGTAATGCTGTTCACACTTTTCGATCTGGAAAGAAGGTAGACAACCAGGTCTACCAACAGAAAAATTCAGTCCATCCCGATCCTACTCCAGCCTCCACCCCTGCTAGTTCCTCCCAAACTGCTCCTCACACATTTGATGAGGACAAAGCTGTTGAACAAGTTCATAAGCCTGTAACACCCTTTCCTAATAGGCTTAGGAACAACAATAAGAATATGCACATGGAGAAGATGCTAGAGATGTTCAACCAGGTCAAATTGAATGTTCCTCTTCTTGACGCTATCCAACAAGTCCCAGCTTATGCAAAATTTCTTAAGGATATGTGTACTAAGAAGAGAAAGACAAATGTGCCCAAGAAAGTGTTCTTGGCAACCAATATAAGTAAAATTCTGTCTGGTCCCATTCTGGTGAAATACAAGGATCCCGGATGTCCCACAATCTCCTGCACCATAGGACAGACAGAAATTAGTAGAGCGCTTCTTGACCTGGGAGGAAGTATCAACTTGCTACCTCTCTCAGTTGCCAGCAACTTGGGTTAGGCGAACTAAGCCCAACCCGAGTCACCATTAAGTTAGCTGACCTATTTGTGAAGATCCCGAAGGGGGAAATCACAGACGTCCTTATCTGGGTCGGGATTTCATCTACCCTGTTGACTTCATTGTGCTTGAGACCCAACCTGTGTCCAATCTAAGGTCTCAAACTCCAGTCATCTTAGGGCGCCCATTCCTTGCTACAGCGAATGCCATAATCAACTGTAGGAATGGGTCCATGTGATTGACTTTGGAGATATGACGAAGGAAGTCAATGTATTCAATCTTGGAAGACAACCTAGGGATGTCAATGATCAGACGTTTGAGGTCAATTCTATTAAAACCTGACCAGTGAGCATGAGGAAAGCATGGAGATAGAAACGGAGGCAGAGTTTGATCTGGAGGCTGAGGATTTTAATCTGGACCAGATCGTAGATTCAGCAGTGGATTGGGCGTCAAGCCCACTTGTACCTCATCATAGGATTGAAAGCCCAGAGATTACCTCCAATGAAGCAATACCTTCTCTAGAGCTAAAAGCCTTACCTGAACACCTTAAGTACGCCTAGCTGGGCGAAAAGGACACCTTGCCAGTCATTATAGCATCCCACTTAACTGAGCAACAAGAGGACAGCTTAATGTCTATTCTGAAAAGACATAGGGAGGCCATTGGATGGACGATTAAGGACATCAAAGGGATAAGTCCAGCCATAGTGCAACATAGAATGCATTTAACTGATGAAGCAACCCCCAGGAGGGACCCACAACGCAGGCTTAACCCACTCATGCAAGAGGCAGTTAAAGCAAAAATTTTGAAACTATTAGATAATGGGATCATTTATCCCATTTCTGATAGCCAATGGGTTAGCCCCGTTCATGCGGTCCCAAAGAAAGCTGGCTTTACGGTGGTTGAAAATGAGCAAAAGGAGTTGGTGCAGACAAGACTGCCTACCAAGGTTCGTGCCTGTATCGACTATAGAAAGTTGAATGCAGTCACCCGTAAAGACCACTTCCCGCTACCCTTCATCAACCAAATACTGGAACGATTGGCTGGACATGAGTACTATTGCTTCCTAGATGGGTACTCGGGATACAATCAAATCCCCATTGCTACAGAAGACCAGGAAAATATCACATTCACCTGCCCATTCGGAACCTTCGCTTATCGACGCATGCCCTTTGGATTGTGCAATGCTCCCGCAACATTCCAACGGTGCATGCTTAGTCTTTTCTCCAACATGGTAGAACGTTTTCTTGAGATTTTCATGGATGACTTCTCCATCTACGGAGATTCATTTGATCAGTGTCTTCATCACCTAGAGTTAGTGCTGCAAAGATGCAAGGAGAAGAACCTAGCTCTAAACTGGGAGAAATGTCACTTCATGGTGAGACAGGGGATTGTCTTAGGCCATAAGATTTCTAGGAGAGGCATTGAAGTGGACAAGGCTAAAGTAGAAGTGATTACTAAGCTTCCACCACCCAAAAGCATCAAGGATATTAGATCCTTTCTTGGGCATGCTGGATTCTACCGATGGTCGCTAGGCCCTTAACCAACCTGCTCGCTAAGGACGTGCCTTTTGATTTTAACGATGAATGTTTCAAGTCATGGGGGGAGCTTAAGCAAGAACTTATTTCTGCGCCTATTATTTCTGCTCCTAATTGGGCCCAACCATTGTTTGGTGGAGGAAAAATTAAAGATCGGGACGTAAATTCTTTATTTGATAGTAAAGAAAGTTACAACGGATCAATAATCCTCTTACAAGAGAGGGAAGCTATTTTCGCTTGAATCTCCCCTTTGTTTAGTGCTGGGTTCTTGATGTGGCGGTGAAAAGTGAATCTTATTTTCCGTTGATCGGGTGAACGTTAGGACCTCTTGGGAATCCTCTCTTTGGATAGTGGACGAAGTAACACAGCTCCTGTCCACCAAGAATCTCAAAGAGATTGTAGGCAGCAAACGAACTTGTACGCAACAAGTCATTAGAAGAGTTGAACTCTCTCTTTTTTTTTCCTCTATCTGTATATATGCCCCTTCTCCACAGCAAACTAGGCTATTTATAGAGGTTTCAGGGGGTGAACGTGTCCCCTAAAAATACTCCATAATAGGGGTTAACTTCCTCATTACGTGGGCAATAATTGACCCAATAATGAGGGCAGTTATAACTGAAACGCGGGTTTTGAGCCTCGCATCTTGCTACTGCAATAATGCTGAGACGCGTGTTTCAACCCTTGCGTCTTGGTCCTTGCAGTGCTGCTGAGACGCGGGTTTCAACCCTCGCGTCTTGGTCCTTGCAGTGCTGCTGAGACGCAGGTTTCAACCCTTGCGTCTTGGTGGTGATGATTAGCCTTGCGTCTGGAGTTCGGATTCTGCTTTTTGATGACTTGTCCTTAGTGATTTTTAGACAGCCTACAGAACCCCCTCCAAAGTTTTCGATATTCTGCTGTTGACTGGGACGGATTTTGAAATACTTTGAACTCTGGTTGAATTCATACTTCTCGTGATTGGACTGACAATCATTTGTGATACCCTGAGCTTGATCTTGTCTAGAGTATGGTCTTCGTGAGTGTACTGTAAAACCCTTTGAAGCCACCAGAGATGATCGTGGTGAGTGTCTAGATACGCAGTCCAGACCTCCTCAATGCTCTGAGCTGATTGTTGGTGTACTTTGAACCAGGGGTGAACAGTCATCTGCTTGTGCCAGTGTACTGTTGAACTGATTTGCAGAAGCAAAAACTGAATGTAAGTCTTGTAGACGCAGGGGTCATACTGTTTTCGAGACGCAGTCCTCACTTGGAATGGGGACGCATCTATTAGTTTGCTGAAGAAATGCGGCTCTTGGAGGGACGCGATCTTTGAGATGAAGACGCAGCTCTCAACCTGTTTAATTAGGCGCAGCCTTTGCCTTGCTGAAGAGGTGCGACCTTCCGGGGGACGCGATTTTTGTTGAATCCGTGTTTTGTGCGCGTTGCCATCTGTCCGGAAAAATTGAGGGGACATCTTTCCTTTGGCGCGCGAATTTTGCATTGCATTTAATATGCACACCAAGCGTTGGGCGGGGATTAGACCTCGAGTCAAGCGCCGCGTATCTCTGGGGATCTCTGTGCCTATAAAAGACAACAGTCTTTCAAGAGTCATCATTAGACTCTTATTCTTCGCGAGCATTAAATTTAGGGTTAAGAAAAGCTTGAAGCTTTTTCTATTTTCACCGTCTTCGACACTGATTTTACAGTCGAAATGGCACCAAAAGCTAAGCATGTGGCTTCGTCCTCGAGCACTGCTGCTCCTGAGACTCCGATGGGCGTTTCTTCCACACAGGAGGCCCCTATTTCAGGTAGTAAAACCATTTGATATGGTTTTCGCCATTGAAGGGGCTTAAAGAGTTCTTTTAACTCTTAAGTCTCCTTTGAATGTGAACTGCCAACGTGGGCTCATGCCCATGTTTGATCTTCAGGCGCGGTTCTTGAGTTGATAGACAAGACGCAGGCTTGATGACCTCTGCATCTTTGCTTTATCAACTTGAGTCCGTATCTGTTTGTTGAACGCAGGGCATCATTGAGCCTTGCGTTTCGGACTCAATGCTCAGAATATTTCTAAGTGTACGGAGTTCAGACGCAGACTTCTTACAATTCTTGCGTCTTGTAAGATCAGACGCAAGTTTTAATGAATCTCGCATCTGAGTTCGATACTTAAAATTTTTCTAAGTTCTGGATTTTGAAATGCGGGCTTCATGCAAGCCTCGCGTTATTTGAGTCTGGATGCAGATTTTTATGATCTCTGCGTCTGGATTCACTCCTGCGTTTGAATTTCAAACACTTAGCCATTTTCTTTCAGATTTCTGACCAAGTGTTGTTCTCTTTGCAGTACGATACTCCTTCAACCCTTTGTCCAAAAAGTGCCACTTTGGGCATGTAGGTGGCGCTGATCGTAATCTGAACTTCGTGCTTCAGAGAACTGCTCCTGTGACTACTGGTAAGTCGAAGGAGCAAAAGGAGAGGATCTCTAAGGCCAGTATGGTGACCCTCCGGGAGATTATCTCTGATGGACTATTTGAGACAGATTCTCGCACTCCATTATTGAAGCCTGTTTTCCTCTTTGGTGACGACATTGACGAGGACGGTAGGATTCTACATGATGGGGATTATAAGTGGCTCTGTCAGATAGGGGACAGGACGTTCTTTCTTCCCAACATGGAGAGGATATATCCCTTGTCCTATCTACAGCACATGTCTGTTCATCGTGCGATGGATTAGGATCTTTCCCATTTGTCTCCGGTGTCTCTCTTAGCAGATTAGGTGCCAAAGAAATACACTCTGCTGGCCATGGGAAAGAGGTCTTTGGTTTATTTCCCAGATTAGTCAGATCTAAATATCCGAGAGGAGAAACCCCACAGCTTGGCACCACCTTCATCAACCAGTTCATGAAAGTTAGGGGTGATTTTCCCGTCGACTTCCGTCCGCTATGGTTGGTTCATTCTACCAACAGATCCTGGTGAGGTAGGATGGTTGGATTTGTCCTTGTTGAACTTGGAGCTCTGCTGCAGCAGGTGGGTTTATACAACTCGGCAGGGCTATATAGTATGGCCTCCCGCAAAGTTCCCACAATTTTTATGGTGTCCTGGAGCAGTATAATCCTTTGACGGACATATTTTTTACTCCAGTCGGAGAGATGGGACTTGCTCTTCATGAACTGTATGAAGTTTTGGGGCTTGTTATGGGAGATGCCCCTTATGAAGAATACGTCCCGACTTCTGAGGAGCTTCATCTTCTGAAGAAAGAGGATCCTCAGGTATATGAGACGTATTGGGAAGTGCTGTGCCACTTCTACATCTGCGGCCAAATAACATCCTGGAGGAATAGGGGTGTCAAGCAGATGTCCTGGGCGAGCTATCTGTTCAATGGCATAAATGAGAAGGATATCCCGGTGACCAGCCTGGCCCCTTGCACTGACGAGGAAATTGCTGAGAGGATTGATGCCTCTGCAAGCTCTTACACCGCTGAGTCGAATGAGGACACTTTCAGACCTGATACGATCTTTGAAAGTTTTCAACACCAGGCTCGAATTCCCATTTCTGATCGGGCCCTATTGGCGGGCTTCTTCATGCTATGGTTGAAGCGTTGTGTGGTGCCAACACTGCCACATGAAGTAATTGTTGCTGATGTGGTGTACCCGGCGGTTTTGCTCGCCTACGGAAAGACTATCGCCCTCTTTCCAGCAATGGTGGCTGGAATTCAAAGTGGGTTAAGGGCTCTGGTTAAAAGCCTGTGCCAAGTGGAGGCCATTGTCGACTCCGAGGGCAGGCCAGAGATTGATTCGGAGGAAAGGCCAAGAGTGAAGACCCCTAATCTCAGGATCGACCTCCCATATACGTATCTGATGGCTTGGTATGTTATGTATTATCCTTCGCTGATGACGGCGGTGCCTCTATCTGCGGGGCTTGTTCCCTTTGTCCAGAAGCTGGAGAATTCGAGCTGGTCCAACTATTACATGTTTTTTGTTCGGAAGTGTATTTTGAATGTTTTGAACTATCAGCTCGACTATTGCTTCCCTGAGATTGCTGTGCATCTTACGGGGATAAATTTGCTGACCTTGCGGGACAAGATGACTTCACAAGGCTGCCATCGGGAGTCTTCTGGTGGCTGATTAATATTCAGCCTGGATATTTGATCTTCTGGAAAGGGAATTCATGTACGATTGAGCCATACATGCCGAGTCATTTTACTCGACAGTTCGGCTATGATCAACTGTATATCGGCAACCCCAATGCTGACCTCTCCTTCAGTGGGAATTTGTTTGAAGTTGCCCGGGCATGGTACTACAGCGTGGCTGGTGGGACAAAAGCTATTTTCAGTCTTCCTCACAAGACGCCTAATTGTTATACCAGCCATAGTTTCTGTACCTGGTACTCTCTGGCTAGTAGGATGCCTGTTTTCAGAATAAATACCTCTTACATTAAGAGCATCAAAGCGTCTTATAAGGACAAGTTGGAGTCCAACAAGCGTATGCGAGGTATGGACGAATATCATGCAGCCGAGAAGGAAACAGGAGGGGAAGCAAGGGCGGGACCAACGGCAGCATGACCCAAGGGGCAGCCCGTTAAAAAGAGTCGGTAGGCTGTGTCCAAACGTTCCCACCATTCTGCTTCCTAGGGCGAGCCTATCCCAAAGAAAGCTAGGAGGGAATCGGAGGCTGAAGCTTCAGTGCCCAAGGTAGTTCCTTCTAGTGTTGAGGAGCAGAGGGAGGAAGAGGAAGATGAAGAGGAGGTCCCCATTCTTCGTCCTCGCGGTCTACGCAGCAGGGGCCCCGTGATCTTGGAAGAGGGGGAACATGCGGGTGAGCCCGTCATGGCTGAGAGGCTGAGCGACCCGAAGTTGACTTGGTGGGGAGGCATGATGTTGAGATTCCGGGGGTCTCAACTCAGCCCGGGCCTTCTTCAGTTCATGAGAGAAGGGTTGAGGTGCAACAGCCTGGGTCTCCTAGTGTATTGATACCCACCTCGCGGGTTGTCGATCCCAGCCCTACTACTGGGGTACTCAGTGATAAGGTTTCGATCGCTGAGACCTCTTGTGTTGAACTGTTATCTTCATCGTTCAAAGAACATGAATATTATTCTGGCGAAGATGTCGATTTTGGCGATGAACCCACTCTTCTTGATACGAGCAAATTCTCGCATATCTCGGAGGAAGAGATACGATGATTTGACCCGGTGACGGTTTCGCCGATAGCAATGATTGCTGCAACTGAAGGTATTTTCTTTGTCTTCTTGAACCGGTTCCTCATCAAGTTAGGGAAGAGTTCTGACATTTCCTTTTGATTTTCTTTTACAGGGCTGACTGTCGATAGTGAAGCCACAACTTCTTCTCATATTGAGCAGATGATCAAAGAGCTTGCCCAACAAGAGGGCCTTGAGGCTCCTGTTACCGGAATGCCTCAAGAGAGTGCAACCGTCAGGTCAGGGAGGCCTCAACCCCACACGACCTATCCAGGAATTCGCCATCTTCAGATTCTCAACTTGGTAAGAGAATATTGACGTATTAGATATTCCCTTTTTTATTTTATCACTGACATTTTAATGGCGTGGTTTGCAGAGAGCACTGGGGTTGCTCAAGTTGAGGATCTTGCGTCAAGCATTGGCGCAGAAGGTAGCACAGTTCAAACTTCGGCCGGGGAACCCAACGCCGTAGGGTTTACTGTTACTTCTGTTGCAGTGGAAGCTGCTATGACAATAACTGCCCCGGAGATATCGGTGACTACCTCAGTATCTGACGAACCTATCGTCGGCCTCACCCATGCGCAAGTTAAACTGGTTCCCATCTCTCATCCTGTCATGGAAAGGGGGTCCGGGTGTACATCAGCAGGGTTATCTCCAGCTAATGACATCATGAAAGAGTAGCACGTCAAATGGTGCAACAATTTTTTGCTTCCATGAGATCTTGTGTTAACCTGATCCTTTCTGGGGGCAGCACTTTCGAGTTTGCCCGAATACTACTCGAAAATCAGATCGAGAACATTGGTCATACTGGGAGTCCTTCGCAGGCTAGGGTATGCCTGATGCTGGTTGAGCAGCTGGGGAACCACCTGAAGGAGCTCATGACTCTAAAGAATGCTGGCTCAGTAGATGAGGCTCGGACAACACTGAGTAAGCTTCTTGCCGCTCAAGAACATGAGCGAAAGGAGATGGAGGAACAAATAGCTGAAGAGGCCTGCCGTCTCCAGTATTTCCAAGCTGACCACCAAAGTCTGATTGGCGATTCTAAGGAATCTAAAATCGTCATACAGAGTGCAGAGCAGGTTATTGCCACTGCTCGAGTTACCATTGCCAGCGCGCAAGCCTTGATCGAGACCAATGAGCAGAAACTTGTCGCTGCTAGAAAAAGGCTGGGGAGCTGGAAACTGCCAGGACACAGATTGAAGAAAACTTCTCTGCTCATTCCTCCAGATTGGAGTCTCTTCAGGCGCAACTGGCTACAAAGAGATTTTTGTCAGAGGAGGAGCTGCAGGTCCATGCTCTGGTGGAGGCTGAAAGAGCACGTCAGCACGAGATGCATCGCCTCTGGGAACAAATCTGTTCTTTGGCGAAGCAGGATTATTAACTTTCTTCTCCTTTTTGTATTGTTCACCCCCCTTTTTTTGCAACACTCCATTTGTCAAGAGTGTCTGTATTACTTTTATCATTTTTTATCAAATAATAAAAGTCTTCAAAGTTTTGTTTCTTCTTTATCCTTTCAAATTCCTTGCTGGCTATAGATGAACTCAACTGTAATTCTTGACTGTTTGTGAAAACGCAGTCTTTAGTCGACCATGAATAATAAACTCAGGTTGAACTGAGATCTTGATCGAGTTGCGGCTCTCATTTATAGTGGATACGCGATTCTGGGAAACGCGACTTTGACTAGCTAATGGAGACGCCGTTCAAGCTCACCAAGGAAGACGCGCAAAATTTTCTTTTTGACAAAGACGCGGCTCTGGCTTAAAGACAAAAAGGCGTTATTCTGAGACGCAAATTTGTATTCTTCAGTAAAGGGAACGCGACCTTCATACTTATGGAAGGACGCGGATCATGAACACGACCCTTGATTCTGTCAGGATGCAGAACTCAGGATGCAGTGGAGACGCGGTCTTAGGCTCCTCAAGGCTGACGCATAGATCTCAGCTAATTGATGGGGACTCGGTACTGGCTCAATAGAGACGCAGCTCTGGTCCCTTGATAGGGCGCAGACTCAGGCTGTGCTGAGTTTAGGATGGACCTGTGACGTTCATTTTACTGTGGAGGCGGAGTTTCTGGGCTCCTCAAGAGTGAAGCATGGGTCTTTGCTGAAGGACACAAGCTTCAGGACGCAGCTTTTAAGTTTTTGTAAGTTGATGTGAACTCAAGACGCAACCTCTGAATAGACCCCATTCGCTGAGGAGACGCGGCTCTGAACCACTCCCAGAGACGCGGTCACCGATCTCTTAGCAGGAATGAAAAGAACGCAGCCTTCGGGTTCATGAAGGGACGCGGGTTTCAGGACGCGACCTTTGAGTCTGCGCTTGACGCAACCTCCTAAGCGTCACATGCAGCCCGTCTTAAAGATCTTGTTAGATCTTTAAATGCCAAGTCGGCGTTGACGATTGGGGACTTGTGTCCTCCGATGTTTCCCGAAGCGGCAATCCACGCGTCAGCTCTTTATTGGGCTTTGACGTTCGTGCAGGAATTAAGGCTGATAGCTCTGATTTTTACGCCATTAATTATAGGCCTTATGGCTCGCCTATAAATAGGCTTCGCCTCCCTTAACAATCCATTACTTAGATTGTTCTCCCTTGAGAGCAGGCGCTCGAGGGTCTTCATCTTGACTTAATCTTCTTCCCTCAAGGGGATGTGTCCCAATGGACAGCGAAAACTCAAAGCTTTCATGCTTTCTTTAATCTTTCCTGGAGATTATCACTATCAAGTGACTTCAAGATCAAAAAGCATCCCTCTGAGTACTTTTTATGTTCGCGCCTTGATGCATAAAGTTCAACCTCTAGAGGGTTCTTCTGGGGGTAGGGACCACTTGTCGCCATGAAATACTCAGTCCCGCTGAGTTTCTGTTTTCCTGTCCCTTGAAGAGATTCACTCTCTTGACCTTCTCTTGAAGTCTGACTGGTGCGCCCATTATTTGGAAGTTGCGTCTTTTAGACTTCTTAATGAAGCGCGAGTTGATTGATCTTGAACTCTAACTCAAAATCCTTTGAAAGCAAGTGTGATGAACTCTGTACTTGGACTTTGAGATGCGAGCTTTGCATATAAAGCTCGCGTTTAAGGTTTTTGACTTTAAAGAATTTTAATTCTTTTCGAGGCCTCTGGACTTGGATGTGGCAATCCTTGTTTCCCAAACATGAGTGTGGCAACTTCTGCGTTTGGTCTACTTTGCATCTTGTATTTTGGACGCGGGTCTAAAACCAGACCGCGTTCAGACCTGTGCGCGTCTGAAGTCCACAACTTCAACCGCGTCTGCTCTTACAGTCTTGATTTAGCAGAACTTTAACCTTCAGGTTTTTGTTTCTTGTAGGTTCTGGTAGCTTTAGTCAGTCTTCTGCATCTTTACTGAGCCCTTGGGAGAATATTTTGACCAGCGAACTTGTTCGATGGTCGAGCACTGGAGAAATTAAGGCTCCTATTTATGAGCGATGAGGATTTGCGCGACTGATGACATTCGTCAAGACCTCATTGGATATGATGCACCAGCAATGCCCCGGGTTTGTCATGGTCACAGTGGGTATGGTGGTGGGTATGGTCCTCTTGTAGGTCACGGGAAAGAGGACGTCACCTGTAAGGTCTCGGATCCTCCCTTCACCAGTTGGTCGGGTGGAATCAGAATATTCTTCTGCATTTCGACCTCGAGAAACACAATTGTTCTCGGTCAGCAATGAGCTTCTTCAATGTTTACTTCATGCATCATGGTGTAATCAGCATCCGATCGTCTCAACGTTGATCAGTCTTTCTTCGGCGCTCTTCCAAACATCTTGTATTTGGAGTAATGTAAATGCCTTAAGGAGTGAGTGCAACCTTTTACTGAGAGAGAGGGACTTCTTTGTACTCCTTTATTGTAACACTCAATCTTATTGTATAAGAGAGCGTCTTGTATCACTTTCATATGTTTGAATATAAATAAAAGTGACACTTTTCTTGTCTTCTTCTATAGTCTTGAATTCCTTTTTCGCATTGAAAATCAGACAAATAGAAGTAAAGGATCATTGACTTGCTAAAAATATGTGATAATCTTAACGAGTCAAAGTTTGGAGAAAAATCCTGTTTCAGGAATTCATGAATGCTGTCAGAGGTGTGGTATTAACTTAACAGGAGTAGGATAATTCTTGTGGACCTGCCAATCTATAAATGAGAATGACAAGTGAAATTTATACCCCCACGGAGGATTACAAATGAGTTTTCATCAGAGGTTTGGTATTAACTTGACTAAGACTCAGTTGGGGATTTAATGAAAACACTGTTAACGGTGTAATGTTAACCTAACAATGTTTTTAAGTGGACTTGTTATTCTGTTGATAAGAATAACAAGTGAGACTAGACTCGCAGGGAATCTAGGAGAACCTTTACCGTTAGAGGTGTGATATTAACTTAACGGGTTGAATTAAATCTTGTCAGAAGTGTGATGTTAACTTGACAAGGGTGTGAGTCAAAGGTGTGATATTAACTAAACTCAAGAGTGTTTCAGCTTCATTTGGGAAAACTAAAAGTGACACTATTATAGGTGTAATGTTTAACTTGGCAGTGAGGGTAATGTTAGAGGTGTAATTTGTTGGCCCAAAGGCCCATCACTCTAGTTTTGATGATGATTAACTCATGTAGTTATATTTACTAATGATCTTGTGTTCAATTAGTGACAGATTCATTATCAAGATCTTAGTAGGTGCATAGCTCAACAAAGGATAAAATGTCAAGATTTGGAGCTAGCACGGTATGATCCAAGGAGCTTTTGGATCTAGCTTGGACCAAGTCAAGATGATGAGAAGACTTCAAGGGAAGACTTCAAGATCAAGACTTGTGTCTAGGTATAAGATTTTATTTTGTTTTAGTTAAAATTGTAAAGGATAGATAGTTGGCGGATTGCTCAAGTATACCATGCACACACACTCTTGATAGAATTGCTTTCATAAAAGATTTTTATGTTTAGAAAAGAATTTTTATTTAGTAAAAGATTTTCTTTGTGACAAAATATATATACCTTGGTTTTTGGTATTTCTATCATGTATATCTTTTCAACCATAACCAAGTTTAGAGCTTAATGTCAAAAACATAGATATTACATTATGATTGTGTAGTGAATCATATCCATACACACTATGCTTTAAAATGAAATCAAATATCTTGTTTTTATATTTTGTGAAGTTATGAAAACCAAGTTTGAAAAATACATGTTTTGATTTTTGATAAAATTTGCAAGACGCTGAAATGATATGAATATGTTGATATATGTCTTGAAAATTTTGATCACAAGTTTGGTTTTCAATATAGAATGTTAAAACAAGTTTATGGAATTTTTATAAGTGTTAAAAGATTTTAAAATAAAATTTTAAACCAGTTTTCCAGACCTGCAATTGGCTGACAGGCCAGTTCGGTCGACCGGGCGGTCGACCGAACCAAGGGCCGGTCGACCCACGGTCGACTGACGTGCACAGACTTGTGCATGTCTGGCAGCACAGTGGTCTGGTCGACCGGACGGTCGACCGCTGCAGAGAGTTCTGCTCTCTGGATTTCTGGGTCGACCGGGCGGTCGACCGGAGGCTCCAACGGTCGGATTTTTGACCGTTGGCGGTCGACCGGCCGGTCGACCGTCAGCTCTGACAGATCCCAACGGCTAGTTTTCTGGCAGCCTATATATTGGGGTTCTTGTCATTATTTGAAGCCAAGATTTTAGAGACTCTTAGAGCCAGTTTTTCCCATACTTTCAGAAGAGTTTTTCTCCACAAAATAGAGTGCTAATACTTCCAATCAAAAGGGAAGATTTTATAAGAGTGTTTAAAGTGAATTCTTGAGTTTTTCACCAAAGTTTCTTTCCTTGCTTTCTCACAATCACTTGAGCTATCCATTGCCTAATCTATCCATAGGATTGTGTTGTGAGAGCTTTGTTAGGTGATCAAAGTGTTTAGATCACCAAGATTTCATCTTTGTTCTTTGAGGAGACGGTCAAGTGTGCTCGTGGTGGTTTGGAGTTCGGTTGTGAACTCTTTGGTTCGAGGTACGGCCTCGGCGAGCCGGTGGGCTTGCCGTAAGGGACTAGAGAGTCCGAGGGCTTGTAGGTGTTGCGGCACCGAGGAGAGATCCATTGGGATCTTGCATAGTGGAAATCCTTCGTGTGTCGAAGGCGGGGATGTAGAGCAAGTGTGCTCGAACCTCAAAACATACCCTTGTGTTTGCGATTGCCATCTCTCTCTCTCTCTCTATCTCCTTTATATCTTGCATAGCTTATATTGTCTTTACATTTACATGCTTGATATACCTTGTGCTTAATTGTTGTATACTTGCGTGGGATTGTTGCTAACACTTGTATTCAACCAAGAGAGCCAACGCGGCACCTCAACCCATTCAAGGGGAATCAAGAGGGGTTTAGTCCAGAGCCTTGCAAAGGGAATTCGGCTACACTCTTGTGTTATACATAGTGTTTAGTGTAATAAGATTTAATTAGGTCATAATTGTTTTAGCTTCCGCATTATTAGGCATTAAGTGACCATTAGATTAGCCATCACCTATTCACCCCACCTCTAGGTGAACTTACAATTGGTATCAGAGCTAGTGCTCTTGATATTGGGTCTAACAACCTAGAGTTAAAGATCCTCATTTTAGGCTAATCACAATATTTTGTACACACACCATGGACTTCATGTCACCACCCACCTTTGACATCCTTAACATCAACATTTGGAAGGTTAAGATGTCATTGTACCTCAAAGCCCTAGGTTTTCATGTATATCTTGCCACTACTAATAATGCATATTCTTTAGATGGTAAGAATTTTGAGGCTAATGCAAAAGCCCTTAATGCTTTAAAGTCTACCCTAGATGATGTTTATTTATCTAGAGTTGCTAATATTGATTCGGCTTTTGTAGTATGGAACACCCTCACCTCCCTTGGCGAAAAGGATCTATACTATGCGGGGAGCGATTCGGACGTTGGAAGCGACATCTCCAATGTATGCTATATGGTCCAAGGGGATAACCCCCTTGAGGTAAACTCCGAATCCGATGATGAGGACATGTCATATGTTGAGCTCACTTCATTTTGCCAAACAATTCTTGAGAAATATGACATGATTAAAAAAGAAAATAAAAATTTGAAAAAGAACATTGCTTGCATGCATATAGAACAAGATTCTTTTAAATCTAACATTGCATGTTTAGAAAAAGACAACAATAATTTGAAAAAGAATTTTGATGCCATGCTTAATGAAAAAGATTCATTAGAAAATAAAATGGCATGCTTAGAAAAGGAAAAGGATGATTTGAAAAATGAAAATGTTTCCCTCATGTCAAAATTGAATGATTTATGTGAAGGAAATATGTCTTTGAAAAATAAAATTGATTTGGTGGAAAACAAAAGGAAGTTGTTTTTCAAGAAAACATTACTTTGAAAAGAAAATTTGTTGAAAAGGAAAAAGAATTTGTTTCTAAAAGGAAGAAGAAAAATGATTCTATATCTCACCATGCTTTACATGCCACAACTAATGAGATTAAGAATTTGAAAAATAAAATGGATGGTTTGAGTTCAACCTTGAACTCTTGTGCTTTTAATCATTCTAGGTTGGAGTCAATGTTTTCAAAGAAACAAACTCCACACATTCATGCACATCATAACCATGCATTTGCTTATGTAGCACAACATGATCACACTCCTACACATAAGCATACTAAGGTGTACATATGTATACATTGTGGCCGCAAAGGCCATTTAGCAAAGTTTTGTTATGATAATATTAATTCTCTAAATTTTGCTAATTATAAAAGTTTTTGGGTTCCTTACAAGTCTAACCCCAAAGGACCCAAGAAAATATGGGTACCAAAACCCCCACCTTTTACTTTTGATGTAGGTGAGGGCTCTCACAAAACGTGAGAGAATTGGTGCCTTGGTAGTGGATGCACTTGGACTTGATGGACATACCTTTTGGAATGCATCACTATCAAGGAGCTTTGGTGGGGCAACCACCATGTTAGGAGCTTTGGAGTTGGTAACAATTTCTAAACTCCTACTTTTTATGTACATGCTTTTAATTTCATATATCATATAGCATGTTCATATTTTTGTGTGCTTCATGTGGTAATACCATGCTTAGATGTAGAATGTGTCAAACTTGCATTTATACATGTACAAATAGTGAATTACATTTGATTCATATATGATTGAACTTCATGCTCATTTGTACCCACTATATGCATATGTATAGACTAGTTTTGATGATTCTCTTTTATACATGTTTTTGCCTTATTTTTATGCTTTACTTCATGTATATATATTCTTAATTCAAATCTAATAAATATACATGTATACCCGTGAGTCTCTTGCCTTCATGCAAACATCATTAATAGACTCTTTTATTTTTGGGATATGTATGTGTATTGTTAGGATTGGATTAATCATACATATACCTTGAAGATTAGTGTTTTGATGAAAAATAATTTTTCGTGTTTTTGTTAAAAATGTGACTTATGATCTTTTTGAGCTTTATTGACTATTTTCATAAAAATGCTATTTACATGATCGTTTAACACTCACACTTTTGTTAAAAATATTTTGAGCCTTATAGACCATGAGTGCTTAAATTGTTGTGTATCTAGTTATGTTTATGAAAAACATATGATTTGATGTTATTTGAAGGATCTTTAACTAGTTTTTCAAAAACAATTTATACTAGTTATTTATTCTTCAAATAATTTTTGAGATTATCCACATGATCCTACTTTATTTCAATTATATGGATAAATTCTTTTTGTGATCGAAAAGATTTGATGCTTCATAATTTGAATATTAGTTTATATGTTAGTTTTTGTCAACACTAGGATTTATACTTGTACATCTCATGGGCCACAAATAAATCTATTTCTATTTGTACTTGAATGCTTATTTGAACCCATGAAATGTGCTTGTATTGCTTGGTTTTGATGATACATACATCTTTAAATTTTTATTCCCACTTTTTGGATTTGATTTATGATCATGTGTTTTTCATTTCATGTATATGTGTATTTTGCCAAACTTTAAGATATACATGTATACCTCTTGAGTCATTTGCCTTTAATGCAAATCTATTTATATGGACTCAATTGTGTTTAAGAGATATGTATGTATACTTATTGTGTTGTCAAAACGTACATATATCTTGAAATATAGATTTTTATTTTTAATAAAAAAAATGTGTGATGATTTAAAGGAATATTGAGATTAATTGTCATTTTTGCTTTATTCCTTGCTTGAAGGATTTCGTACTAGTTTTTTAAAATATTTTTCATATTAACTAGTACAAATTCTTCATATGGTAGAGTATATAATAAGCTTACTCTTAAATTGGTATCATTGGATATTTTCAATTGGTATCAATATGATTTTTATATACTCATATTTTGATTGTATGTATGAATGCCTTCAAATTTAAACATATATCAATCTCTATTGGTATTATCTTTTCATACATATATGATCTATTTGTGTTTGACTTACAATTGACTCACATTTTAAAAACACAATGTATATGCTAAGCTTACTTCAACTTTCAATTGGTAATTCTTAAAGCTTATGCAATATGTTTTCAAGATTGATATAAAAAAAATATATATATATATATATATATGTTGATTTGATATCTCAAAATGTGTCTTATTAAGAAAAGTTCAAAAATTTGTTTTGATAAAGAAATATTCAAAATTTTTGATTTGTAATTCCTATATGCAAGGAGAGCTTAACATCTCTCTTACATATGGATTCATGTTGAGTATATTATAAATTGAGGAGCTTGACAACTCTTCTTTATATGATATACGTGTGTAGGGGGAGCTTCACATCTCCTCTTATGCATTACATAATATGTGTTATGTGAGTTAGGGCTTGTCATCCCTTCTTCATGTAATGCATATGTGTAGGGAAGCTAACTTAGCGTCTTCCTCTTCATGGATATATATCGCATATAAATTTTTATTGATTGATTTATATTACCCCTTCTTGATTTCTTTGCTTTTGACAAAAAGGGGGAGTAAACATTTGTTTGATTTGATTTTACTTTGACCCCTTTGTTGATGATTGACAAAAGGGGGAGAAGTATTTGAGCTTATATGCATGTTTTCATTGCTTAAGGGGGAGAAGTATTTGTCTTCCTCGTTAATAATGCATATATTTTTGTATTGCAAATAGGAGAAAAAGATTTTGATTTATGCTTGTTGCATGTTTTATCTCCATACTTGCATACATATTCTTGTGCCTCATTGAATATCTATTATTTATGTCTATGCATGAGTTAAGGGGGAGCTTCCTTGAAGCTTTACTTTAATCCATGCATATATAACTTCATGAGTTTTGTCATCATCAAAAAGGGGGAGATTGTTGGCCCAAAGGCCCATCACTCTAGTTTTGATGATGATTAACTCATGTAGTTATATTTACTAATGATCTTGTGTTCAATTAGTGACAGATTCATTATCAAGATCTTAGTAGGTGCATATCTCAACAAAGGATAAAATGTCAAGATTTGGAGCTAGCACGGTATGATCCAAGGAGCTTTTGGATCTAGCTTGGACCAAGTCAAGATGATGAGAAGGCTTCAAGGGAAGACTTCAAGATCAAGACTTGTGTCTAGGTATAAGATTTTATTTGTTTTAGTTAAAAATGTAAAGGATAGATAGTTGGTGGATTGCTCAAGTATACCATGCACACACACTCTTGATAGAATTGCTTTCATAAAAGATTTTTATGTTTAGAAAAGAATTTTTATTTAGTAAAAGATTTTCTTTTGACAAAATATATATACCTTGGTTTTTGGTATTTCTATCATGTATATCTTTTCAACCATAACCAAGTTTAGAGCTTAATGTCAAAAACATAGATATTACATTATGATTGTGTAGTGAATCATATCCATACACACTATGCTTTAAAATGAAATCAAATATCTTGTTTTTATATTTTGTGAAGTTATGAAAACCAAGTTTGAAAAATACATGTTTTGATTTTTGATAAAATTTGCAAGACGCAGAAATGATATGAATATGTTGATATATGTCTTGAAAATTTTTATCACAAGTTTGGTTTTCAATATAGAATGTTAAAACAAGTTTATGGAATTTTTATAAGTGTTAAAAGATTTTAAAATAAAATTTTAAACCAGTTTTCCAGACCTGGAATTGGCTGACAGGCCAGTTCGGTCGACCGGGCGGTCGACCGAACCAAGGGCCGGTCGACCCACGGTCGACCGACGCGCACAGACTTGTGCATGTCTGGCAGCACAGTGGTCCGGTCGACCGGACGGTCGACCGCTGCAGAGAGTTCTACTCTCTGGATTTCTGGGTGACCGGGCGGTCGACCGGAGGCTCCAACGGTCGGATTTTTGACCGTTGGCGGTCGGCCGGCCGGTCGACCGTCAGCTCTGACAAATCCCAACGGCTAGTTTTCTGGCAGCCTATAAATTGGGGTTCTTGTCATTATTTGAAGCCAAGATTTTAGAGACTCTTAGAGCCAATTTTTCCCATACTTTCAGAAGAGTTTTTCTCCACAAAATAGAGTGCTAATACTTCCAATCAAAAGGGAAGATTTTATAAGAGTGTTTAAAGTGAATTCTTGAGTTTTTCACCAAAGTTTCTTTCCTTGCTTTCTCACAATCACTTGAGCTATCCATTGCCTAATCTATCCATAGGATTGTGTTGTGAGAGCTTTGTTAGGTGATCAAAGTGTTTAGATCACCAAGATTTCATCTTTGTTCTTTGAGGAGACGGGCAAGTGTGCTCGTGGTGGTTTGGAGTTCGGTTGTGAACTCTTTGGTTCGAGGTGCGGCCTCGGCGAGCCGGTGGGCTTGCGGTGTGTAAGGGACTAGAGAGTCCGAGGGCTTGTAGGTGTTGCAGCACCGAGGAGAGATCCATTGGGATCTTGCATAGTGGAAATCCTTCGTGTGTCGAAGGCGGGGATGTAGAGCAAGTGTGCTCGAACCTCGAAACATACCCTTGTGTTTGCGATTGCCATCTCTCTCTCTCTCTATCTCCTTTATATCTTGCATAGCTTATATTGTCTTTACATTTACATGCTTGATATACCTTGTGCTTAATTGTTGTATACTTGCGTGGGATTGTTGCTAACACTTGTATTCAACCAAGAGAGCCAACGCGGCACCTCAACCCATTCAAGGGGAATCAAGAGGGGTTTAGTCCAGAGCCTTGCAAAGGGAATTCGGCTACACTCTTGTGTTATACATAGTGTTTAGTGTAATAAGATTTAATTAGGTCATAATTGTTTTAACTTCCGCATTATTAGGCATTAAGTGACCATTAGATTAGCCATCACCTATTCACCCCCCCTCCAGGTGAACTTACATAATTTTGAACTTGGCATTGGTCATCTCGACTTCGACAAGGAAGTCCGAGGGAAAGTCATGGCCATAGGTGTATTGTTGAACTTAGCAATGAACTGGACGCTGGAGGTGTGATGTTAAACTTAGCGTCACTCATCTCAGCTTCGATATGAAGCCTAAGGAAAAGTAACTGTCAAAGGTTTAATATTGAACTTGGCAGCAACTCAATCACTGTTAGAGGTGTAGTGTTAAACTTAACAGTAATTTGTCAGAGGTGTAATGTTAACCTGACAGTGGTTGATTTGCGATATGAGCAATTTTGAGGACTTGTCATTCTATTGATGAGAATTGACAAGTGAAGTTTGAAGTGTCAGAGGTGTAGTGTTAACTTGACAAATTGATTTGCGATATGAGCAATTCTGAAGACTTGTCATTCTATTGATGAGAATTGACAAGTGAAGTTCGAAGTGTCAGAGGTGTAGTGTTAACTTGATAAACTTGAAGACTTGCTACTCCATATAGAGTTGAGACAAGTAAGGTTTGTACTCGCTAGGGAGTAATGAAAATTTTCATTGTCAGAGGTATAGTGTTAACGTAGCAATGATTGTATTTTGTGGACCTACCATTCTGTGTATGAGAATTGGTAAGGGATTTTGGAGGAGAGAGTGGAATCAAGTCCACTAGGATTTTTAGCAAACCCCCAGCTATGAACGAAATTGGTGTGCTTTTACCAACTACAGCTTGAGTTGGCTAGCCATGCTATTCCCCTCAGCATGATGAGTTGTCGAAGACTTATGTTGGGCTTAAAATCCAACATTTTCCTCTATCCTTAGCCGTCGGAGGCTTCGGATGTTAATCAAGAGAGTAGCTAATACTAAAACTCAAGTTTCGCATTTTGTTTCTTTCTCAATATTTACATCATGCATCATGATGCAGCCAATGCTCAATTAGTTTGACACTGATCTACCGTGATGTGATCTAGTAAAGGAAAGAGGCTTTTCTTGGATCTGGAGTTTTGATCAGAGGTGTAATATTAACTTGATCGGAGGAAGAGTGCTATCAAGGGTAGTATTTCTTCAAGAATCTGCCATTGATTGGCATCATGAGTGTATCACCATTTGAGGTTATGAGGCGATATGCTCCATTTGAGTAGACTGACTCCACTACAAATGGTCCTTCCCATTTGGGTTGGAATTTTTCTTTTGTTTTATGTGTCATTACCATAGGTCTTCTGATAGCTAAGACAAGGTCACCTTTCTTGAAAGTTCGCTCTTTAAATTTCTTGTTGAAGGCTCTGGTAATCCGGACTTGGTAGAGCTCGATTTGCTGTTGGGCATGCAGACATTTATCGTCTAAAGCCTCTAGTTCTTGGAGTCGCAGTCGATACTTCTCCTCATTTGTCATCTCTGTTGTCAAGGAGACACGTAGAGATGGAATTTGGATTTCTAGTGGAAGCACGGCTTCACACCCATATACAAAAGAGAATGGTGTAGCTTTCGTTGGGGTTCGGACTGTCGTGCGATAGGCCCATAAGCATTCACCTAATTTGTTGTCCCAATCACGTTGGCTTTTTGGAACAAATTTCTTAAGAAGCTTGCCAATAGTCTTTTTGAAAGCTTCTGCAAGGCCATTAGCGGCTGGGTAGTATACTATTGAGGACACACTCTGGATCCTGAACTTGTTGCAGAACCTCTAAAAAGCCTGACTGACGAACTGGGGTCCATTGTCATGGACAATTCACCGGGGGCACACCAAAACGGTAGATGACGTGATGTTTAACGAATTTGATCACATCAGATGTCTTTACCTCCCTCAAAGGGATAACTTCGGCCCATTTAGAGAAGTAGTCGGTTATGGGTAAGATGAACCGGTGTCCTTTGGATGATGGTGGGCTTATAGGGCTAACTACGTCCATCCCCCACATCTCAAATGGCCAAGTAGAAGTTGTAGAGCGAAGATACCCTGATGCATGATGGATGAAATCGCCATGAACTTGGCAGGCGTGACATCGTTTGGCATAAGTGATGGCGTCTGGGATCATGCTGGGCCAATAATACCCTATTCTTCGGAGTCAATCCCCAAGCTTTGGACCAGGTTGATGAGCTCCACACATACCATCATGTGCTTCTTGGAGTGCCTCCTGCGCCTCTTTTCGTGATAGACAGCGGAGAAAGATCCCATCATGCGATCGATGATACAGTATTCGCGTGACCGCATTATAATAGAATTTGGGGGCTTTCCTTCTAATGGCAGCCGCTTCTTTAGGATCATCAGGGAGAATGTCGTACAAGGCATAGTCAATGTAAGGGAATCACCAATCCCTAGGCTCTGGACCGGCTGACGACTCTAGAGCTTCTTTGACTTGACAGACTCCTGTCGGCTTTTGGTGATCTTCAAAAGCAAATCTTGTGCAATACAAGTTGTGACTGTAAACAAATATTTTCTCTACTACTCCAGCTGGAAGGGCTAAAGAGGCAGCGAGAGATGCCAATGCATCTGCATGCGCATTTTGTTGGCGTGGTACATGGTCGATGTAAAAGTTTCTGAACCTCTCGGCCATAGAGATAGTTGACTTGTAATAGGGTATTAAGTCTTCATGTTTGACTTCATACTCCCCGCGAACTTGGTTAACGATGAGTTTAGAGTCACCGTATGCCTCGAGATTTTTAACGCCAATCTCATCGGCGATTTGCATTCCAATCAAGAGGGCATTGTATTCCGCTACGTTGTTAGAGCAGGGCTCGGTTAATAAGAAAGCTCGAGGAATCACATAGTTCTGTGGGGAGACGAGTACAATCCCTACTCCAGCTATGACATGCCCTTGCGGACCTGTTCTTGATGCACCTTCGAAGAAGAGTTGCCACACTTGTCTTTCAAAAGTTGTCTGGGTCAGACAAACTTCAGCGACCTCGTCTGGGAGATCCTCGTAAAGTTCGGTTGCCCTCGGATCTAGATGCTCAGCCAGAAAATCCGCCACCGCTTGTCCCTTCACGGCTTTTTGTGGTAAAAAGCGCATTTCATATTGGGATAGCAGTATGGCCCATTTTGCCAATCGGCCATTTAAGATGATGGCTTTGTCATGAGTAACCTCAAAGGGTTAACCCTTGATATGACGTTTATAGTCTGGCCCACCAAGTAATGTCGCATTTTCTGGACAGCGAACACCAATGCCAAACATTCCTTTTCGATCGAGTTGTATCGATGTTCGGCCCTGATCATAGTCCTACTCAGATAATAGATTGCTTGTTCATGTCCTTGATCATTATTCTGGGCTAGTAAAGCTCCTAAGGAATGATCAATTGCTCGAACATATATTAGGAAAGGTTTTCCAGACACCGGAGCTGCAAGGACCGGTGGTTGCGTGAGGTATCGTTTGATCTCCTCGAATGCTTGTTGGCAAGCATCATCCCAAATGAATGAGGCACCCTTTTTTATCAATTTGGTAAAGGTTGGCATCTTCCAGAGAGGTTTGAGATAAACCTTCGGATGTATGTCAGTCGTCCTTGCAATCCCCTAAGCTCCCTGAGGTTCCTCGGAGGTTGCACTCCTGGATAGCGCGAACTTTTTTCGGGTCTAAATGAATTCCTGTGGAAGTTACCACAAACCCTAGGAATTTGCCGCTGGCAACCCCCAGGAAGGATTTGGTGGGGTTCATCTTCAACTAGTGTGCCCGCATTATTTCAAAGATTGTCTTCAGATTGGTTATGTGATCACCTTTGTGCGGCTTTTCACTGCAATGTCGTCAACATAGCATTCCACTGTTTTACGCATGTGCTCGTGGAAAATTGCATTCATAGCTCTCTGATATGTTGCCCCCGCATTCTTCAGTTCAAAGGGCATGACAGTATAGCAGTATACCCCCAGTGGTATCCTGAAAGAAGTATGTTTTTCATCATCAGGATACATTTTGATTTGATTATACCCTGAGAATCCATCCATAAAGGACATTCGCTCAAACCCGCATGTGTTGTCAATCATGACATCTGTGATTGGGAGAGGGAATTCGTCTTTAGGGCAGGCCTCATTTAGATCACAGAAATCAATACAAATTCGGATCTTTCCGTTCTTTTTGGCAACGGGGACGATATTGGCTACCCAATTAGGATGTTGCTCTTCCCTAATGAAGCCAGAGCCTATGAGTTTTTTGACTTCTGATTGGATTGCTTCCATTATTTTTGGACGAAACTGTCGCTGCTGCTGTTTGACTGGCTTCACGTCTGAATTAATGTTAAGGCGATGCATAGCCACTCGAGGATCAAGCCCAGGCATGTCCTCGTAGTTCCAAGCAAAAACATCTATATACTCTCGCACAAGAGATATTAAATCTTCTTTCTCAGAGGATGATAGGCTTTCGCTTAAAAGATGGGCATAGGATTAGCCTCATCTCCCAGATTAAACTGGGCAATTTTATCCTCTGTGGGTGGCTCGCGCTGTTCAAAGCACGCATCCCAGAGAGTATTTAGGTGTTTGATCTAAGGATTTGTATCAGACTAGATCATTTCTTCACCTCTGTCTTCCAGTTGGCTCGCTGAAACCATGTATACTGAAAGTTCTCCGAAGAGGTTGCCAATACTAACATCTGAGTCCCACGATGACGTGCCGGATGAATAGTCATGGTATAGTGACTTTTCAGACTCAGAGGTTGACAGAATTGGGGTTGACACATAACCCAAACCCCTGCGAGTTTGATGGCAATAATCAGGGTATTTCCCTTTCGGAACGAAAGACCGGAGTAGTGTTTTTCTTCCTTTGCCGAAGTTCAACCCAGGACTGTTTGTCAGATCATACCCCATGCTTTCCATCATTCTGAGTATATTTGGCTCATAATGGATGAACTGAGGAGGTTCATTCTCGCTTTCTGACTCTTCACGAGACATCAGTTCGGACTTGATTCGTCCGAAAAAAATTAGTTTTTGGCCTTTACGTCTAGCTGGGACCATGAATACTGATTCTTGCGCATCACCGACATCTTGGTATGTTTTGAAGGATGACTTTACTGGTACATGCAATGATGTCAAAGCATCCATTGCCGACCAGGGGTCATTATCCACTTCGGTACTAGTGTCTAATGGCACTGAATCAGAAGCGAACACAGAAAAGTAAGGCAAATTTAACTCTTCATTAATATATCACCCGCCTACATCATTGGCAGTATTATCAACATCGAGCTTATTAATGCTCGTTACAAGTGGATCTAATTCCCACATGCACTCTTCTTTCTCTGGCTCGGTGTCAGCTTCATTACTAGAGTCTGGCTCCTCTGGTTGTGGGTTCTCGTTTATTTCCAAAGAGTCCTGGTACAGGAGAGAGTCTGTGAAATAGTTCTCTACTCCCTTGAACGGATGCCTTTCAGCAATCAACGTTCGTACCTTTTCACTTCCGTTGATGTATTTTATAACTTGGTGGAGAGTGGAGGGGACGATGGAAATACGATGAATCCATGGTCGTCCAAGCAACAAATTGTATGAAGTGTCGATATCAATCACATAGCACGTCACTTCAGACTTTAAATCCCCAATTTGGCATTTGAGCTTGATCTTCCCCATTGGGCGCGTACCATTGGCATTGAAACCATAAATGGTAGTCTGGTTGGCGCTCAATCGGTGAGTAGGAATCTGTAAATGCTGCATGACCCGGCGAGGGATAATGCTCAACGCGGATCCTGGATCTACCTGAATGCGGCTTACTTCAGACGATCCAATATACCCTGTGAAGTATAGGGGCTGATCATGTTTCCCCTTAACCTGAATATCATCTTCCGTGAAGGTGATGCAGGGAGCGTTTTGGGAAGCATGGAGGCAATCCTCTACATCTTCCTTCCGTGGTCCCGCCGGTATCTGGGTCATGAAGACCTCAGCATTAGCTAGGGCCTCTCTCAAAGCTTCTCTGGTTGGCTTTGATAGCCTCAGGAGCTCGTAAAGAGTGATTCTGATCGGGATATTGGCCAGTTGAGCCAGGACGTCAAAGTGGTAAGGTGTTGTGGATCCTTCCGTGTTGTCCTTTAGGAGAGCTTTGAAAAACCGAAGCTCTTTCTACTTCTCCACCAGTTATTTCGTGGAGGGCTTGGCTGACTCTGTAGTGAGTTTAGGAGGGGTCGCCACCATTTCGTCATACTTTTTTAAATATGACTGGCCCGAATGAGTTTCTGCCACGAGTGGTTGATTAGGTTCTGCGGCGAGAACTATTCCTCTTCTGAATCAGTTAATGAGGGAACATCAGTTTCTGCTTCTCGGAAAGAAGTGCACACCACATTACAAGACGAAGCTTTCGCTTTGCCTTTGGACCTTCTGCTGGTAATAGTGGTCCATTGCTGGCCGTCCACAAGGTCGGGATGAACTCACATAATTTCCCCTTAGGTGTGGGGACAGGTACAAGACACTTCTCTTGTTGATGGTGAGGGTCCATATTGATCATTCTTAGTTTCCCTTTTGGGATGGGAACTACTCCAGAGGGTGTTGGAGGTTGTCTTCCGAACTGGACGAATGATGTCATATTGGCCGTTACTTTCTTCTGCTCTGGACAGAGTTTTAATACCTCTGCATCAATTAGAGCCTGAAGGATGTCTTTGAAGATATAACAACTCTTGGTGGGGTGTCCCAGCATCCTATGATACAAGCAGTAGTTAGGATTGTCGGTTTTACCGATTTCTTCAGGACGTCTAGCTTCAGGAAGCTTCAATCTGTTGCTCTTGTTGAGTAACTTGAACAACGAGTCAACATGTTCGTCTTTGAAGGAATACTGCTTATTGGCGCGTGGCTGACTTGAAGAGTCACTTCCCTTGACCGGCTGAGGTTTGACAGGGGATTTGGTTTCTGTCGCCAAGTTATCTTTCCTTTTTGTTTGAAAGGATGCGTCTAGCATACCCCTTGTCGACCTTTCGGGTCTGGGCTTGTTTTCTTCTACCCTAACCCTGGCGACAATTTCTTCAGCCTGTTCACCTTGCTGGACCAATTGCTTCCAAATGTGGCTTTCGGCAACTCCTATTTGGGCGAGGAGCGATGTTTGTAATTGTGGCGGCATGTTCTATCAGGGTGGCCTGGGTCATGCCGCTAGGACATCGGAGTGCCATATTCTGAAATCTTTCTACAAATGATTTGACTGACTCCCCCTTTCGCTATTTTGTGGCCAAAAGAGTAGGCATTGAAATCTCTGAGTCGTCTTCAAAAAAGCATGTTAGGAAAAGCTTTTCCAAATCACTCCAATTTATAATGGAATTTTCCGGGAGCTTCATGAACCATTCAAAGGCAAGGCTTTTTAAAGTGCCGATGAACAAACGTGCCAAGATGGCATCATTATCTACCACATTCCCCGCTGAGACTTGAAGTAGTAGATATGTTGGTTCGGTGACCCTTTGCCGTCAAATGGTTGTAGGGTTGGAGCTTTGAACTTAAGGGGGTATGGAACAAGGTCCTACTCGGCCGGATATAGCCGGACCACTCCTGCTTCTTGGAGGCCTTTCCGATTAGTAAGGGCCTCGAGACGTTGCTCCAATTGACTCATTCTTTTAGAATGAATCCTTCCATGGTCCGAGTTGCCTTCCCTATTAGATGAGGATTTAGACTACTCAGATTTAGATTGCTCTTTCTCCTCGATATGCACTGAAGATGATCTTTCTCCTTCCTTTCGTTTGCCTTTAGATTTTTTAGAGGAGGTTTTGTCAGTTGACTTCCTCTTATCTTCAAGCAATTGTGCCAGCAACAGTTTGAGAGAATCGATGGATTCTTGTTGAGCACGAATCATCTCAAATTGTCCCCTCTAGACCTGGGCTTGTTGCTCAAAGCGCCTGGCCGTCTCCTCAGGAGTATTTGTTATGTATATGAAGGCTTCCTTCTCTATGGAAGAGTTCGAAGCCTGCGACTCTGCAACGGCGGAATGTGAGTCATTTACTTCGATGCCCCGAGCCAAGGCACTGTAATTGATCGAGGCAATGACTCCAGTCCGAGTGCGAGAATGCCGGTACACTCCTTCTGGTTCCGTGTCAGACTCGTCGGAGTTGACCACTGGTGGTTGTTTTTCCATACTTCTGCTTGCCATATTTGCAGTGATTTCAGGGTATTCTGTGCCAGAGAAGGTGCTCCTCCTGTGGGAGCGATATCTTTTGGCTGATCGGGAAGTTAGAGTCGACTGTCTGAATATAGACTGTCGGCTTGCATGTGAACTATAATGGCACTCAGAGAGCATTGTGATAAGCCGTTTACAGCAACACGATGGAGTGATCAAACTGGCACTCCTCTTCTTTGTCAAATAATCTCTTAGATCCGTGGGAGGGGGATCGAAGAGATTAGCCTCGGATTGTCGAGGACTTTTCAGCTTGTGAGAATTATCCTTGCTTCGCAAAGCTGAGACGCAAGGTTCTGAGACGCGGAGCTCACGTCCTGTAAAATGGATGCAGCTCTCGCGTTGTGGCTCTGAAACGCGAGTCTTGCGCCTCTGCTGAGAAGAGACGCGACTCTCGCGTTGCCTATTGTCGCAACTGGGTAGAGATGATTGAGAAATGCAGGCCTTCTGGGACCCGCGTATAAATGTAGAGGCGCGGGTCTCGTGTCTTGGATGAGGAACACGGACCTCACATTATTGCTCGTGGCGTTTGGGAAGCGGAGCTTCAGAAACGCGAGTTTGGTGAACCTCACGTTTAGGTTTCCAAACGCGGACTTCACGTATCTGACATGATTCGGAAGGGACGCGGGCTTGAACCTTGCGTCCTACCTCTGTTGGGCAGATAGTTATTCCAGCTTGTAGTTGACGCGCACGCCGTCTCTGTCACCACTCAACATTCCGGTTACATCGTATGGGTTGATGGGAACCCCCGGTAACCTGGCGCTGAGGAAGGGGATAGACGGACTGAACATCAGCAACGTTAACCACGCAGGTCTCCTGTGAGACGTTGACGTGGGCGTTACGCATGATGCGATTAGCCACGATATCTTTTTTGTCAGTCGCGTCTGAGGGGATCTCAGAGCGGACTCGAGAGCAAGTCCCCGAGGAGACTTTGCGGTAGACCCGCGCCTTAGGGCTCTTGGAGCCGGAAGAGAGGAACTCTTCATACTTCGCCTGGTCGAACTCCACGACAAGTGATTCGACCGTTTTTCCCATATAGGTGACGTCACCTTACGCCACAACTTGCTCGTTGGTGAGAAAGTAGTCCCCAGCTGAGTTGCCATCCCTTGTTTGGTGGAGGAAAAATTGAAGATCGGGACGTAAATTCTTTATTTGATAGTAAAGAAAGTTACAACGGATCAATAATCCTCTTATAAGAGAGGAAAGATATTCACGCTTGAATCTCCCCTTTGTTTAGTGCTGGGTTCTTGATGTGGCGGTGGAAAGTGAATCTTGTTTTTCGTTGACTGGGTGAACGTCAGGACCTCTTGGAAATCCTCTCTTTGGATAGTGGACGAAGTAACATAGCTCCTGTCCACCAAGAATCTCAAAGAGATTGCAGGCAGCAAACGAACTTATATGCAGAAAGTCGTTAGAAGAGTTGAACTCTCTCTCTTTTTTTCCTCTATCTGTATATATGCCCCATCTCCACAGCAAACTGGGCTATTTATAGAGGTTTCAGGGGTGAACGTGTCCTCTAAAAATATTCCATAATGGGGGTTAACTTTCTCATTACGTGGGCAATAATTGACCCAATAATGAGGGCAGTTATAACTGAGACGCGGGTTTCTAGCCTCGCGTCTTGCTACTGCAATCATGCTGAGACGCGGGTTTCAACCCTCGCGTCTTGGTCCTTGCAGTGCTGCTGAGACGCGGGTTTCAACCCTCGCGTCTTGGTGGTGATGATTAGCCTTGCGTCTGGAGTTCAGATTCTGCTTTTTAATGACTTGTCTTTAGTGATTTTTAGACAGCCTACAACCATTCGAAATCATGTGCGATGCCTCTGATTTCGCTATTGGCGCTGTTCTAGGACAGTGCATCGATAATAGGCAGCACGTGATTTACTATTCGAGTAGGACCTTGAATGACGCCCAACAGAATTATACAACGACTGAGAAGGAATTCTTGGCCGTTGTCTTCGCGTTAGAGAAGTTCCGGCCCTACTTATTAGGCTCGAAAATGGTGATTTTTACGGATCACTCGGCTCTGAAATACCTCATGACCAAGAAGGAAGCAAAAGGTCGATTGATTTGGTAGATCCTTTTGCTTCAAGAATTCGACCTGGAAATTTGGGATAAACGAGGTATAGAAAATGTGGTTGTAGATCATTTGTCACTAATTCCGAACGCACCGATCATACAAGCTCTGATCAATGAGGATTTCCCAGATGAGCACATCCTGGCCATTTTTAAGGAACCCTGGTATGCGGACATTGTCAATTACCTGGCCACTGGACAATTACCCACTGACTGGACAAAGTAAGACCAATGTCGTTTCTTTGCCTAAGTACGGTACTTCTTCTGGGAAGAGCCGTATCTTTTTATGTATTGTCCCGACCAGATTATTAGACGATGCACATCAGAGGAAGAACAGAGGAGTGTGCTAAGCTTTTGCCATGAACTTGCATGCGGAGGACACTTCGGTCCCTGCAAGACTGCAGAGAAGGTTCTACAAAGTGGGTTTTACTGGCCCACTTTGTTCAAAGACTCATACCATTTTCGCAAGTCATGCGCAAATTGTCAGAAGATTGGAAAATTTTCAAGAAGAGACATGATGCCCCTAAACCGATCCTGGAAGTTAAAATTTTTGATGTTTGGGGTATCGACTTCATGGGACCATTCCCTAATTCGTTCGGCAACCAGTTCATTTTGGTTGCTGTGGTCTATGTCTCTAAATGGGTAGAAGCTGTGCCTACAAAGACCAATGACAACAAAGTGGTTGTCAAATTTCTCAAAGAAAACATCTTCTCCCGATTTGGCACCCCTAGAGCGATAATTAGTGATAATGGATCATATTTCTGCAACAGTGTTTTTGAAGCTCTGATGCGAAAATATTCCATCAATCACAAGTTATCCACTCCGTATCATCCCCAGACAAATGGGCAGGTAGAAGTCACCAATCGACAACTCAAGCTCATTCTGGAAAAGACTGTCGGACAGAACCGAAAGGATTGGTCGGTCAAACTCAACGATGCATTGTGGGCTTACCGAACTGCTTTTAAGACAGTTCTGAGGATGTCTCCTTATCGAATCATATTTGAAAAAGCCTGTCATCTACCAGTCGAATTAGAACACCATGCCCTATGGGCCATTAAATAACTCAATTTTGATTTGAGTAAGGCTGGTGAGCTAAGGAGACTGCAGATCGCAGAATTAGAGGAGATACGGAATGAAGCCTATGAGAATGCCCAAATCACCAAAAGCAGAACTAAACTTTTCCATGACCAGATCATAACCCGGAAAAATTTTGCACCGGGAGACAAGGTTTTGCTGTACAACTCGAGGCTTCATATTTTCACGGGGAAGGTGAAGACTCGTTGGTCTGGACAGTTCATCGTGCGCACCGTTTTAATGGGTGATTAAAGGCCTACCAAGTAGCCATTGACTTTAGGGAGGAGATTTTATCTGCCCAGGGCATCAAATCATGAATCCAGGAGGTCAAGTGGACAGGGGACAGACTGGGCGACGCGCTGCCCGAAGCCAGGCGCGCGCCGCCCTGGCAAGGCCGCAGAAACGGGGCCCAGGCCACGTTTTCGCGGCCCTATGGGCGCGCGCGCCTGTGCTTTGGGCCAGGGGTCGTCCCCCTGGCCCCTTTTCCTCTAATGCCTATAAATACCCCCCAAGGGCTTCAGTTGGGTAGTGTATCTTTCTCTGCTCTTCTTTTCTTTTGTTTTCTTGTAGTGTAACTCTCTCTCTTTACCTCTTCTCTTTGATTGTTTCTTTTACTACCATGTGTAACTAACTCCCCCATAGTATGGCTAACTAACTACTAACCTACTAATCTCTAACACTTGATTGATAAGCCCAAATGAGTCCATAGTGTCAAACAAGTCTTGTGCAAATGAGAGCTATGACATCTTAAGAGGAGGGTTCTGACTTTAACTTACCTACAAGTATTTACTATCTTATATTTCATGCTTAATGGGTTTTTGATGATGTATAGGTTGTGTGCGTTACTTGTTGTTGTAAGTTAGAGATTTTTCTTTTAACTTTGCCGATACCATTAGTGCACTTGTGTCTTCCCTTATTCTCGCCTTCTATTGGATCTTGATGAGGGAATATCTAAGTTTTTGCCGTGTAAAGCTAAGTTAAAGGAAGGACTTTCATTCATTCCCAACGTGAATAATTCCTATGCATAAAGATTTTACTTGCCTATGATCCATCGTGAGGCTACATCTTCAAGAAGTTAGGGATTAGTGGGAGCAATTAGTAGAAAGTTAGCCATGTATTCTTACCATTAAGAAAATCCAACTTTACAAACCACCAAATATTTCCAAACAATTCTTGAAGCCAACTTGTTTTCATTTTCCAATCTTTATTTAAAAACAAAGAATTTTCTCTTTTCTTGAACAAAGAAGCCGCATCAAGCTTCCATCGCTCTCCCTCCTTGTGGATACGGCCCGTATAGCCACTTCGCTACTACGGAAGAATCGCAAAAGCAGTAACATCGACCCACACTCTTTTTACTTATTCTTGTGCTTGCATTTTGCCGATCAAATTTTGGCGCCGTTGCCAGGGAGGGAACAGCTTTATTGTTCAATACTAAAGATTGTTCTTTGTTTTTGTGTGCAGGAGAAGTACCAAGGAGCTCACGATCACGGGAAGCAAAAGAAGTGGCCAAGGACGTTGCGTGAGGATTCATTTGCCCTCTGAAAAAATTCGTGTAAAAACGTGTTTTCCGATCGAAGTACTAACAAACTCGTTTGCAGGGTTGCCGAAAGCGGCTAAAAATTGCTTTCTAAAATCTTTTAGCTCCCTTGAATGCTTCACCTTATACATGTGTAATAAACTCAACAGAAATCCACTTGTTGCTTAATTGAAATTTGGAATAGACTTTTGCATTTAGGGCACGTGTCTATTTCAATTCATTTCAATTTTTGTTGAAGAGTGCTGGAGAAAAGGTACGTGTGCATTCATATAGAATAGGACCAACATTTTGGAGTGATTTATCGCTTTGAGTGTTACCTTGTTGTGAATAAACTATACACTTACACAATTGACTTTAAGGGCAAAACCCAATAAACAAGATAAGGTGGGGATTTTATCACCCTTCCTTAGCCCAAAAACCATCTCCAAGTGCACTCACACTTTTCCAAGTCTTAACTAAAAATCACTAAGAGATTTACCGAGGTTGAAAATTGCAAGAACTATACTCCTACCAAATCGGTGTCTAAGGAAAGTGGATTGAGAGGCAAAGCCTCGAAAGCTCCGTGGTTTGGCGTAATTAGGCCCGTGGCTAACGCCCGGATACCTCCCCCCGAGTTTGCCCTTTCCTGGCCGATTAGCTTGTAGTCAAGTTCCTGCAACAACCTCCCCCGGAGAATCGACCAGTTAGGAGTCGTCTAAGTCCAGATACCTTAGACTAAGGCTTGGTGGTTGTTTTTCTTTCTTTCTTTTGTTTTTTATTCTTTTCGATTGTTTATTTGTTTTTAAGTTGTTTGTGATGTGCTACATGCAAAAGTGGGTGAGAGATCCTGCAAGTTCCAGATTTACCATCTTGTATAAAACTGCCTGAGACAAATGGAAATAACTTTGAATTAAAGCCTCAATTCATCAACACTCTCCCAAAGTTTCATGGTTTAGAATCGGAGGACGCATACTTCTTTGCTAGGGAATTTGAAGAAGTGTGCCTCATGATGCGCATACCCCAGTTAGGAGACGATGCCGTTAGGTTACGTTTCACTCCCTTTTCCCTAAAGGACCTAGCGAAGAAATGGTTGTACAGTTTGGCGGTAGATTCTATCACGACGTGGGATGATTTCGTCAAGGCCTTCTTGAAGAAATTCTACCAAATTCATAAAACTGCCCTCATTAGAAAGAACATCATGCAGTTCCGGCAAGAACCGAGCGAGCCATTTTGGAGATACTTTGAGCGATTCAAGGATCTCCTAGCTCAATGCCCTCATCATGGTGTGGAAAAATGGCGTCAGTGCCAGATTCCCTATGATGGCTTAGATTATCAAACAAAAACCCGTCTAGAAACCATGTATTAGGGAGGGTTCTTGCAAAAGGATGAGAACCAGGGTTGGAATTTATTTGAGGATTTAGTTGAGAAAACCCTGCAATGGGAGCCGCCTCAGAAAAACCAAGGAATTCACAATCTATAACTTCAAAAGGAAGGCTCCTATCTCTAGAATCATCCATAGCTGCCGAGACTAAGATTGCAACCCTAATGAGGAGAATAGAGACTTTAGAGACAAAAGAGCTAGCCAATGTCAACCAAATCAACCCACCCCAAATTCACAATCCGGGTTGTTCATACTGCCAGGCACCAAACCATGTCTTTGAAGAGTGCCCTATTTTCCATGCCCAGCAAGTGCCACCGGAATACCTGAACGCGGCTTACTCACGGCCGCCTCACAATCCCCACTCACAAACATACAAACCAGGTTGGAGGATTCACCCAAATTTCTCCTGGGCCCAGAACAATCCTCCTAGGCCTAATTTCTCCAACAACTTTCACCATCCCAGTCCTCCACCAAATTTTCCCAATCCAGCTCCATCTTCCTCCTCTCAAGGTTCACCTATGGAAAAGAAATTCAACAAATTGGAGGAGAGCATGAAAGCTTTTATGAAGTCCCAAACCCTTTTTATGCAAAACCGGGGACAAACGCTGAATAACACTTCACAGGCTATATCAAGATTGGAAATGCAGATGAGGCAATTAGCTAGCTCCCTAAGTGAAAGACCAAAGGGTACTTTACCTAGTCAGCCGCTAGTTAATCCAAAAACCTCCAATTAAGCATATGAAATTCAGGATCCATCAATCAACCAGTGTAATGCTGTTCACACTTTTCGATCTGGAAAGAAGGTAGACAACCAGGTCTACCAATAGAAAAATTCAGTCCATCCCGATCCTACTCCAGCCTCCACCTCTGCTAGTTTCTCCCAAACTGCTCCTCACACATTTGATGAGGACAAAGCTGTTGAACAAGTTCATAAGCCTGTAGTACCCTTTCCTAATAGGCTTAGGAACAACAATAAGAATATGCACATGGAGAAGATGCTAGAGATGTTCAACCAGGTCAAATTGAATGTTCCTCTTCTTGACGCTATCCAACAAGTCCCAGCTTATGCAAAATTTCTTAAGGATATGTGTACTAAGAAGAGAAAGACAAATGTGCCCAAGAAAGTGTTCTTGGCAACCAATATAAGTAAAATTCTATCTGGTCCCATTCTGGTGAAATACAAGGATCCCGGATGTCCCACAATCTCCTGCACCATAGGACAGACAGAAATTAGTAGAGCGCTTCTTGACCTGGGAGGAAGTATCAACTTGCTACCTCTCTCAGTTGCCAGCAACTTGGGTTAGGCGAACTAAGCCCAACCCGAGTCACCATTAAGTTAGCTGACCTATTTGTGAAGATCCCGAAGGGGGAAATCACAGACGTCCTTATCTGGGTCGGGGATTTCATCTACCCTGTTGACTTCATTGTGCTTGAGACCCAACCTGTGTCCAATCTAAGGTCTCAAACTCCAGTCATCTTAGGGCGTCCATTCCTTGCTACAGCGAATGCCATAATCAACTGTAGGAATGGGTCCATGTGATTGACTTTGGAGATATGACGAAGGAAGTCAATGTATTCAATCTTGGAAGACAACCTAGGGATGTCAATGATCAGATGTTTGAGGTCAATTCTATTGAAAACCTGACCAGTGAGCATGAGGAAAGCATGGAGATAGAAACAGAGGCAGAGTTTGATCTGGAGGCTGAGGATTTTAATCTGGACCAGATCGTAGATTCAGTAGTGGATTGGGCGTCAAGCCCACTTGTACCTCATCATAGGATTGAAAGCCCGGAGATTACCTCCAATGAAGCAATACCTTCCCTAGAGCTAAAAGCCTTACTGAACACCTTAAGTACGCCTAGCTGGGTGAAAAGGACACCTTGCCAGTCATTATAGCATCCCACTTAACTGAGCAACAAGAGGACAGCTTAATGTCTATTCTGAAAAGACATAGGGAGGCCATTGGATGGACGATTAAGGACATCAAAGGGATAAGTCCAGCCATAGTGCAACATAGAATGCATTTAACTGATGAAGCAACCCCCAGGAGGGACCCACAACGCAGGCTTAACCCACTCATGCAAGAGGCAGTTAAAGCAAAAATTTTGAAACTATTAGATAATGGGATCATTTATCCCATTTCTGATAGCCAATGGGTTAGCCCCGTTCATGCGGTCCCAAAGAAAGCTGGCTTTACGGTGGTTGAAAATGAGCAAAAGGAGTTGGTGCAGACAAGACTGCCTACCAAGGTTCGTGCCTGTATCGACTATAGAAAGTTGAATGCAGTCACCCGTAAAGATCACTTCCCGCTACCCTTCATCAACCAAATGCTGGAACGATTGGCTGGACATGAGTACTATTGCTTCCTAGATGGGTACTCGGGATACAATCAAATCCCCATTGCTACAGAAGACCAGGAAAATATCACGTTCACCTGCCCGTTCGGAACCTTCGCTTATCGACGCATGCCCTTTGGATTGTGCAATGCTCCCGCAACATTCCAACGGTGCATACTTAGTCTTTTCTCCGACATGGTAGAACGTTTTCTTGAGATTTTCATGGATGACTTCTCCATCTACGGAGATTCATTTGATCAGTGTCTTCATCACCTAGAGTTAGTGCTACAAAGATGCAAGGAGAAGAACCTAGCTCTAAACTGGGAGAAATGTCACTTCATGGTGAGACAGGGGATTGTCTTAGGCCATAAGATTTCTAGGAGAGGCATTGAAGTGGACAAGGCTAAAGTAGAAGTGATTACTAAGCTTCCACCACCTAAAAGCATCAAGGATATTAGATCCTTTCTAGGGCATGCTGGATTCTACCGACGGTCGCTAGGCCCTTAACCAACCTGCTCGCTAAGGACGTGCCTTTTGATTTTAACGATGAATGTTTCAAGTCATGGGGGAAGCTTAAGCAAGAACTTATTTCTGCGCCTATTATTTCTGCTCCTAATTGGGCCCAACCATTGTGTGGTGGAGGAAAAATTAAAGATCGGGACGTAAATTCTTTATTTGATAGTAAAGAAAGTTACAACGGATCAATAATCCTCTTACAAGAGAGGGAAGATATTTTCGCTTGAATCTCCCCTTTGTTTAGTGCTGGGTTCTTGATGTGGCGGTGGAAAGTGAATCTTTTTTTTTCGGGTGAACGTTAGGACCTCTTGGGAATCCTCTCTTTGGATAGTGGACGAAGTAACACAGCTCCTGTCCACCAAGAATCTCAAAGAGATTGTAGGCAGCAAACGAACTTGTACGCAACAAGTCGTTAGAAGAGTTGAACTCTCTCTCTTTTTTTCCTCTATCTGTATATATGCCCCTTCTCCACAGCAAACTAGGCTATTTATAGAGGTTTCAGGGGGTGAACGTGTCCCCTAAAAATACTCCATAATAGGGGTTAACTTCCTCATTACGTGGCAATAATTGACCCAATAATGAGGGCAGTTATAACTGAAACGCGGGTTTTGAGCCTCGCGTCTTGCTACTGTAATAATGCTGAGACGCGGGTTTCAACCCTCGCGTCTTGGTCCTTTCAGTGCTGCTGAGACGCGGGTTTCAACCCTCGCGTCTTGGTCCTTGCAGTGCTGCTGAGACGCGGGTTTCAACCCTTGCGTCTTGGTGGTGATGATTAGCCTTGCGTCTGGAGTTTGGATTCTGCTTTTTGATGACTTGTCCTTAGTGATTTTTAGACAGCGTACAGAACCCCCTCCAAAGTTTTCGATATTCTGCGGTTAACTGGGACGGATTTTGAAATACTTTGAACTCTGGTTGAATTCATACTTCTCGTGATTGGACTGACAATCATTTGTGATACCCTGAGCTTGATCTTGTCTAGAGTACGGTCTTCGTGAGTGTACTGTAAAACCCTTTGAAGCCACCAGAGATGATCGTGGTGAGTGTCTAGATACGCAGTCTAGACCTCCTCAATGCTCTGAGCTGATTGTTGGTGTACTTTGAACCAGGGGTGAACAGTCATCTGCTTGTGCCAGTGTACTATTGAACTGATTTGCAGAAGCAAAAACTGAATGTAAGTCTTGTAGACGCAGGGGTCATACTATTTTTGAGACGCAGTCCTCACTTGGAATAGGGACGCATCTATTAGTTTGCTGAAGAAATGCGGCTCTTGGAGGGACGCGATCTTTGAGATGAAGACGCAACTCTCAACTGTTTAATTAGGCGCAGCCTTTGCCTTGCTGAAGAGGTGCGACCCTCCGGGGACGCGATTTTTGTTGAATTCGTGTTTTGTGCGCGTTGCCGTCTGTCCGGAAAAATTGAGGGGACATCTTTCCTTTGGCGCGCGAATTTTGCATTGCATTTAATATGCACGCCAAGCGTCGGGCGGGGATTAGGCCTCGAGCCAAGCGCCGCGTATCTCTGGGGATCTCTGTGCCTATAAAAGACAATAGTCTTTCAAGAGTCATCATTAGACTCTTCTTCTTCGCCGAGCATTACATTTAGGGTTAAGAAAAGCTTGAAGCTTTTTCTATTTTCACCGTCTTCGACACTGATTTTACAGTCGAAAAGGCACCAAAAGCTAAGCATGTGGCTTCGTCCTTGTGCACTGCTGCTCCTGAGACTCCGATGGGCGTTTCTTCCACACAGGAGGCCCCTATTTCAGGTAGTAAAACCATTTGATATGGTTTTCGCCATTGAAGGAGCTTAAAGAGTTCTTTTAACTCTTAAGTCTCCTTTGAATGTGAACTGCCAACGTGGGCTCATGCCCATGTTTGATCTTCAGGCGCGGTTCTTGAGTTGATAGACAAGACGCAGGCTTGATGACCGCTGCATCTTTACTTTATCAACTTGAGTCCGTATCTGTTTGTTGAACGCAAGGCATCATTGAGCCTTGCGTTTCGGACTCAATGCTCAGAATATTTCTAAGTGTGGGGAGTTCAGACGCAGACTTCTTACAATTCTTTCGTCTTGTAAGATCAGACGCAAGTTTTAATGAATCTCGCGTCTGAGTCCGATACTTAGAAATTTTTCTAAGTTCTGGATTTTGAAATGCGGGCTTCATGCAAGCCTCGCGTTATTTGAGTCTGGATGCAGATTTTATGATCTCTGCGTCTGGATTCACTCCTGCGTTTGAATTTCAAACACTTTGCCAATTTCTTTCAGATTTCTGATCAAGTGTTGTTCTCTTTGCAGTACGATACTCCTCCAACCCTTTCTCCAAAAAGTGCCACTTTGGGCATGTAGGTGGCGCTGATCGTAATCTGAACTTCGTGCTTCAGAGAACTGCTCCTGTGACTACTGGTAAGTCGAAGGAGCAAAAGGAGAGGATCTCCAAGGCCAGTATGGTGACCCTCCGGGAGATTATCTCTGATGGACTGTTTGAGACGGATTCTCGCACTCCATTATTGAAGCCTGTTTTCCTCTTTGGTGACGACATTGACGAGGACGATAGGATTCTACATGATGGGGATTATAAGTGGCTCCGTCAGATAGGGGACAGGACGTTCTTTCTTCCCAACATGGAGAGGATATATCCCTGTCCTATCTACAGCACATGTATGTTCATCGTGCAATGGATTAGGATCTTTCCCAATTTGTCTCTGGTGTCTCTCTTAGCAGATTAGGTGCCAAAGAAATACACTCTGCTGGCCATGGGAAAGAGGTTTTTGGTTTATTTCCCAGATTAGTCAGATCTAAATATCCGAGAGGAGAAACCCCACAGCTTGGCACCACCTTCATCAACCAGTTCATGAAAGTTAGGGGTGATTTCCCGTCGACTTCCGTCCGCTCGGGTTGGTTCATTCTACCAACAAATCCTGGTGAGGTAGAATGGTTGGATTTGTCCTTGTTGAACTTGGAGCTCTGCTGCAGCAGGTGGGTTTATACCACTCGGTCAGGGCTATACAGTATGGCCTCCCGCAAAGTTTCCACAATTTTTATGGTGTCCTGGAGCAGTATAATCCTTTGACGGACATATTTTTTACTCCAGTCGGAGAGATGGGGCTCACTCTTCATGAACTGTATGAAGTTTTGGGGCTTGTTATGGGAGATGCCCCTTATGAAGAATACGTCCCGACTTCTGAGGAGCTTCATCTTCTGAAGAAAGAGGATCCTCAGGTATATGAGATGTATTGGGAAGTGCTGTGCCACTTCTACATTTGCAGCCAAATAACATCCTGGAGGAATAGGGGTGTCAAGCAGATGTCCTGGGCGAGCTATCTGTTCAATGGAATAAATGAGAAGGATATCCCGGTGACCAGCCTGGCCCCTTGCACTGACGAGGAAATTGCTGAGAGGATTGATGCCTCTGCAAGCTCTTACACCGCTGAGTCGAATGAGGACACTTTCAGACCTGATACGATCTTTGAAAGTTTTCAACACCAGCCCGAATTCCCATTTCTGATCGGGCCCTATTGGCGGGCTTCTTCATGCTATGGTTGAAGCGTTGTGTGGTGCCAACACTGCCACATGAAGTAATTGTTGCTGATGTGGTGTACCCGGCGGTTTTGCTCGCCTACGGAAAGTCTATCGCCCTCCTTCCAGCAATGGTGGCTGGAATTCAAAGTGGGTTAAGGGCTCTGGTTAAAAGCCTGTACCAAGTGGAGGCCATTGTCGACTCCGAGGGCAGGCCAGAGATTGATTCGGAGGAAAGGCCAAGAGTGAAGACCCTAATCCCAGGATCGACCTCCCATATACGTATCTGATGGCTTGGTATGTTATGTGTTATCCTTCGCGGATGACGGCGGTGCCTCCATCTGCGGGGCTTGTTCCTTTTGTCCAGAAGCTGGAGAATTCAAGCTGGTCCAACTATTACATGTTTTTTGTTCGGAAGTGTATTTTGAATGTTTCGAACTATCAGCTCGACCGTTGCTTCCCAGAGATTGCTGGTGCATCGTACGGGAATAAATTTGCCGACCTTGCGGGACCAGATGACTTCACAAGGCTGCCATCGGGAGTCTTCTGGTGGCTGATTAATATTCAGCCTGGATATTTGATCTTCCGGAAAGGGAATTCATGTACGATTGAGCCATACATGCCGAGTCATTTTACTTGATAGTTCGGCTATGATCAACTGTATATCGGCAACCCCAATGCTGACCTCTCCTTCAGCGGGAATTTGTTTGAAGTTGCCCGGGCATGGTACTACAGCGTGGCTGGTGGGACAAAAGCTATTTTCAGTCTTCCTCACAAGACGCCTAATTGTTATACCAGCCTCAGTTTCTGTACCTGGTACTCTCTGGCTAGTAGGATGCCTGTTTTCAGAATAAATACCTCTTACATTAAGAGCATTAAAGCGTCTTATAAGGACAAGTTGGAGTCCAACAAGCGTATGTGAGGTATGGACGAATATCAGGCAGTCGAGAAGGAAACAGGAGGGGAGCAAGGACGGGACCAACGGCAGCATGACCCAAGGGGCAGCCCGTTAAAAAGAGTCGGTAGGCTGTGTCCAAACGTTCCCACCGTTCTGCTTCCTAGGGCGAGCCTATCCCAAAGAAAGCTAGGAGGGAATCGGAGGCTGAAGCTTCAGTGCCCAAGGTAGTTCCTTCTAGTGTTGAGGAGCAGAGGGAGGAAGAGGAAGATGAAGAGAAGGTCCCCATTCTTTGTCCTCGCGGTCTATGCAGCAGGGGCCCCGTGATCTTGGAAGAGGGGGAACATGCGGGTGAGCCCGTCATGGCTGAGAGGCTGAGCGACCCGAAGTTGACTTGGTGGGGAGGCATGATGTTGAGATTCCGGGGGTCTCAACTCAGCCCGGGCCTTCTTCAGTTCATGAGAGAAGGGTTGAGGTGCAACAGCCTGGGTCTCCTAGTGTATTGATACCCACCTCGCGGGTTGTCTATCCCAGCCCTACTACTGGGGTACTCAGTGGTAAGGTCTCGATCGCTGAGACCTCTTGTGTTGAACTGTCATCTTCATCGTTCAAAGAACATGAATATTATTCTGGCGAAGATGTCGATTTTGGCGATGAACCCACTCTTCTTGATACGAGCAAATTTTCGCATATCTCGGAGGAAGAGATACGATGATGTGACCCTGTGACGGTTCGCCGATAGCAATGATTGCTGCAACTGAAGGTATTTTCTTTATCTTCTTGAACCGGTTCCTCATCAAGTTAGGGAAGAGTTCTGACATTTCCTTTTGATTTTCTTTTACAGGGCTGGCTGTCGATAGTGAAGCCACAACTTCTTCTCATATTGAGCAGATGATCCAAGAGCTTGCCCAACAAGAGGGCCTTGAGGCTCCTGTTACCGGAATGCCTCAAGAGAGTGCAACCGTCGAGGTCAGGGAGGCCTCAACCCCACACGACCTATCCAGGAATTTGCCATCTTCAGATTCTCAACTTGGTAAGAGAATATTGACGTATTAGATATTCCCTTTTTTATTTTTATCACTGACATTTTAATGGCGTGGTTTGCAGAGAGCACTGGGGTTGCTCAAGTTGAGGATCTTGCGTCAAGCATTGGCGCAGAAGGTAGCACAGTTCAAACTTCGGCCGGGGAACCCAACGCCGTAGGGTTTGCTGTTACTTCTGTTGCAGTGGAAGCTGTTACGACAATAACTGCCCCGAAGATATCGGTGACTACCTCAGTATCTGTCGAACGTATCGTCGGCCTCACCCATGCGCAAGTTAAACTGGTTCCCATCTCTCATCCTGTCATGGAAAGGGGGTCCGGGAGTACATCAGCAGGGTTATCTCCAGCTAATGACATCATGAAAGAGCTAGCACGTCAAATAGTGCAACAATTTTTTGCTTCCATGAGATCTTGTGTTGACCTGATCCTTTCTGGGGGCAGCACTTTCGAGTTTGCCCGAATACTTCTCGAAAATCAGATCGAGAACATTGGTCATACTGGGAGTCCTTCGCAGGCTAGGGCATGCCTGATGCTGGTTGAGCAGCTGGGGAACCACCTGAAGGAGCTCAAGACTCTAAAGAATGCTGGCTCAGTAGATGAGGCCCGGACAACACTGAGTAAGCTTCTTGCCGCTCAAGAACATGAGCAAAAGGAGATGGAGGAACAAATAGCTGAAGAGGCCCGCCGTCTCCAGTATTTCCAAGCTGACCACCAAAGTCTGATTGGCGATTCTAAGGAATCAGAAATCATCATACAGAGTGCAGAGCAGGTTATTGCCACTGCTCGAGTTACCATTGCCAGCGCGCAAGCCTTGATCGAGACCAATGAGCAGAAACTTGTCGCTGCTAGAAAAAGGCTGGAGGAGCTGGAAACTGCCAGGACATAGATTGAAGAAAACCTCTCTGCTCATTCCTCCAGATTGGAGTCTCTTCAGGCGCAACTGGCTACAAAGAGATTTTTGTCAGAGGAGGAGCTGCAGGTCCATGCTCTGGTGGAGGCTGAAAGAGCACGTCAGCACGAGATGCATCGCCTCCGGGAACAAATCCGTTCTTTGGCGAAGCAGGATTATTAACTTTCTTCTCCTTTTTGTATTGTTCATCCCCCCATTTTTTGCAACACTCCATTTGTCAAGAGTGTCTGTATTACTTTTATCATTTTTTAATCAAATAATAAAAGTCTTCAAAGTTTTGTTTCATCTTTATCCTTTCAAATTCCTTGCTGGCTGTAGATGAACTCAACTGTAATTCTTGACTGTTTGTGAAAACGCAGTCTTTAGTCGACCATGAATAATAAACTCAGGCTGAACTGAGATCTTGATCGAGTCGTGGCTCTCATTTGTAGTGAAGACGCGATTATGGGAAACACGACTTTGACTAGCTAATGGAGACGCCGTTCAAGCTCACCAAGGAAGACGCGCAAATTTTCTTTTTGACAAAGACGCAGCTCTGGCTTAAAGACAAAAAGGCGTTATTCTGAGACGCGAATTTGTATTCTTCAGTAAAGGGAACGCGACCTTCATACTTATGGAAGGACGCGAATCCATGGACGCGACCCTTGATTCTGTCAGGATGCAGAACTCAGGATGCAGTGGAGACGCGGTCTTAGGCTCCTCAAGACTGACGCATAGATCTCAGCTAATTGATAGAGACGCAGCTCTGGTCCCTTGATAGGGCGCAGACTCAGGCTGTGCTGAGTTTAGGATGGACCTGTGACGTTCATCTTACTGTGGAGGCGGAGTTTCTGGGCTCCTCAAGAGTGAAGCATGGGTCTTTGCTGAAGGACGCAAGCTTCAGGACGCAGCTTTAAGTTTTTGTAAGTTGATGTGAACTCAAGACGCAACCTCTGAATAGACCCTATTCACTGAGGAGACGCGGCTCTGAACCACTCCCAGAGACGCGGTCACCGATCTCTTAGCAGGAATGAAAAGAACGCAGCCTTCGGGTTCATGAAGGGACGCGGGTTTCAGGACGCGACCTTTGAGTCTGCGCTTGACGCAACCTCCTAAGCGTCACATGCAGCCTGTCTTAAAGATCTTGTTAGATCTTTAAATGCCAAGTCGGCGTTGACGATTGGGGACTTGTGTCCTCCGATGTTTCCCGAAGCGGCAATCCACGCGTCAGCTCTTTATTGGGCTTTGACGTTCGTGCAGGAATTAAGGCTGATAGCTCTGATTTTTACGTCATTAATTATAGGCCTTATGGCTCGCCTATAAATAGGCTTCGCCTCCCTTAACAATCCATTGCTTAGATTGTTCTCCCTTGAGAGCAGGCGCTCGAGGGTCTTCATCTTGACTTAATCTTCTTCCCTCAAGGGGATGTGTCCCAATGGACAGCGAAAACTCAAAGCTTTCATGCTTTCCTTTAATCTTTCCTGGAGATTATCACTGTCAAGTGACTTCAAGATCAAAAGGCATCCCTCTGAGTACTTTTTATGTTCGCGCCTTGATGCATAAAGTTCAACCTCTAGAGGGTTCTTCCGGGGGTAGGGACCACTTGTCGCCATGAAATACTCAGTCCCGCTGAGTTTCTGTTTTCCTGTCCCTTGAAGAGATTCACTCTCTTGACCTTCTCTTGAAGTCTGACTGGTGCGCCCATTATTTGGAAGTTGCGTCTTTTAGACTTCTTGATGAAGCGCGAGTTGATTGATCTTGAACTCTAACTCAAAATCCTTTGAAAGCAAGTGTGATGAACTCTGTACTTGGACTTTGAGATGCGAGCTTTGCATATAAAGCTCGCGTTTAAGGTTTTTGACTTTAAAGAATTTTAATTCTTTTCGAGGCCTCTGGACTTGGATGTGGCAATCCTTGTTTCCCAAACATGAGTGTGGCAACTTCTGCATTTGGTCCACTTTGCGTCTTATATTTTGGACGCGGGTCTAAAACCAGACCGCGTTCTGACCTGTGCGCGTCTGAAGTCCACAACTTCAACCGCGTCTGCTCTTACAGTCTTGATTTAGCAGAACTTTAACCTTCAGGTTTTTGTTTCTTGTAGGTTCTGGTAGCTTTAGTCAGTCTTCTGCATCTTTACTGAGCCCTTGGGAGAATATTTTGACCAGCGATCTTGTTCGATGGTCGAGCACTGGAGAAATTAAGGCTCCTATTTATGAGCGACGAGGATTTGCGCGACTGATGACATCCGTCAAGACCTCATTGGATATGATGCACCAGCAATGCCCCGGGTTTTTCATGGTCACAGTGGGTATGGTGGTGGGTATGGTCCTCTTGTAGGTCACGGGAAAGAGGACGTCACCTGTAAGGTCTCGGATCCTCCCTTCACCAATCTTACCCCCAGAAGTGACATAAGCCATGCTCATTAGATGACTTTCTGGAGGTGGAGATATTCATCAATGAAGGATCATGGCCTACACCAGTTGGTCGGGTGGAATCAGAATATTCTTCTGCATTTCGACCTCGAGAAACACAATTGTTCTCGGTCAGCAATGAGCTTCTTCAATGTTTACTTCATGCATCGTGGTGTAATCAGCATCCGATCGTCTCAACGTTGATCAGTCTTTCTTCGGCGCTCTTCCAAACATCTTGTATTTGGAGTAACGTAAATGCCTTAAGGAGTGAGTGCAACCTTTTACTGAGAGAGAGAGACTTCTTTGTACTCCTTTATTGTAACACTCAATTTTATTGTATAAGAGAGCGTCTTGTATCACTTTCATATGTTTGAATATAAATAAAAGTGACACTTTTCTTGTCTTCTTCTATTGTCTTGAATTCCTTTTTCGCATTGAAAATCAGACAAATAGAAGTAAAGGATCATTGACTTGCTAAAAATATGTGATAATCTTAACGAGTCAAAGTTTGGAGAAAAATCCTGTTTCAGGAATTCATGAATGCTGTCAGAGGTGTGGTATTAACTTGACAGGAGTAGGATAATTCTTGTGGACCTGCCAATCTATAAATGAGAATGACAAGTGAAATTTATACCCCCACGGAGGATTACAAATGAGTTTTCATCAGAGGTTTGGTATTAACTTGACTAAGACTCAGTTGGGGATTTAATGAAAACACTGTTAACGGTGTAATATTAACCTAACAATATTTTTAAGTGGACTTGTTATTCTGTTGATAAGAATAACAAGTGAGACTAGACTCGCAGGGAATCTAGGAGAACCTTTACCGTTAGAGGTGTGATATTAACTTAACGGGTTGAATTAAATCTTGTCAGAAGTGTGATGTTAACTTGACAAGGGTGTGAGTCAGAGGTGTGATATTAACTTAACTCAAGAGTGTTTCAGCTTCATTTGGGAAAACTAAAAGTGTCACTGTCATAGGTGTAATGTTTAACTTGGCAGTGAGGGTAATGTTAGAGGTGTAATTTTGAACTTGGCATTGGTCATCTCGACTACGACAAGGAAGTCCGAGGGAAAGTCATGGCCATAGGTGTATTGTTGAACTTAGCAATGAACTGGACGCTGGAGGTGTGATGTTAAACTTAGCGTCGCTCATCTCAGCTTCGATATGGAAGCCTAAGGAAAAGTAACTGTTAGAGGTTTAATATTGAACTTGGCAGCAACTCAATCACTGTTAGAGGTGTAGTGTTAAACTTAACAGTAATTTGTCAGAGGTGTAATGTTAACCTGACAGTGGTTGATTTGTGATATGAGCAATTTTGAGGACTTGTCATTCTATTGATGAGAATTGACAAGTGAAGTTTGAAGTGTCAGAGGTGTAGTGTTAACTTGACAAATTGATTTGCGATATGAGCAATTTGAAGACTTGTCATTCTATTGATGAGAATTGACAAGTGAAGTTCGAAGTGTCAGAGGTGTAGTGTTAACTTGATAAACTTGAAGACTTGCTACTCCATATAGAGTTGAGACAAGTAAGGTTTGTACTCGCTAGGGAGTAATGAAAATTTTCATTGTCAGAGGTATAGTGTTAACGTAGCAATGATTGTATTTTGTGGACCTACCATACTGTGTATGAGAATTGGTAAGGGATTTTGGAGGAGAGAGTGGAATCAAGTCCACTAGGATTTTTAGCAAACCCCCAGCTATGAACGGATTTGGTGTGCCTTTACCAACTACAGTTTGAGTTGGGCTAGCCATGCTATTCCCCTCAGCATGATGAGTTGTCGAAGACTTATGTTGGGCTTAAAAGCCAACATTTTCCTCTATCCTTAGCCGTCGGAGGCTTCAGATGTTAATCAAGAGAGTAGCTAATACTAAAACTCAAGTTTCGCATTTTGTTTCTTTCTCAATATTTACATCATGCATCATGATGCAGCCAGTGCTCAATTAGTTTGACACTGATCTACCGTGATGTGATCTAGTAAAGGAAAGAGGCTTTTCTTGGATCTGGAGTTTTGATCAGAGGTGTAATATTAACTTGATCGGAGGAAGAGTGCTATCAAGGGTAGTATTTCTTCAAGAATCTGCTGTTGATTGGCATCATGAGTGTATCACCATTTGAGGTTATGAGGCGATATGCTCCATTTGAGTAGACTGACTCCACTACAAATGGTCCTTCCCATTTGGGTTGGAATTTTTCTTTTGTTTTATGTGTCATTACCATAGGTCTTCTGATAGCTAAGACAAGGTCACCTTTCTTGAAAGTTCGCTCCTTAACTTTCATGTTGAAGGCTCTGGTAATCCGGACTTGGTAGAGCTCGATTTGCTGTTGGGCATGCAGACATTTATCGTCTAAAGCCTCTAGTTCTTGGAGTCGCAGTCGATACTTTTCCTCATTTGTCATCTCTGTTGTCAAGGAGACACGTAGAGATGGAATTTGGATTTCTAGTGGAAGCACGGCTTCACACCCATATACCAAAGAGAATGGTGTAGCTTTCGTTGGGGTTCGGACTGTCGTACGATAGGCCCATAAGCATTCACCTAATTTGTTGTCCCAATCACGTTGGCTTTTTGAGACAAATTTCTTAAGAAGCTTGCCAATAGTCTTTTTGAAAGCTTCTGCAAGGCCATTAGCGGCTGGGTAGTATACTGTTGAGGACACACTCTGGATCCTGAACTTGTTGCAGAACCTCTAAAAAGCCTGACTGACGAACTGGGGTCCATTGTCATGGACAATTCGCCGGGGCACACCAAAACGGTAGATGACGTGATGTTTAACGAATTTGATCACATCAGATGTCTTTACCTCCCTCAAAGGGATAGCTTCGGCCCATTTAGAGAAGTAGTCGGTTATGGGTAAGATGAACCGGTGTCCTTTGGATGATGGGGCTTATAGGGCTAACTACGTCCATCCCCCACATCTCAAATGGCCAAGTAGAAGTTGTAGAGCGAAGATACCCTGGTGCTTGATGGATGAAATCGCCATGAACTTGGCAGGCGTGACATCGTTTGGCATAAGTGATGGCGTCTGGGATCATGCTGGGCCAATAATACCCTAATCTTCGGAGTCAATCCCCAAGCTTTGGACCAGGTTGATGAGCTCCACACATACCATCATGTGCTTCTTGGAGTACCTCCTGCGCCTCTTTTCGTGATAGACAGCAGAGAAAGATCCATCATGCGATCAACGATACAGTATTCGCGTGACCGCATTATAATAGAATTTGGGGGCTTTCCTTCTAATGGCAGCCGCTTCTTTAGGATCATCAGGGAGAATGTCGTACAAGGCATAGTCAATGTAAGGGAATCGCCAATCCCTAGGCTCTGGACCGGCTGACGACTCTAGAGCTTCTTTGACTTGACAGACTCCTGTCAGCTTTTGGTGATCTTCAAAAGCAAATCTTGGGCAATACAAGTTGTGACTGTAAACAAATATTTTCTCTACTACTCCAGCTGGAAGGGCTAAAGAGGCAGCGAGAGATGCCAGTGCATCTGCATGCGCATTTTGCTGGCGTGGTACATGGTCGATGTAAAAGTTTCTGAACCTCTCGGCCATAGAGATAGTTGACTTGTAATAGGGTATTAAGTCTTCTTGTTTGACTTCATACTCCCCGCGAACTTGGTTAACGATGAGTTTAGAGTCACCGCATGCCTCGCGATTTTTAACGCCAATCTCATCGGCGATTTGCATTCCAATCAAGAGGGCATTGTATTCCGCTACGTTGTTAGAGCAGGGCTCGGTTAATAAGAAAGCTCGAGGAATCACATAGTTCTGTGGGGAGACGAGTATTATCCCTACTCCAGCTATGACATGCCCTTGCGGACCTGTTCTTGATGCACCGTTGAAGAAGAGTTGCCACACTTGTCTTTCAAAAGTTGTCTGGGTCAGACAAACTTTAGCGACCTCGTCTGGGAGATCCTCGTAAGGTTCGGTTGCCCTTGGATCTAGATGCTCAGCCAGGAAATCCGCCATCGCTTGTCCCTTCACGACTTTTGTGGTAAAAAGCGCATTTCATATTGGGATAGCAGTATGGCCCATTTTGCCAATCGGCCATTTAATGACGATGGCTTTGTCATGAGTAACCTCAAAGGGTTAACCCTTGATATGACGTTTATAGTCTGGACCACCAAGTAATGTCACATTTTCTGGACAGCGAACACCAATGCCAAACATTCCTTTTCGATCGAGTTGTATCGATGTTCGGCCCTGATCATAGTCCTACTCAGATAATAGATTGCTTGTTCATGTCCTTGATCATTATTCTGGGCTAGTAAAGCTCCTAAGGAATGATCAATTGCTCGAACATATATTAGGAAAGGTTTTCCAGACACCGGAGCTGCAAGGACCGGTGGTTGCGTGAGGTATCGTTTGATCTCCTCGAATGCTTGTTGGCAAGCATCATCCCAAATGAATGAGGCACCCTTTTTTATCAATTTGGTAAAGGGTTGGCATCTTCCAGAGAGGTTTGAGATAAACCTTCGGATGTATGTCAGTCGTCCTTGCAATCCCCTAAGCTCCCTGAGGTTCCTCGGAGGTTGCACTCCTGGATAGCGCGAACTTTTTTCGGGTCTAAATGAATTCCTGTGGAAGTTACCACAAACCCTAGGAATTTGCCGCTGGCAACCCCCAGGAAGGATTTGGTGGGGTTCATCTTCAACTAGTGTGCCCGCATGATTTCAAAGATTGTCTTCAGATCGGTTATGTGATCACCTTTGGTGCGGCTTTTCACTGCAATGTCGTCAACATAGCATTCCACTGTTTTACGGATGTGCTCGTGGAAAATTACATTCATAGCTCTCTGATATATGGCCCCCGCATTCTTTAGTTCAAAGGGCATGACAGTATAGCAGTATACCCCCAGTGGTATCCTGAAAGAAGTATGTTTTTCATCATCAGGATACATTTTGATTTGATTATACCCTGAGAACCATCCATAAAGGACATTCGCTCAAACCCGCATGTGTTGTCAATCATGACATCTGTGATTGGGAGAGGGAATTCGTCTTTAGGGCAGGCCTCATTTAGATCACAGAAATCAATACAAATTCGGATCTTTCCGTTCTTTTTGACAACGGAGACGATATTGGCTACCCAATCAGGATGTTGCTCTTCCCTAATGAAGCCAGAGCCTATGAGTTTTTAACTTCTGATTGGATTGCTTCCATTATTTTTGGACGGAACTGTCGCTGCTGCTGTTTGACTGGCTTCACGTCTGAATTAATGTTAAGGCGATGCATAGCCACTCGAGGATCAAGCCCAGGCATGTCCTCGTAGTTCCAAGCAAAAACATCTATATACTCTCGCACAAGAGATATTAAATCTTCTTTCTCAGAGGATGATAGGCTTCCGCTTATAAAGATGGGCTTAGGATTAGCCTCATCTCCCAGATTAAACTGGGCAATTTTATCCTCTGTGGGTGGCTCGCGCTGTTCAAAGCACGCATCCCAGAGAGTATTTAGGTGTTTGATCCAAGGATCTGTATCAGACTGGATCATTTCTTCACCTCTGTCTTCTAGTTGGCTCGCTGAAACCATGTATACTGAAAATTCTCCGAAGAGGTTGCCAATACTAACATCTGAGTCCCACGATGACGTGCCGGATGAATAGTCATGGTATAGTGACTTTTCAGACTCAGAGGTTGACGGAATTGGGGTTGACACATAACCCAAACCCCTGCGAGTTCGATGGCAATAATCAGGGGATTTCCCTTTCGGAACGAAAGACCGGAGTAGTGTTTTTCTTCCTTTGCCGAAGTTCAACCCAGGACTGTTTGTCAGATCATACCCCATGCTTTCCATCATTCTGAGTATATTTGGCTCATAATGGATGAACTGAGGAGGTTCATTCTCGCTTTCTGACTCTTCACGAGACATCAGTTCGGACTTGATTCGTCCGAAAAAAAATTAGTTTTTGGCCTTTACGTCTAGCTGGGACCATGAATACTGATTCTTGCGCATCACCGACATCTTGGTATGTTTTGAAGGATGACTTTACTGGTACATGCAATGATGTCAAAGCATCCATTGCCGACCAGGGGTCATTATCCACTTCGGTACTAGTGTCTAATGGCACTGAATCAGAAGCGAACACAGAAAAGTAAGCCAAATTTAACTCTTCATTAATATACCACCCGCCTACATCATTGGCAGTATTATCAACATCGAGCTTATTAATGCTCGTTACAAGTGGATCTAATTCCCACATGCACTCTTCTTTCTCTGGCTCGGTGTCAGCTTCATTACTAGAGTCTGGCTCCTCTGGTTGTGGGTTCTCGTTTATTTCCAAAGAGTCCTGGTACAGGAGAGAGTCTGTGAAATAGTTCTCTACTCCCTTGAACGGATGCCTTTTAGCAATCAACGTTCATACCTTTTCACTTCCGTTGATGTATTTCATAACTTGGTGGAGAGTGGTGGGGATGATGGAAATACGATGAATCCATGGTCGTCCAAGCAACAAATTGTATGAAGTGTCGATATCAATCACATAGCACGTCACTTCAGACTTTAAATCCCTAATTTGGCATTTGAGCTTGATCTTCCCCATTGGGCGCGTACCATTGGCATTGAAACCATAAATGGTAGTCTGGGTGGCGCTCAATCGGGGAGTAGGAATCAGTAAATGTTGCATGACCCGGCGAGGGATAATGCTCAACGCGGATCCTGGATCTACCTGAATGCGGCTTACTTCAGACGATCCAATATACCCTGTGAAGTATAGGGGCTGATCATGTTTCCCCTTAACCTGAATATCATCTGCCGTGAAGGTGATGCAGGGAGCGTTTTGGGAAGCATGGAGGCAATCCTCTACATCTTCCTCCCGTGGTCCCGCCGGTATCTGGGTCATGAAGACCTCAGCATTAGCTAGGGCCTCTCTCAAAGCTTCTCTGGTTGGCTTTGATAGCCTCAGGAGCTCGTAAAGAGTGATTCTGATCGGGATATTGGCCAGTTGAGCCAGGACGTCAAAGCGGTAAGGTGTTGTGGATCCTTCCGTGTTGTCCTTTAGGAGAGCTTTGGAAAACCGAAGCTCTTTCTACTTCTCCACCAGTTATTTCGTGGAGGGCTTGGCTGACTCTGTAGTGAGTTTAGGAGGGGTCGCCACCATTTCGTCATACTTTTTAAATATGACTGGCCCGAATGAGTTTCTGCCACGAGTGGTTGATTAGGTTCTGCGACGAGAACTATTCCTCTTCTGAATCAGTTAATGAGGGAACATCAGTTTTTGCTTCTCGGAAAGAAGTGCACACCACATTACAGGACGAAGCTTTCGCTTTGCCTTTGGACCTTCTGCTGGTAAAAGTGGTCCATTGCTGGCCGTCCACAAGGTCGGGATGAACTCACATAATTTCCCCCTGAGGTGTGGGGACAGGTACAAGACCCTTCTCTTGTTGATGGTGAGGGTCCATATTGATCATTCTTAGTTTCCCTTTTGGGATGGGAACTACTCCAGAGGGTGTTGGAGGTTGTCTTCCGAACTGGAGGAATGATGTCATATTGGCCGTTACTTTCTTCTGCTCTGGACAGAGTTTTAATACCTCTGCATCAATTAGAGCCTGAAGGATGTCTTTGAAGATATAACAGCTCTTGGTGGGGTGTCCCAGCATCCTATGATACAAGCAGTAGTTAGGATTGTAGGTTTTACCGATTTCTTCAGGACGTCTAGCTTCAGGAAGCTTCAATCTGTTGCTCTTGTTGAGTAACTTGAACAACGAGTCAACATGTTCGTCTTTGAAGGAATACTGCTTATTGGTACGTGGCTGACTTGAAGAGCCACTTCCCTTGACCGGCTGAGGTTTTACAGGGGATTTGGTTTCTGTCGCCAAGTTATCTTTCCTTTTTGTTTGGAAGGATGCGTCTGGAATACACCTTGTCGACCTTTCGGGTCTGGGCTTGTTTTCTTCTACCCTAACCCTGGCGACAATTTCTTCAACCTGTTCACCTTGCTGGACCAATTGCTTCCAGATGTGGCTTTCGGCAACTCCTATTTGGGCGAGGAGCGACGTTTGTAGATTGTGGCGACATGTTCTATCAGGGTGGCCTAGGTCATGCCGCTAGGACATCGCAGTGCCATATTCTGAAATCTTTCTACAAATGATTTGACTGACTCCCCCTTTCGCTATTTTGTGGCCAAAAGAGTAGGCATTGTAATCTCTGAGTCGTCTTCAAAAAAGCATGTTAGGAAAAGCTTTTCCAAATCACTCCAATTTATAATGGAATTTTCCGGGAGCTTCATGAACCATTCAAAGGCAAGGCTTTTTAAAGTGCCGATGAACAAACGTGCCAAGATGGCATCATTATCTACCACATTCCCCGCTGAGACTTGAAGTAGTAGATATGTTGGTTCGGTGACCCTTTGCCGTCAAATGGTTGTAGGGTTGGAGCTTTGAACTTAAGGGGGTATGGAACAAGGTCCTACTCGGCCGGATATAGCCGGACCACTCCTGCTTCTTGGAGGCCTTTCCGATTAGTAAGGGCCTCGAGACGTTGCTCCAATTGACTCATTCTCTTAGAATGAATCCTTCCATGGTCCGAGTTGCCTTCCCCATTAGATGAGGATTTAGACTACTCAGATTTAGATTGCTCTTTCTCCTCGATATGCACTGAAGATGAGCTTTTTCTTTCCTTTCGTTTGCCTTTAGATTTTTTAGAGGAGGTTTTGTCAGTTGACTTCCTCTTGTCTTCAAGCAATTGTGCCAGCATCAGTTTGAGAGAATCGATGGTTTATTGTTGAGCACGAATCATCTCAAATTGTCCCCACTAGACCTGGGCTTGTTGCTCAAAGCGCCTGGCCGTCTCCTCAGGAGTATTTGTTATGTATATGAAGGCTTCCTTCTTTATGGAAGAGTTCGAAGCCTGCGACTCTGCAACGGCAGAATGTGAGTCATTTACTTCGATGCCCTGAGCCAAGGCACTGTAATTGATCAAGGCAATGACTCCAGTCCGAGTGCGAGAATGCCGGTACACTCCTTCTGGTTCCGTGTCAGACTCGTCAGAGTTGACTACTGGTTGTTTTTCCTTACTTCTGCTTGCCATATTTGCAGTGATTTCAGGGTATTCTGTGTCAGAGAAGGTGCTCCTCCTGTGGGAGGATATCTTTTGACTGATCGGGAAGTTAGAGTCGACTGTCTGAATATAGACTGTCGGCTTGCATGTGAACTGCAATGGCACTCAGAGAGCATTGTGATAAGCCGTTTACAGCAACACGATGGAGTGATCAAACTGGCACTCCTCTTCTTTATCAAATAATCTCTTAGATCCGTGGGAGGGGGATCGAAGAGATTAGCCTCGGATTGTCGAGGACTTTTCAGCTTGTGAGAATTATCCTTGCTTCGCAAAGCTGAGACGCAAGGTTCTGAGACGCGGAGCTCACGTCCTGTAAAATGGACGCAGCTCTCGCGTTGTGGCTCTGAAACGCGAGTCTTGCGCCTCTGCTGAGAAGAGACGCGACTCTCGCGTTGCCTATTGTCGCATCTGGGTAGAGATGATTGAGAAACGCAGGCCTTCTGGGACCCGCGTATAAATGTAGAGGCGCGGGTCTCGCGTCTTGGATGAGGAACACGGACCTCACGTTATTGCTCGTGGCGTTTGGAAGCGAAGCTTCAGAAACGCGAGTTTGGTGAACCTCACGTTTAGGTTTCCAAACGCGGACTTCACGTATCTGACATGATTCGGAAGGGACGCGGGCTTAAACCTCGCGTCCTACCTCTGTTGGGCAGATAGTTATTCCTGCTTGTTGTTGACGCGCACGCCGTCTCTGTCACCGCTCAGCATTCCGGTTACGTCGTATGGGTTGATGGGAACCCCCGGTAACCTGGCGCTGAGGAAGGGGATGGACGGACTGAACATCAGCAACGTTAACCACGCAGGTCTCCTGGGAGACGTTGACGTGGGCGTTACGCATGATGCGATTAGCCACGACATCTTTTTTGTCAGTCGCGTCTGAGGGGATCTCAGAGCGGACTCGAGAGCAAGTCCCCGAGGAGACTTTGCGGTAGACCCGCGCCTTAGGGCTCTTAGAGCCGGAAGACAGGAACTCTTCATACTTCGCCTGGTCGAACTCCACGACAAGTGATTCGACCGTTTTTCCCATATAGGTGACGTCACCTTACGCCACAACTTGCTCGTTGGTGAGAAAGTAGTCCCCAGCTGAGTTGCCATCCCTTGTTTGGTGGAGGAAAAATTGAAGATCGGGACGTAAATTCTTTATTTGATAGTAAAGAAAGTTACAACGGATCAATAATCCTCTAACAAGAGAGGAAAGATATTCACGCTTGAATCTCCCCTTTGTTTAGTGCTGGGTTCTTGGTGTGGCGGTGGAAAGTGAATCTTGTTTTTCGTTGACTGGGTGAACGTCAGGACCACTTGGGAATCCTCTCTTTGGATAGTGGACGAAGTAACATAGCTCCTATCCACCAAGAATCTCAAAGAGATTGTAGGCAGCAAACGAACTTGTATGCAGCAAGTCATTAGAAGAGTTGAACTCTCTCTCTTTTTTTCCTCTATCTGTATATATGCCCCTTCTCCACAGCAAACTGGGCTATTTATAGAGGTTTCATGGGGTGAACGTGTCCCCTAAAAATACTCCATAATGGGGGTTAACTTTCTCATTACGTGGGCAATAATTGACCCAATAATGAGGGCAGTTATAACTGAGACGCGGGTTTCTAGCCTCGCGTCTTGCTACTGCAATCATGCTGAGACGCGGGTTTCAACCCTCGCGTCTTGGTCCTTACAGTGCTGCTGAGACGCGGGTTTCAACCCTCGCGTCTTGGTGGTGATGATTAGCCTTGCGTCTGGAGTTCAAATTCTGCTTTTTAATGACTTGTCTTTAGTGATTTTTAGACAGCCTACAACCATTCGAAATCATGTGCGATGGCTCTGATTTCGCTATTGGCGCTGTTCTAGGACAACGCATCGATAATAGGCAGCACGTGATTTACTATTCGAGTAGGACCTTGAATGACGCCCAACAGAATTATACAACGACTGAGAAGGAATTCTTGGCCGTTGTCTTCGCGTTAGAGAAGTTCCGGCCCTACTTATTAGGCTCGAAAATGGTGATTTTTACGGATCACTCGGCTCTGAAATATCTCATGACCAAGAAGGAAGCAAAAGGTCGATTGATTTGGTGGATCCTTTTGCTTCAAGAATTCGACCTGGAAATTTTGGATAAACGAGGTATAGAAAATGTGGTTGTAGATCATTTGTCACTAATTCCGAACGCACCGATCATACAAGCTCCGATCAATGAGGATTTCCCAGACGAGCACATCCTGGCCATTTTTAGGGAACCCTGGTATGCGGACATTGTCAATTACCTGGCCACTGGACAATTACCCGCTGACTGGACAAAGTAAGACCAATGTCGTTTCTTTGCCTAAGTACGGTACTTCTTCTGGGAAGAGCCGTATCTTTTTAAGTATTGTCCCGACCAGATTATTAGACGATGCATATCAGAGGAAGAACAGAGGAGTGTGCTAAGCTTTTGCCATGAACTTGCATGCGGAGGACACTTCGGTCCCTACAAGACTGCAGAGAAGGTTTTACAAAGTGGGTTTTACTGGCCCACTTTGTTCAAAGACTCATACCATTTTCGCAAGTCATGCGCAAATTGTCAGAAGATTGGAAAATTTTCAAGAAGAGACATGATGCCCCTAAACCCGATCCTGGAAGTTGAAATTTTTGATGTTTGGGGTATCGACTTCATGGGACCATTCCCTAATTCGTTCGGCAACCAGTTCATTTTGGTTACTGTGGACTATGTCTCTAAATGGGTAGAAGCTGTGCCTACAAAGACCAATGACAACAAAGTGATTGTCAAATTTCTCAAAGAAAACATCTTCTCCCGATTTGGCACCCCTAGAGCGATAATTAGTGATAATGGATCACATTTCTGCAACAGTGTTTTTGAAGCTCTGATTCGAAAATATTCCATCAATCACAAGTTATCCACTCCGTATCATCCCCAGACAAATGGGCAGGTAGAAGTCACCAATCGACAACTCAAGCTCATTCTGGAAAAGACTGTCGGACAGAACCGAAAGGATTGGTCGGTCAAACTCAACGATGCATTGTGGGCTTACCTCACTGCTTTTAAGACAGTTCTGGGGATGTCTCCTTATCGAATCATATTTGAAAAAGCCTGTCATCTACCAGTCGAATTAGAACACCATGCCCTATGGGCCATTAAATAACTCAATTTTGATCTGAGTAAGGCTGGTGAGCTAAGGAGACTGCAGATCGCAGAATTAGAGGAGATACGGAATGAAGCCTATGAGAATGCCCAAATCACCAAAAGCAGGACTAAACTTTTCCATGACCAGATCATAACCCGGAAAAATTTTGCACCGGGAGACAAGGTTCTGCTGTACAACTCGAGGCTTCATATTTTCACGGGGAAGGTGAAGACTCGTTGGTCTGGACAGTTCATCGTGCGCACCGTTTTTCCACACGGTGCTGTGATTATTGTAGACCCTAAGTCCAACGCGGAATTCAAAGTGAACGGGTAAAGACTGAAGCCCTTCTTGACCGCTAAGCCGATAACTCCGGGTGATAGTATGCTGACTCTTTTTGACCCGTCATACAACTAACTAGCCACAGCAACTAAAAAAAAAAAAAATCTTATTGTTTATATACTTACCCCTTCCAGAATTTTGACATATCTTTAGCTTATTCACCCTTGGCCGGCCTTAGTCCATGGAGACGGTGACATCATTTCTTCACCCTATTTATTGTCTTTGCATTTACATCAACATTCATTGAGGATAATGCATTAGATAGGTGTGTGGGGGTGCTAACACTTTTTTCTTCTTTAAAAAAAAAAATCTCCAGATTGAAAAGAAATTTCATACTCTTTATAAAATACCAAAAGGTTGTAGGAATTAAAGGAACCTTATTAATGAATCTTTATTTTTGCCTAAATAATCAAGAAAGATTGGTTTGACTAAAAAGTTAGGAGGGATAAGGAAAATAACTCATACCTTTTATTTAGCCTTAATAGAATATGCATAAACCACACACACTTGCTTAGGATTTAGAGACACAACTCTGAAAAAAAAAGCTGGATAATTGTTCCTCAAGAAGCATAATTACTCACGCCAAAAAAAAATTTTTAATAACAAATAAATAAATCTTGATTTCGTGGCCTACTCCACTTGCATATTTGACCTGAGGGGTGTTTTTTTTTCACCTGATGCCCTAAGACCATCTGGTTTGGGAGTTATCGGTTTTGTATGTGTTACATGAGTGAAGTAGAAAGCCTAATGAAACCAAGAATAATAATATAATAATAAAATTAAATGATATTCAAAGTTGAGTTGAAAAATCCCAAACACATGACACTTACACATTATGCATATCTATCTAAAGTAAAATAATAGAATGAGTTAGAAGTACAAGATCCTTTCTAAATTTAAAGAAAAATCATAGTTTCTTCTTTTATGAAAGCTAAAGTATAAGAGGACTTATGAGGGTTAAACCTAATTCTTACATCATTCGGTCATTTTTACTTAGATGATTGAAAGTTCTTTTTCATGACAGAATTTTTGCTAACAACTAACTACTTTTCTTTACTTACTAGATTTTATGGGTGCAATCCGCTGAAAACCCTCAGGAGATAACACTCCTCCTCTAGGGGAAACCTAAAGGTTTAAAGGCTTGTTGCACATGCTCAGTGCAGTCGCATCACCTGTGAAAGTGATGTAATAATTTTCTTATTTTTATTTTGCTCAGGACGAGCAAAAAGATAAGTGTGGGGGTGTGATTAGTCTCTAATTTTGCATAATTTTCATCACATTCTCATACTTATTTTATATAAAATTCTGCTAATAAAACCTTGCTTGCTTGATCCTAGGTTCATGGTGTGCAAATGAAGAAGAAGACCCTAAATCACCATTTAATGGGTGACTAAAGGCCTACCAAGTAGCCATTGACTTTAGGGAGGAGATTTTGTCAGCCCAGGGTAACAAATCACGAATCCAGGAGGTCAAGTGGATAGGGGACAGACTGGGCGACGTGCTGCCCGAAGCCAGGCACGTGCCGCCCTGGCAGGGCCGCGGAAATGCGGCCCAGGCCGCATTTTCGCGGCCCTATGGGCGCACGCGCGCCTGCGCTTTGGGCCAGGGGTCGTCCTCCTGGCCCCTTTTCCTCTGATGCCTTTAAATACTCCCTAGGGGCTTCAGTTGGGAGATATCCAGAGAATAGAGTTATATTTGTTACTTTATTGTTAGGAATTTTAGTTGTTGTTTCTTTCTTCTTCTAGTTTTAGTTTTAGCCATTATAGTGAAAGAGAGAGAGTGTGTACAAGTTGTATTTGAAGGGTGACAAGCTAATACAAGTAACTACTTCTCTTTCTTCTTTCTATTTACTTGTCTTTTTCATTTACTTTTACTTGTTGTAGTGCAACTTTCTTTCTCTTCTCTTCTTTTCTTTTGTTTTCTTGTAGTGTAACTCCCTCTCTTTACCTCTTCTCTTTGATTGTTTCTTTTACTACCATATATAACTAACTCCTCCATAGCATGGCTAACTATCTACTAACCCACTAATCTCTAACACTTGATTGATAAGCCCAAATGAGTCAATAGTGTCAAACAAGCCTTGTGCAAACGAGAGTTATGACATCTTAAGACGAGGGTTCTAACTCTAACTTACTTACAAGTATTTACTATCTTATATTTCATGCTTAATAGATTTTTGATGATGTATAAGTTGTGTGCGTTACTTATTGTTGTAAGTTAGAGATTTTTCTTTTAACTTTGTCGATACTATTAGTGCACTTGTGTCTTCCCCTCTTCTCGCCTACTATTGGATCTTGATGAGGGAATGTTCAAGTTTTTGCCGTGTAAAGCTAAGTTAAAGGAAGGACTTTCATTCGTTCCCAACGTGAATAGTTCCTATGCATAAAGATTTTACTTGCCTATGATCCATCGTGAGGCTACATCTTCAAGAAGTTAGGGATTAGTGGGAGCAATTAGTAGAAAGTTAGCCATGCATTTTTACCTTTAAGAAAAATCATTTTTACAAAGTACAAAATCATTTCCAAACAATTCTTGAAACCAACTTGTTTTCATTTTCCAATCTTTATTTAAAAACAAAGAATTTTCTCTTTTCTTGAAAAAGGAGCCGCATCAAGCTTTCATCGCTCTCCCTCCTTGTGGAAACGACCCGTATAGCCACTTCGCTACTACGGAAGAATCGCAAAAGCAGTAACATCGACCCACACTCTTTTTACTTATTCTTGTGCTTGCATTTTGCCGATCAACCGACTTCTGGTCCGGTCGACCGTCCGATCGACCGCCAGTAGGCTCAGGCTGGGAAATCGGTTATGAAACTTGATCTTTTTAACTTCTATAAATCCCATAAATTCTCATAAATTTCACAAAAATAGGTTCCTATAAATATTTGAAGAATAAATATGTGTGAATAAAAATCAACACATATTACAAACTATTGAACTATTTTTGTGATATAGAAATTAAGCTTTAACATAAAATCGGTATTTTCCAAAAACTAAACTTTGAAATAGAAATCCGATTTTCTCAAACTTTTATAAATACAAAAACATGATATTGAAACACATTTGAAGCATATTGTGTATGGATAGAATCCAATACACATGTAAATGATATATCTATGTTTTTGACATGAAATTCAAAATAAGTTTTGTTAATTACAAAACTCTAAACACAGAAAATAGAATCATCAAAATAAGTTTTTCTAAATATATGAAGTATAGATGTATATAGATGAAATCCATTATACATTAAACCATGTAAACTTGTTTTGATTCTATCTATTCATGAAAACCATATATATTTATATTTGAAACACAAAACGGTTAAACCAAAAATCAAACGTATTGAAACTTTTGTGTGTGTGTGTATGTGTGAACTTGAGCATATCAACACTAGTCTATCTTACACAAGATCTAAATACAAACTAAAACTAAATAAATCGAAGTCTTCTTGTAGAACTCCTTCTCCAAGCTGACTTGATCCAAACACGATCCAAAGAGCTTGACTGCATCCGAGTGCTAGATGCGATCTTGACGTGCGAGCTCTTGAATGTACATGTTGTAAAATCACCTAGAGGGGGGGTGAATAGGTGATGGCTAATCTAATGGTCACTAAATGCAGAATTAAAAACTATTATGACCTAAACAAACTATTTAAACTAAACACCACGTATAACACAAGAGTGTTGCCGAATTCCCTGTGACGGGCTCTAGACAAACTCCTCAAGATTCCTCTAAATAAGAGTTGAGGTGCCGCGTTGGCTCTCTTGGTTGAATACAAGTGTTAGCAAACAATCCCCAAGCATATACAATAAAGCACACAATGAATATCAAGCATATAAAGATAAACACAATAATAGTATGCAAGATATAAACAAGGAGATAGAGAGAGAGAGAGAGTGAGCAATCGCAAACACAAGGGATTTGTTTCGAGGTTCGAGCACCCTTGCTCTACATCCCCGCTTTCATCACACGAAGGATTTCCACTATCATCGATCCCCCGGATCACTCGGTGCCGCAACACCTACAAGCTCTCGGACTCCCTAGTCCGTACACACCGGAAGCCCACCGGCTCGCCGAGGCCGCACCTCAAACACCGAGTTCCCACTAGAACCCGAAACACCGAGTCCCCACTAGGACCCGAAACAATGCGAACACACACGTCCGCCTCCTCAAAGTACAAAGTGAAACTTTGGTGATCACAAATCTTGATCACCTAAAATCCTCTCACAACAAACTCCTATAGGAAGATATAGCAATGGATAGCTCAAGTGTTGTGTGAGAAAACAAGGATGGAAATGGTGGAGGAAAACTCAAAGAAATCACTTTTACACTCTTGATAAAACTTTCCTTTTGATTGGAAATATTTGCTCTCAATTTTGTGAAGAAAAGCCTCTTGTAAGGGTAGGAAAAACTGGCCCAAAAACTCTCCTCCAATCTTATATAAAACAGCCCCCAGAAGCCCCTTTTTATAGAGCTAGAAAAACTAGCCATTGGGGTCTGACAGAGCTGTCGGTCGACCGTCCAGTCGACCGGCCAACGGTCATTTTTCAGACCGTTGAGCCAGCGGTCGACCGGCCGGTCGACCGTGGCTAGGATACAGAGAGCACTGCTCTCTGTCCGGTCGACCGGTCGGTCGACCGGGGCCTTTCCAGAGAGTAGAGCTCTCTGGACGGTCGACCGGGTCGGTCGACCGGCCCTCCTGCCAGAACTGGCGTGCACGTCTGTGCACGTCGATCGACCGCCCGGTCGACCGGCTGAAGCCAGAACAGAAAAACTGGGACAAAAATCTTGGTCTTTTTGTTTGAAATAAAATCCCATAAAATCACAGAAAATCTACAAAAATAGTTTTACCAATATACTTTGATAAACAAACATGCTTGCACAAAATCAAGGCATGTTACAAATAATTTGGACTATTTTTTTAACTTGAAAATTTTGGTCAAAAATAAAAACTGTATTTTTCCAAAATTGATTTTTCCAAATCTTCTCCAAATACAAAAACAAGATATTAAAACTCTTTGAAGCATAGAGTGTATGGATATGATCCACTACACATACAAGATGAAATATTTATGTTTTTGACATTAAGCTCTAAATACGATTTATATAGTCTTTAACCAAAATCGTATTTTCCAAAATAAAAAGTCTTTTCTAAACTGAAAATTCTTTTATAAAAACTTATCTAAATCAAGAGTGTGTGTGTATAAATGTACTTGAGCAATCCACCAACTATTCTATCCTTTACATTTTAGCTAAAAACAAATCTTATAAAAACAAACCTAGACACAAGTCTTGATCATGAAGGTCTTCACTTGAAGTCTTCTCATCTTCTTGACTTGGTCCAAACTGTGCTAGCTCCAAAACTTGACTTTAAATCCTTTGTTGAAGCTACACACCTACTAAGATCTTGATCATGAATCTGTCACTAATTAAACACAAGATCATTAGTACTATAACTACATGAGTTGATCATCTTCAAAACTAGAGTGATGGGCCTTTGGGCCAACAATCTCCCCCTTTCTGATGATGACAAAACTCATGAAGTTATATATGCATGGATTAAAGTAAAGCTTCAAAGAAGCTCCCCCTTAACTCATGCATAACACATAAACATGAAAAACACCTAGAGGGGGGTGAATAGGTGTAAATGCTAATCTAGAAACTAAATGCTCTAAATGCGGAAGCTAATGCAAATTTTGCAACACACTTAATATAACACACAAGTGTAGCCGAATTCCCTGTGAAGGGCTCTGGACTAACTCCTCTTGATTCCCCTAGATATGGGTTGAGGTGCTATGTAAAGCTCTTGTGGTTAAGTACAAGTGAGGTACACACACACAACCAAGCATATAAAGGATATAGACAATATAAAATATGCAAGGCACAAATACAAGCAAGTATGAATGATTGGCAATATGAATAATGATGCTATGCACAACATAAATAAGAGAGAGAGTTGGAGAGACAATGGATCAAACGCAAAGGCCAAGATATGTTTCGAGGTTCGAGCACCTTGCTCTACATCCCCGCCTATACCACCGTGTAGGATTTTCAATCCACTATCTCCCACCGAGGGAACCTCCACCGAGGAGGATTTGTTACAACACTAGGAGTACCGAACTCCTCTCTCAAACACCGCCTCACAACCGAGGGGTAGGCCCGTAGCCAAACAACAACCAACACCTCTACCGAAGAGGGTTACAAACACCAACTCCACCTCTCACTAGAGGGAGCAAACAACAAGCCTCAACCTCTACCAAAGAGGGAGCAAACACAAAGCTCAACCTCTACCAAAGAGGGAGCAACCCAACAAGAATAAGGGTTTACAACTTGGTGGTATCTTTCAACCACAAACAATCTCTCTTTTCCACAAAACAAAGATCCTAAATAGATTAGGATAGAAGATAGCTCAAGTGTGGAAAACAAGGTGTTTTGAAAAACAAAAACTCAAAGAAATAATCTTGGGAAAACTCTTAAAGATAATGGAAATGAAGAACAAACACAAATCTCCCAAAATTCTATTTTCTTTGATTTTTTCAAAAACCTAAAACAAATAAGATGAATCCTTTTTGGCACAAAACTCTTTTGAAAACTTGTTTAAAATAGCAGAGAAAGTCAAGAAATTTTAGCTCTAAAAATCTTGGCCAAAACCCTAGAGAAATGGGGTTTATATAGGCCAAAACCGAAACTAGCCGTTAGGCTGATCTGGCAGCCTGACAGGCTAGCGGTCGGCCGGCCCGGCCGACCGCCAACGGTTAGAAATATGACCGTTGGGCAAACCGGTTGACCGCCCGGCGGACCGAAATAAACAGAGAGCACTGCTCTCAGTTACGGTCGACCGCCCGGTCGGCCGTCCCATGTGTCTGCCAAACGTGCACAGCTTGTGCACGTCGGTCGACCGCAAGGGTCGACCGGCCTTTGGTGCGGTCGACCCGTGCGGTCGGCCGACCTGGCCTGTCAGTCACTGTTCTGGGACAGAAACACATGTAAAAAATATTTCTAAAAATCTTTTAAGTCTTTGTAAAAATACCCAAAAATAGTTTTATCATTTTGCATTGATATATAAACATGTGATAAACATTTCTACTCAAATATCAAGCATATGAAACCATTTTTGTTTCTTAACATTTTTACCAAAAACCAAAACATGTATTTTTATCAAACTTGGATTTTTCAATACATGAATAGGAAAGTTAAGCATGCATGTATAGAATGAAACAACTATACATATATCAATTAAACTTATTTTGATCAACTATTCATGAAAACCAAAACCAAACATAAAACGTGTGTGTTTGTGCACTTGAGCATATCAACTATACTAAGCTTTACAAATAGATCTAAACACACTATCTAAACTAGGATACCTAAGTCTTCTTGACGATCTTCTATCTTCAAGTTGACTTGCTCCCAAACCTTGATCCACAAAGTGCAAAGGAATGATCTTTAAGCTTTGGCACCGGAATCACCATGGAAAACTTCTAAACTCTTTCTAGAAGCTAATCACCAACTAATATCTTGCTAATAGATCTGAAACTTAAATTCACAAGAATATTAGTAAACATAACTTCATGAGTTGATCATCATCCAAACTAGAGTGGAAGGCCTTTGGGCCAACAATCTCCCCCTTTTTGATGATGACAAAACTCATGGAGTTATATATGCATGGATTAAAGTTAAGCTTCAAAGAAGCTCCCCCTTAACTCATGCATAAACAAATAAACATAATAAATATGCAATGAAGGCTCTTAAACATGAATGCATATCTATGCATAAACAATAAAAAGGCTCTAGATACCCAATGAAATGTTCAAAAACAAAACATGCTCTAGATACCAATTAACAAATCATGCTCTAGATACCAATTAAAATCATAATATATGCAAAAACATAAACATGCATATAAACTCAAAATCTTTCTCCCCCTTTTTGTCAATCATCAACAAAGGGGTAAAAACAAAAACAAATTCTTCTATCAACAAAACATGATCTAGACACCAATGAAATGTGAAAGGTGCTCTAGATACCAATTAAATGAATAAAACTTTCCCCCTTTTTTTTTTTTAAATAAATGCAAACAAAGACATGCATATAAATCCAAATCCTTCTCCCCCTTTTTGTTCTATTCAAGGAAATACCAAAGGGTTTAAAAAAATTGTTCTCCCCCTTTTTGTCTAAAACACAAATGATGTAAATAAGGGGTAAATAACAAATCATAAGATGTACACTCAATTAAGATACCAAATGAAACATATATGTCAATGAAGTACATCTTGATACCAATTGAAAGTGAACATAAAACAATCAATAAGTGATATATGCGATATACATTCATGAAGAGGAAGACGCTAAGTTAACTTCCCTATACATATGCATTACATGAAGAAGGGATGATAAGGCCCAATTCACATAACACATATTATGTAATGCATAAGGAGAGATGTGAAGCTCCCCCTACACACGTGTATCGCATAAGGAAGAGTTATCAAGCTCCTCAATATAAGATACACTCAACATGAATCTATATGTAGAAGAGATGTTAAGCTCTCCTTGCATATAGGCAATGTAAATCAAAACTTTTGAATATTTCTTAAAATAGAATTTTTAGATATAAACATCTTGATATCAAAAGAGAGTATTTTCTTTTTAAGTCATATGAACAATTTTGATTGTGATATCATATGCTTAAAATAAACATCAAATTTCAAATCATAAAGTGTGGGAGTTGAAATCAAATACCAATTGAAATACAAAATCAAATTTTTCTCCCCCTTTATGAAATACAAACTAAAAACATGCGTAGGCTTGAAATAAGATACCAATTGAAAACTAACTCAATTGAAACATTATAATCATTATATTTTCAAGCTTAGCATAAACAAATATATATGTATGAAAATAGATACCAATTGATATTGATACCATTAGAATATGAAAGCATACATACATAAAACATATGAGTATACAAAAATGATCAAAATTGATACCAATTGAAAGAGTTCAATGATACCAATTGAAATAACACAATAAGCATGGCATAACTCATATCACAACGAAGAATACAAGCTAGTTAAAATGAAAAATTTTGTTAACTAGTACGAATCCTTCAAGCAAGGAATAAAAACAGATTATTTTTCATAAAACATGAAATTCACAAAATAACTAACACTCATAATCAATGAAGCATACAATGACTCATGAAAACAAAACATGAGTAAATAAGAAGGGTGAGTGCATCATCAAAAATGTGAGGATCATGATTATAAAAATATTCAATTAAGCTCAAAATTCCTTGAAACATGGAAACAACAAAACTTATTTAATCTTCAAGGTATATGTATGTCCTATACAAACTAAAGTATACATACATATCCAAACACAACGAGTCCACTAAGATATATGCATGAAGGCACGTGGCTCAAAAAGAATGTATATGTATAAACAATAATCTGGATAAAATAGACATATACATGAAGTTAAATAAATAAACACACAATAAAACCAAAAATGGGAATACAAGTTAAAATGTATGAATCATCAAAGTTACACTATACTAGCACATCTAATGGGTTCAAATATGCATTCAAGTTCAAACATATATAGATTTATTTGTGGCCCATAATATGTACAAGTATAAATCCTAGTGTTGACAAAAACTAACATTTAAACTAATATTCAAATCATGAAGCATCAAATGAAACATGAATAACAATTTTATTAAAACAAATCATGAAAAATCTAAAACACAAACTTCTAGGTATATATATGATTTATCCAATCCTAACAATACACATACATATCCCAAACGTAAAAGAGTCTAATAAGGATGTTTGCATGAAGGCAAAAGACTCACGGGTATACATGTATATTTATTAGATTTGAATTCAAAATACATATACATGAAGTAGAAACATGAAGGTAGGCAAAAACATGTATAAATGAAAGAATCATCAAAACTAACTTATACATGTGCATATAGTGGGTACAAATGAGCATGAAGTGCAAACATATATGAATCAATTTGTTCTCACTATTTGTACATGCATACATGCAAGTTTTGATAAAAACTACATTTAAATTAGTTTATACCACATGAAGCACTAAAACAATTAAAACATGATCATGCTAAAAATATCATGAATGAACAAGCATGAGCATAAATAAAATGGGAGTTTAGAGATCGTTACCAACTCCAAACCTCCAAAACATGGTGGTTGTCCCACCAAACTTCCCTTGAAAGTGATGCATCCAAATTGTTCTCTTTAAGCACGGAACGCATCCACTCCAAGGTACGGCAACTCTCACGTCATGTGAGAGCCCACACCTACATCAAAAATAGGAGGGGTGGTCTTTGGTACCCACATCTTATTGGGTCCATGGGGGTTAGTACCTTCTCTAACCCAAACAAACTTATTTGCTAAATTAGAAACATGTATACGATCATAGCAAAATTTAGCAAGGTGGCCCTTACGTCCACAATGTGTACAAGTGTACACATGAGCATACATAGTGTGATGGTGTCCATGAGGAGCATGTGTATGCCGTGGAGGGTGTGCATGAAAAGATGGAACTTGTTTCTTTCGAACCAAGGATTCCAAGCGTGTGTGGTTCATGGCACATTGGCTCATAGTGGAGCCCAAACAATCAACCTTCTTCTTAAGCATGGATATATCATTATCAATTAAAGAAGAGGTGGCACATGCAATAGGAGGTGTGCGTGATACTAACCTAGCATGGCAAACATGTGCATCAATATTATTTTGTAAAGAAACATTTTTCTTCAAACACACATCTAAATCATTTGAAATAGAAATTATTTTATTTTTCAAAGCAACATTCTGTTTAAAACAAAATCAATTTTTGAAGACAATTTTCATTTTTCTTTAAAATAGTATGGCAATCATTTTTAGATTTTAAAGATTCATTTTCTTTTAGTGCAAGATCAAGTTGAGATCTTAATGAATCCCTTTCATTAGAAATCTCCTCTTTCTCTTGCAAAACAACATCAAGTCTAGCAATCAAATTTTTATTTTCATTATTAATGCCTAGACTTTTCTTTTTCAAAATTTTATATTTTTCAAATAATTTTTCACAAACAATTGATAGTTCTTCATTTAAAGCATGGGCATCAACAAAGTTATTTAAAGAACTAGCACAATCATCACTATCTAGTTGAGTTTTCGATTGTACCTCAAGGGAGTCATTCCCTTGGACCATCAAGCATTGTTGTGGCTCGGATTCATCTCCACTAGATTCCTCCTCTTGTTGAATTGGCACTTGAAGCTCGGAGGTGGTGGTTGTGGTAGTCAACTTGTTCCACACTACAAAAGCGGAATCAAGGTTATAAACACGCATAAGATAATCTTTAGATAATGTGCTTCTAATGGCCTCAAGGGCTTGTGCATTGGCCCCTATATGCCTGCTATCACTAAGGTAGGATTCCTTGGTAATGGCAAGGTAAACCTTATGTCCTAGGTGTAGGATCGAGAGATGATGACTAATTGCGGAATTATCTCTTGTAGGCAACTATAGATCTGAAATAACTCAAGTCAACACAAATCTAAAAACTAGAAGGATTAACGTTAAGTAAATAAACAAAATAAATAACTTGCATGTAAAGGAAAACAAATCTCAGAAATTGACAAACGCAAACAAAGAGATTTATCCTGGTTCGGTCCTTGTGACCTACATCCAGTCCCCAAGCCACCCGCTTGAGATTTTCCTTTAACCTTGGTCCTGCCACCCAAAATCAATACAACATGTACACCACTTGTCGAATCCCCTTCGCCAAATCTGTACACCTTCTCTTCCACCAAGAGAACACCTTTTACCTTTGTACAACTGCCTCTACAACCAAGAAGCCTCCCGTGTACAATGGTCACCTTGTACAACTTGCCTCTTCAACCAAGAAGCCTCCCGTATACAATGAACACTTTGAGAATTACAACTCTTTTCCTATAGCCTTGATACTGAATGTGTATGTGGACAAGGTACAGTATAGGAAAAAAAAACTTCAGAAGACTTCACAATAGGAATGTCTTTTGGTGAAGAACTGAAGTGGGAAAAACAGTTTTCAGGTTTGCAAATTTTTTGGCTTTGGAAAACTGATAAAAACTCTTGGGAAATGGCCTTTGGTATAACTTCCCTATTTATAGCTGAAGACTAGGGTTAGTTAGGGAGTTATTGGTGCAATTTGAATCAAAGGAACGTTGAAAACAGTTGCACAAAAGACCAGATAATGAAAACTGTCCAACAGTCAGAACTGCCTATTAGTCGACTTGCTTTTTGAGTTAGTCGACTAACCTAGGCAAAATTCCTTCTATTAGTCGACTATGTTTAGCTATTAGTCGACTAGGTCAGTGGCCGTTGGAAGAACAGTTTCAAAATAACTACTTCAAGTCGACTGCAACTACTTGATAGTCGACTTGACAAGTTATTAGTCGACTTGGGGACAAGGGTTAGAAGACTAAAAAAGTCTATTAGTCGACTTGGTTTACTGTTTGGTCGACTAATTCAGAAACAGAGAGTTGGGTCAGATTCTGGACACTTGACTAGTCGACTTGGGTTTGGATCAAGTCGACTACACATGGGATTAGTCGACTTGACTTAGGTATAAGTCGACTAATGGACCAAAGAAGTGTGTGTTTGTGTCAAGGCTTTTACATGCTATTCCACATATACAACCCACACTCTATCAACTCTTCTTGGCACATCTTGATCATGTCGGACTCTTGATTCGTCATGTGTTAGAGCTTCAAATGAATTTGATCTTCACGAACGTCTTCATCGAAATAGGTTCCAACATTCTCCCCCTTTTTGATGACGACGCTTTGTGTGCACAAGTCCTCCCCCTGCAGAAAATATGTTATCTTATCCTCCCCCTGCAGAAATGGGTTATAACAGATAGAGAAATATTTTGTTCTCCCCCTGCAACAAATATATTAGTACATATATACATAGTTGATCTTTATCAAAAAATTTTTATATGGTACCTGCAAGATAAACGTTAGTTGGTACCAAATATAAAAGATCATATCTAACCTTTAGGACTCCAAATCCATTTAGAATTTGGTTTCCACCTGTTAGTATATACATAATTGCAAGAATCACATATATCATGCATGTATGAAGCAATATATGTATTTTTATCATAAAAGCTTAAGTTCTTAGGAATCCATATAAACTTACTTTTTACAAAAGAACTATATGGATTACTATAATATGAAGATTTTGCAACAAATCCAATACCATGTTTATCATGTGACAATTTCTGAAAAGATAATAAATCATTTAATTTTTCTTTTCCTTTATTAAACTTAGTCACATTTTGCAAAAGATCTTCATATTTATTTTTGAAAACTATCATGTCTTTATCCAATATAGAAATCCTATTATTTAAAGACTTAGTTTCCTTTTTCAGAAAAATGTTTTCTTTTATAAACTTCTCATTTTCAGTTTTCAAAGATGATATGACTTTTTCAGTTTCATCTTGTTGAGAATTTATAGAAGAACATTGTAATGCATAAACAGAATTTTCCTGTAAAAGTTTCTCATTTTCTTTTAACAAAAATCTGTTTTTCAGTTTTTCAATTTTCAGATTCATAAATAACTCATTAAATGCATCAGAGAGTTCAGAAAACGATACCTCTTCATCTTCTATGGCCATGTAACATAAGTTAACATGTTCAGTGGATTCTTCTTCATCAGAAGATGAGGAATCACTATATTCTGAAGATGCTTCGTAGTTCTTCTTCTTTCTGAACTTCTTACTCTTGTACTTATCTTTCTTCTTGAGCAAAGGGAAATCCATCTTCATATGTCCTGGTTTATCACAATTAAAACACTTGAATTTACCTTGCTTAAGAAATTTCCTGAACTTCTTTGAGAGCATTGCCATCTCCTCTTCGTCATCATTGTCCGTGTCGGAAGATGCATGGAAGGCGAGTTCTTTCTTCTTTAAACGGTGTTGTCGTTCGTCCTTCTTCCTTTCTTCTAACTGCACTTCATATGCCATTAGATTACCGATTAGGTTTTCTAATGTCATAGTTGAGAGATCATTCGCCTCTTCAATGGTGGTTGTCTTCTTCTCCCATTCTGGTGTGAGTGCACGAAGGATCTTTCGAACTCTTTCGACTTGGGTGTAGTCCTTTCCAAGGGATGCAAGAGTATTGGTGATGTCGGTGAATCTTGTAACCATTTCGGATATGGTTTCATTCTCCTCCATTTTAAATAACTCAAACCTGTGGACAAGAACAGATATTTTAGATTCCTTAACTTTACTAGTGCCTTCGTGTGTTACCTGAAGAGTATGCCAAATTTGATGTGCAGAAGTTGCTGTTGAAACACGGTTGAACTCTTCTTTGGTAAGGGCACAGAATAGAGCATTCATTGCTTTGGCGTCAAGGTTCGCGTTCTTCTTTTGATCTTCACTCCAAGCGTTGTAGTTGGTTGTTGGCTTGGTGTACGATGCTTCTACGATGTTCCAAAGGTCATAGTTGAGTGACTGCAAGTAGATCTTCATTCTACACTTCCAATAGTTGTAGTTGGTTCCGTCAAATAGCGGTGGACGTTGTGTAGAATATCCTTCTTTGAACTGGGATGATGAGAACTCCGTTGCCATCTTTGTTGTTGACTTGTATCCGCCCTGATATCAAATGTAGGATCAGAGCGTGTACTCCTGTTGATGAAGTAGAAATGTAGATGCCGGTTGATGACCCTCGCTCTGATACCAAATGTAGGATCGAGAGATGATGACTAATTGCGGAATTATCTCTTGTAGGCAACTATAGATCTGAAATAACTCAAGTCAACACAAATCTAAAAACTAGAAGGATTAGCGTTAAGTAAATAAACAAAATAAATAACTTGCATGTAAAGGAAAACAAATCTCAGAAATTAACAAACGCAAACAAAGAGATTTATCCTGGTTCGGTCCTTGTGACCTACATCCAGTCCCCAAGCCACCCGCTTGAGATTTTCCTTTAACCTTGATCTTGCCACCCAAAATCAATACAACATGTACACCACTTGTCGAATCCCCTTCGCCAAATCTGTACACCTTCTCTTCCACCAAGAGAACACCTTTTACCTTTGTACAACTGCCTCTACAACCAAGAAGCCTGCCGTGTACAATGGTCACCTTGTACAACTTGCCTCTTCAACCAAGAAGCCTCCCGTGTACAATGAACACTTTGAGAATTACAACTCTTTTCCTATAGCCTTGATACTGAATGTGTATGTGGACAAGGTACAGTATAGGAGACAAAAACTTCAGAAGACTTCACAATAGGAATGTCGTTTGGTGAAGAACTGAAGTGGGAAAAACAGTTTTCAGGTTTGCAGATTTTTTGGCTTTGGAAAACTGATAAAAACTCTTGGTAAATGGCCTTTGGTATAACTTCCCTATTTATAGCTGAAGACTAGGGTTAGTTAGGGAGTTATTGGTGCAATTTGAATCAAAGGAACGTTGAAAACAGTTGCACAAAAGACCAGATAATGAAAACTGTCCAACAGTCAGAACTGCCTATTAGTCGACTTGCTTTTTGAGTTAGTCGACTAACCTAGGCAAAATTCCTTCTATTAGTCGACTATGTTTAGCTATTAGTCGACTAGGTCAGTGGCCGTTGGAAGAACAGTTTCAAAATAACTACTTCAAGTCGACTGCAACTACTTGATAGTCGACTTGACAAGTTATTAGTCGACTTGGGGACAAGGGTTAGACGACTAGAAAAGTCTATTAGTCGACTTGGTTTACTGTTTGGTCGACTAATTCAGAAACAGAGAGTGGGTCAGATTCTGGACACTTGACTAGTCGACTTGGGTTTGGATCAAGTCGACTACACATGGGATTAGTCGACTTGACTTAGGTATAAGTCGACTAATGGACCAAAGAAGTGTGTGTTTGAGTCAAGGCTTTTACATGCTATTCCACATATACAACCCACACTCTATCAACTCTTCTTGGCACATCTTGATCATGTCGGACTCTTGATTCGTCATGTGTTAGAGCTCCAAATGAATTTGATCTTCACGAACGTCTTCATCGAAATAGGTTCCAACACTAGGGTTTGTAAATAAACGGACATCCTAATCTTCCAAACAATGATGTTGGAAGGGTCAAACATAGGTGGGGTCATGAAGTCCATGGTAAACTATATGAGTGTGCAAACAAGCAAATGCAAACAATAGATTAGCAAACAAAAGGATCTCACTCCTAGGATGTTAAGCCTAATATCAGGAGCGTAGGCTATGATACAAATTGAAAAACACCTAGGGGGGGTGAATAGGTGTAAATGCTAATCTAGAAACTAAATGCTCTAAATGCGGAAGCTAATGCAAATTTTGCAACACACTTAATACAACACAAGTGTAGCCGAATTCCCTGTGAAGGGCTCTGGACTAACTCCTCTTGATTCCCCTAGATATGGGTTGAGGTGCTATGTAAAGCTCTTGTGGTTAAGTACGAGTGAGGCACACACAAACAACCAAGCATATAAAGGATATAGACAATATAAAATATGCAAGGCACAAATACAAGCAAGTATGAATGATATGGCAATATGAATAATGATGCTATGCACAACACAAATAAGAGAGAGAGTTGGAGAGACAATGGATCAAACGTAAAGGCCAAGATATGTTTCGAGGTTCGAGCACCTTGCTCTACATCCCCGCCTACACCACCGTGTAGGATTTCCAATCCACTATCTCCTACCGAGGGAACCTCCACCGAGGAGGATTTGTTACAACACTAGGAGTACCGAACTCCTCTCTCAAACACCGCCTCACAACTGAGGGGTAGGCCCGTAGCCAAACAACAACCAACACCTCTACCGAAGAGGGTTACAAACACCAACTCCACCTCTCACTAGAGGGAGCAAACAACAAGCCTCAACCTCTACCAAAGAGGGAGCAAACACAAACCTCAACCTCTACCAAAGAGGGAGCAACCCAACAAGAATAAGGGTTTACAACTTGGTGGTATCTTTCAACCACAAACAATCTCTATTTTCCACAAAACAAAGATCCTAAATAGATTAGGATAGAGATAGCTCAAGTGTGGAAAACAAGGTGTTTTGGAAAACAAAAACTCAAAGAAATAATCTTGGGAAAACTCTTGAAGATAATGGAAATGAAGAACAAACACAAATCTCCCAAAATTCTATTTTCTTTGATTTTTCCAAAAACCTAAAACAAATAAGATGAATCCTTTTGGCACAAAACTCTTTTGAAAACTTGTTTAAAATAGTAGAAAAAGTCAGGAAATTTTAGCTCTAAAAATCTTAGCCAAAACCCTAGAGAAATGGGGTTTATATAGGCCAAAATAGAAACTAGCCGTTAGGCTGATCTGGCAGCCTGACAGGCTAGCGGTCGGCCGGCCCGGCCGACCGCCAACGGTCAGAAATATGACCGTTGGGCAAACCGGTCGACCGCCCGGCCGACCGAAATAAACAGAGAGCACTGCTCTCAGTTACGGTCGACCGCCCGGTCGGCCGTCCTATGTGTCTGCCAAACGTGCACAGCTTGTGCACGTCGGTCGACCGCAAGGGTCGACCGGCCTTTGGTGCGGTCGACCCGTGCGGTCGGCCGACCTGGCCTGTCAGCCACTGTTCTAGGACAGAAACACATGTAAAAAATATTTCTAAAAATCTTTTAAGTCTTTGTAAAAATACCCAAAAATAGTTTTATCATTTTGCATTGATATATAAATATGTGATAAACATTTCTACTCAAATATCAAGCATATGAAACCATTTTTGTTTCTTAACATTTTTACCAAAAACCAAAACATGTATTTTTATCAAACTTGGATTTTTCAATACATGAATAGGAAAGTTAAGCATGCATGTATAGAATGAAACAACTATACATATATCAATTAAACTTGTTTTGATCAACTATTCATGAAAACCAAAAATCAAACATAAAACGTGTGTGTTTGTGCACTTGAGCATATCAACTATACTAAGCTTTACAAATGGATCTAAACACACTATCTAAACTAGGATACCTAAGTCTTCTTGACGATCTTCTATCTTCAAGTTGACTTGCTCCCAAACCTTGATCCACAAAGTGAAAAGGAATGATCTTTAAGCTTTGGCACTGGAATCACCATGGAAAGCTTCTAAACTCTTTGTAGAAGCTAATCACCAATTAATATCTTGCTAATAGTTCTGAAACTTAAATTCACAAGAATATTAGTAAACATAACTTCATGAGTTGATCATCATCAAAACTAGAGTGGAAGGCCTTTGGGCCAACAAAACAAATAGATATGCAATAACGCTCATAAACATGTATGCAAATGTATGGAGATAAAACATGCTAACAAGCATAAAACACATCAAATTCTTTTTCTCCTATTTGCAAAACAAAACATATATGCATAAACATAAATACTACTCCCCCTTTATGAATAAAGTAAGGAAAACATGCATATATATACCAAATACTTCTCCCCCTTTTTGTCAATCATCAACAAAGGGTTAAAGTAAAAACAAAATCATCAAATTTTTCTCCCCCTTTTTGTCCGAAACATAGAATCAATAAAGGGGTGACATCAAACAAATCAATAAAAGGTTATATGCGATATACATTCATGAAGAGGAAGACGCTAAGTTAACTTCCCTACATATATGCATTACATGAAGAAGGGATGACAAGCCCCAATTCACATAACACATAATCTGTAATGCATAAGAGGAGATGTGAAGCTCCCCCTACACACGTGTATCACATAGAGAAGAGTTGTCAAGCTCCTCAATACAAGATACACTCAACATTAATCTATATGTAGAAGAGATGTTAAGCTCTCCTTGCATATAGGCAATACAAATCAAAACAATTTTTTTTAATTTTTCTCAATAAAACAAATTTTGAGATATCTTAGTAAATATAAAAAAATTTTAAGGCACCACTTGTAATCAAAGTTAAGATACCAATTGTAAAAAAAATCATGTTGATACCAATTGTAAATAAACATTACAAATTTTGAATTTTTCAAATAGGTAATACATATTGATATCAATTGTAAATTAATAACAAATTTGAAATTGAAGCATATTGATATCAATTGAAAAACAATGCATAAGCTTTATTAAAAATGTCAATTGAGATACCAATTGAAAATAAAGTTTTAGATCAAGCTTAGCATAAACTAATTTTGTGCTTTAAATATGTAAACCCATTGTAAAGCAAGCACATGAAAATCATATATATGTATGAAAAATAGAATACCAATAAAAATTGATATTATGGAAATAATGAAGCATACATAATAGAAAACAAAATATGAGTATATACAAAATTATCAATTTAGATACCAATTGAAGAGATCCAATGATACCAATTGAAAATAACAATGTAAATCAAGTATATAACTCACAACCTACCACCCTTTATATGCACAAGGTAAAGGATTTTTCAATAAAGCTTACAAGGCATACTCGCCCAGCTATCCACCCATAGATGGTGTAGGAAGGGGTTTTCGAAAATAGTATTTGAAAACATTTTATAGTGAAAACCACTACCCAATTGAAGAATAATAACTAGTTAAAAATAATTTTTGAAACACTAGTTAAAGATCCTTCAAAAACATCAAAACATGTATTTTTCATAAATTATACTAAATACACAATAGATGACACTCAAAGACTATAAAACTCAAAAATATGTTCATGAACCAAGGTCATGACAAAACAAATAAAGTGTGAGTGTTCAAGAATCATGTAATTAGCATTTTCATGAAATTAATCAATGAAGCTCAAATCAAACATGAATATTATTTTATCAAACAAAACATGAAAATTCATTTTTCATCTAAAAACAAACTTCTAGGTATATGTATGATCTATCCAATCCTAACAATACACATACATATCCCAAACATAAAAGAGTCTATTAAAGATATTTGCATGAAGGCAAGAGACTCACGGGTATACATGTATATTATTAGATTTGAATAAAAATTACATATACATGAAGTAAAACATGAAAATAGGCAAAACATGTATAAATGAAAGAATCATCAAAACTAGCTTATACATGTGCATATAGTGAGTACAAATTAACAATGAAGTGCAAACATATATGAATCAATTTGTAGTTCACTATTTGTACATGTATAAATACAAGTTTTGACAAATACTACATCTACCATGTATATACCACATGAAGCACAAAACTACATAAAACATGAACATGCAATATGATATTATGAAAATAAAAGCATATACATAAATTAAGAGTTTAGAAATAGTTACCAACTAGGGAACTATGTTCCAAATCTCCAAACATGGTGGTTGACCCACCAAACCTCCTTGATAGCGATGCATCTATATATGTGTCCATCAAGTCCATGTGCATCCACCATCAAGGCACCATCCCTCTCACGTTTTGTGAGAGCCCTCACCTACATCAAAAACACAAGGTGGGAGTTTTGGTACCCATTTTTTCTTGGGTCCTTGGGGGTTAGCTTTGTAAGGAACCCAAACATTTTTATTAGCAAAATTTAAAACATTTAACTTATCATAACAAAATTTTGCTAAATGGCCTTTGCGGGCACAATGTGTACATTTGTACACCTTAGGATGCTTATGAGTGTGAGTGTGATCGTGGCGTGCAACATAAGCAAATGCATGATGATGATGTGCATGAATATGTGGAGTTTGTTTCTTAGAAAACAAAGACTCCAATTTCTTATGGTTGAATGCACATGAGCTCAAAGTGAAGCTAAAACAACTAATCCTATTTTTCAAAACATTAATCTCACTATTATCAATGGTGGCATGTAAAGCACGGTGAGATTGTGAAACATTTTTCTTATTCTTTTTCGAAACATTTTCTTTTTCATTATCAAAAAATTTTCTTTTAAAGAAGTGTTTTCTTGAAAAGCAACTTCTTTTGTTTTCCACCAAAATAACTTTATTTTTCAAAATAGTGTTTCCTTCACATAAATCATTTAATTTAGACATCAAGGAAACATTTCATTTTTCAAAAATTCTTTTTCTTTTTCAATGCATGCAACTTTATTTCTAAATGAATCATTTTCTTTTAGCATGCAAACAAAATTCTTTTTCAAATTTTTATTTTCCTTTTTAATCATGTCATATTTTTCAAGGAGTAGTTAACAAAATGAAGTAAGCTCATCATATGACATGTCTTCATCATCTATCTCGGATTCGGTGTTTACCTCAAGGGGGTTATCCCCTTGGACCATGTAGCACACGTTGGAGATGTCGCTTCCAACATCCGAGTCACTCCCCGCATAGTATTGATTATTTTCGCCAAGGGAGAGGAGGGTGTTCCAAACTACAAAAGCCAAATCAAGATTAGCAACCCAAGATAAATAATCATCATTTAGGGAAGATCTTAAAGCATGTAGGGCTTTTGCATTAGCCTCAATATTTTTGCCATCTAAACAATAAGAATCTCTAGTAGTGGCAAAATAAACATGAATGTCTAGGGCCTTGAGGAATAAATACATCTTAACCTTCCAAGTTTGGATGTTAAGAATGTCAAAAGTGGGTGGTGACATGAAATCCATGGTGTGTGTACAAATATTGTGATTAGCCTAAAAAATGAGGATCTTTAACTCTAGGTTGTAAGACCCAAATCAAGAGCACTTGGCTCTGATACCAATTGTAAAATCACCTAGAGGGGGGGTGAATAGGTGATGGCTAATCTAATGGTCACTAAATGCGGAATTAAAAACTATTATGACCTAAACAAACTATTTAAACTAAACACCACGTATAACACAAGAGTGTTGCCGAATTCCCCGTGACGGGCTCTGGACAAACTCCTCAAGATTCCTCTAAATAAGAGTTGAGGTGCCACGTTGGCTCTCTTGGTTGAATACAAGTGTTAGCAAACAATCCCCAAGCATATACAATAAAGCACACAATGAATATCAAGCATATAAAGATAAACACAATAATAATATGCAAGATATAAACAAGGAGATAGAGAGAGAGAGTGAGCAATCGCAAACACAAGGGATTTGTTTCGAGGTTCGTGCACCCTTGCTCTACATCCCCTCCTTCGACACACGAAGGATTTCCAATATAATCGATCCCCCGGATCACTCGGTGCCGCAACACCTACAAGCTCTCGGACTCCCTAGTCCGTACACACCGCAAGCCCACCGGCTCACCGAGACCGCACCTCAAACACTGAGTTCCCACTAGAACCCGAAACACCGAGTCCCCACTAGGACCCGAAATAATGCGAACACACACGTCCGCCTCCTCAAAGTACAAAGTGAAACTTTGGTGATCACAACTCTTGATCACCTAAAATCCTCTCACAACAAACTCCTATAGGAAGATATAGCAATGGATAGCTCAAGTGTTGTGTGAGAAAACAAGGATGGAAATGGTGGAGAAAAACTCAAAGAAATCACTTTTACACTCTTGATAAAACTTTCCTTTTGATTGGAAATATTTGCTTTCAATTTTGTGGAGAAAAACCTCTTGTAAGGGTAGGAAAAACTGGCCCAAAAACTCTCCTCCAATCTTATATAAAACAGCCCCCAAAAGCCCCTTTTTATTGAGCTAGAAAAACTAGTCGTTGGGGTCTGACAGAGCTGTCAGTCGACCGTCCGGTCGACCGACCAACGGTCATTTTTCAGACCGTTGAGCCAGCGGTCGACCGCCCGGTCGACCGTGGCTAGGATACAGAGAGCACTGCTCTCTGTCCGGTCGACCGGTCGGTCGACCGAGGCCTTTCCAGAGAGCAGAGCTCTCGGACGGTCGACCGGGTCGGTCGACCGGCCCTCCTGCCAGAACTGGCGTGCACGTCTGTGCATGTCAGTCGACCGCCCGGTCGACCGGCTGAAGCTAGAACAGAAAAACTGGGACAAAAATCTTGGTCTTTTTGTTTGAAATAAAATCCCATAAAATCACAGAAAATCTACAAAATAGTTTTACCAATATACTTTGATAAACAAACATGCTTGCACAAAATCAAGGCATGTTACAAATAATTTGGACTATTTTTGTAACTTGAAAATTTTGGTCAAAAACAAAAACGGTATTTTTCCAAAATTGATTTTTCTAAAACTTCTCCAAATACAAAAACAAGATATTAAAACTCTTTGAAGATAGAGTGTATGGATATGATCCACTACACATACAAGATGAAATATCTATGTTTTTGATATTAAGCTCTAAATACGATTTATATAGTCTTTAACCAAAATCGTATTTTTCCAAAATAAAAAGTCTTTTCTAAACTGAAAATTCTTTTATAAAAACTTATCTAAATCAAGAGTGTGTGTGTATAAATGTACTTGAGCAATCCACCAACTATTCTATCCTTTACATTTTATCTAAAAATAAATCTTATAAAAACAAACCTAGACACAAGTCTTGATCATGAAGGTCTTCACTTGAAGTCTTCTCATCTTCTTGACTTGGTCCAAACCGTGCTAGCTCCAAAACTTGACTTTAAATCTTTTGTTGAAGCTACACACCTACTAAGATCTTGATCATGAATCTGTCACTAATTAAACACAAGATCACTAGTACTATAACTACATGAGTTGATCATCATCAAAACTAGAGTGATGGGCCTTTGGGCCAACACATGTGTTAGCTCCAAAACTCTTTTGTTGAAGCTAAGAACCTACTAAGATCTTGATAGTAAATCTGAAACTACATAAACATAAGATCATTAGTACTATAACTGTATGAGTTAATCATCATCAAAGTTAGAGTGATGGGCTTTTGGGCTAACATTATGTTCTGTCTAGAGATCCTCCCTACCATTTAGCATATATGACACGTCTTGCAAAACTCAAAGGCATCTTTGAACAAAGTTGGCTAATAGAACCCACCTTGTAGTACTTTTTCAGTAGTTTTGCGAGGACCAAAGTATCCACCACATGTAAGCTCGTTACCAAAAGACAGAACACTCTTAATCTCCTCATCGGGAATGCATCTCCTAATGATTTGGTCGGAACAATACTTGAAAAGATATGGTTTCTCCCAGAAGAAATATCGGACTTGAGATAAGAACCGGTAGATATCTTCTTTAGACCAATGAGATAGAGTTTGGTTCGTGACTAAGTAGTTTACTATGTTAGCGAACCAAGGTTCTATAAAGACAACCAAGAGTTGTTTATCAGAAAAGTTATCATTGATGGGCAGTTCACTGCATGGTGAGTTTGGGATGCGCGAGAGATGGTCAGCAATGATATTTTCTACGCCTTTCTTATCTCGAATCTCGAGATCAAATTCTTGAAGAAGCAAGATCCAACGAATTAGTTGGGCCTTAGCATCTTTCTTCGCCATAAGGTATCTTAGCACTTAATGATCGGTGAAAATGGTAATTTTGGACCCAAGTAGGTAGGGACAGAATTTCTCTAATGTAAATATTACAGCTAAAAATTTCCTCTCGGTTGTAGTGTAGTTCAATTGCGCATAATTGAGAGTCCTACTTGAGTAGTAAATCACGTGCTACTCATTATTTATGCATTATCCTAAGATAGCGCCTATAGAAAAATCAGAAGCATCACACCTGATTTCAAACGACTTTGACCAATCCGATGCAGAGATGATTAGTAAAAAAATAATCTTATTTTTCTACTTCTTCCAAGCATTAAGACACCCACAATCGAAAGTGAAGGGTATGTCCTTAGCTAAAAGGTTAGTTAAAGGGCCTAGCAATTTTGCTAAAGTCTTTAATGAACCTACGATAAAAACTGGCGTGTCCTAAAGCGGATCAGATATCTTTAACATACTTCGGCACTGGGAGTTTAGTTATGACCTCAATCTTGGGTTTATCCACTTCAATTCCATTCTTAGAAATCTTATGACCGAAGACAATTTCATGTCTTACCATGAAGTGGCATTTTTCTCAGTTCAGTGTCAGATTTTTCTCGGCACAACATTGGAGGACGAGTTCGAGATGGAGAAGTCATTGACCGAATGAGTCTCCATAAATGGAGAAATCATCCATGAATATTTCCAAAAATTGTTCCACCATATCAGAGAAAAGACTTAACATGCAACATTGAAACATTGCTGCGGCATTGCAGAAGCCGAAAGACATTCGACGATAAGCAAATATCCCAAATGGATATGTGAAAGTGGTCTGTTCTTGGCCAAAGAGAATCTGATTATACCACAAGTAACCATCCAAGAAATAGTAATACTCGTGGCCAGCCAAATGTTCAAGTATTTGGTCAATGAAAGGAAGCGGGAAATGGTCCTTACAAGTTACTGCATTTAGCTTCCTATAGCCAATGCAAACTCGAATCTTCGTGGGAAACAGAGCTTGAACCAACTCTTTGTTCTTGTTTTCCACTAGAGTGAAACCGGGTTTCTTTGGAACCATGTGGACAGGACTGACCCATTGGGTATCGAAAATGGGATAGATTATCCCATTGTTTAAGAGTTTCACAATTTTAGTATAAACAGTCTCTTGCATTATATGGTTTAACCTATTTTGCGGGTCTCTTTTTGGTGTCGCTTCTTTTGAGATGAATATGATGTTAAACTATGCTAGACTAAATCCCTTTATGTCGGTCATAATCCAACCATTGGCTTCCCAGTATTTCCTAAGAATTGTCTTACGATTTTCTTCTTCCCCGTCATTTAAGAGGGATGCAATTTGAAAAACACCTAGAGGGGGGTGAATAGGTGTAAATGCTAATATAGAAACTAAATGCGGAAGCTTAAAACAAATTTACAACACACTTAATACAACCAACAAGTGTAGCCGAATTCCCCGTGAAGGGCTCTGGACTAACTCCTCTTGATTCCCCTAGATAAGGGTTGAGGTGCTATATGAAGCTCTTGTGGTTAAGTATAAGTGAGGCACACAAGCACACAAGCATATAATAGATATGGCAATATGAATCAATGCTCAACACAAGCAAATATGATATGATGATATGAATGATGCTTTGCACAATTAAAAGAGAGAGAGGGTTTAGAGGCAATGGATCAAACGCAAACACAATGATATGTTTCGAGGTTTGAGCCCCTAGCTCTACGTCCCCGCCTTCACCGAGAAGGATTTCTAATCCACTAAAGGAGTACCGAACTCATCTCTCAACCTTACAATGCCACCGAGGCAATACAACCACAATCCACCTCTACCGAAGAGGGATAAGGCCCGTAGCCAACAACCAAACTCCACCTCTCACTAGAGGGAGCAAACCACAATCACCCGATCAACCTCTACCAAAGAGGGATACGACAAAAGCAAGGTGTTTACAACTTGGAGGCTCAATCAACCTCAAACACTTCTCTTTTTTCACAAACAAAGATCCTAATAGATTAGGATAGAAGATATAGCTCAAGTGTGGAATCAAGGTGTTTTTGGAAATCAAATAACAAAGAAAAACTACTTGGGAATCTCTTGTAGATGATAGAAATGAAAATCCAAAACAATATCCCAAAAACTAGTTTTCTTTGATTTTCCAAAACCCTTGAAAAACAATAAAGATGAAATCTTTTAAGCTCTAAAATACTTTTTAAAACTTGTAAAAACACTTCAGAAAAGTAGGAACTTTTTCTCTTGAAAATCTTGGCCAAAATCCCAAAGAAATGGGGTTTATATAGGCCAAACAGAAAACTAGCCGTTAGGCTGATCTGTCAGCCTGACAGGCCTGCAGTCGACCGCCCGGTCGACCGCCAACGGTCCCAAATATGACCGTTGGGGCATCCCGGTCGGCCGCCCGGTCGACCACCCAGATACAGAGAGCAAAGCTCTCTGGTCCGGTCGACCGAGCGGTCGACCGGCCCATTGCCTGCCTAGACGTGCACAGACCTGTGCACGTCGATAGACCGGTCGGTCGATCGTCTCTGGCATACGGTCGACCGTGCCGGTGGACCGCCAAAGCCTGGCAGCCAATTTCTGGGTCAGAAAATCATGTTAAAAATATTTTAATAAATCTTGTAAAAACTTCTAAAAATCCCCAAAAATAGTTTTACCATTTTGCATTGATATATAAACTTGTGATAAACATTTCAACTCAAATATCAAGCATATGAAACTATTTTTGTGTTTTATCATTTTTATCAAAAACCAAAACATGTATTTTATCAAACTTGGATTTTTCAATACATGAATAGGATAGTCAAAATAAGTTTGTCTAAGAAGTTTAAGCATGCATGTATAGAAAGAATACATCTACTATACATATAAACCATTTAAACTTATTTTGATCTATTATTCATGAAAACCAATATCAAAACCAAAACGTGTGTGTGTTGTGCACTTGAGCATATCAACTATTCTTATCTTTACACATGGATCTAAACACACTAAACTAAAACTTGGATACCTAAGTCTTCTTGACGATCTTCAATCTTCAAGCCGACTCGATCCCAAACGTGATCCACCGAGTGCAAAGGTATGATCTTGTTGCTCGGGCACTGGAATCACCATGTGAAAGCTTCCAAACTCCTCTTTTTGAAGCTAATCACCAACTAATATCTTGCTAAATGATCTGAAACTTAAAATCACAAGATTATTAATAAACATAACTACATGAGTTAATCATCATCAAAACTAGAGAGGAGGCCTCTGGGCCAACAATCTCCCCCTTTTTGATGATGACAAAACTCATGGAGTTATATATGCATGGATTAAAGTTAAGCTTCAAAGAAGCTCCCCCTTAACTCATGCATAAACAAATAAACTAATAAACATAAATATATGCAATGCATCAACATGCATAAAACAAATAAAACATGTTCTTATACTAATTGAAATTTTCAAAACAAAAACAAAACATGTTCTAGATGCTCTAGATACCAATTAAAATATCTAGATACCAATTAAACTTAATATATGCAAAAACATAATTATGCATATAAAACATGTACCAATCATGCATATATAGAGAAGATTTTGAATTTATATGCATGTTAAACTCTCAAATAATTCTCCCCCTTTTTGTCAATCATCAATAAAGGGGTAAAAGCAAAACCAAATCAATAAATTTTTCTTCTCCTTTTTGTCTAAAACAAAAAATATCAATATAGGGGTGACAATCAATTAAGATATCAAATGAAAATATGTCAAAGAAGCATCTTGATACCTGATAGGTAGTAAAAAGTGCATATTTATCAATACATTTACTATCACATTTTCATATTTATTCCTATAATTTTGCACATTTACTAATATTTTATTATTTATTGTGTGCAGGCCTTGAGTAATTAATTAAATAAAGGAATAAAGCCTTAAAGAAGCCCAAAAGCCCATGTTCAAGCCCAATGCAAAAGTTGCAATTATCAAATGTCAAAATTGCAATTACTAAGGGCAATAGTTGCAAATACTAAAAGAAGAGGGAAGGATAGACTTCTATTCAACCCTAAATGCTTGCAGGATGAGGATAAAAGCCAAAGAAGAGAGTGCAAAGATAACAAATTCGTTGTTAAAAGATATTGGAAGATTTGGATTTAGGGTAACTTGCTTCCCAAGTTATCCTGAAATCTCAAAATAAAGAGTCAGGATACAACTTCCAGACTGATAAACCCAGATGGACGGACCAGAGGAGGCCACGCGCGAAAGCGCGTCGCCAGCTGACAATACTTGGCCGCGGAAACGCGGCCAAAGCCGCGTTTTCGCGGCAATCCGGATGAGACTGGGCAACTGTTTTCTTGGAGGAATCGTACTGGGACTCTACTTCCTTCTGCACCTATAAATACCCCTGCAGAGCAACAGAGAAGGGCGTCCAGCGTAGTACAGAGCTAAATCTAGGGTTTTTCTTAGGCTTTGTAGTTTGTAAATTAGGTTTTTCTTTTCTTTGTAATTTTTATTTTTCCTTTATGTAACTGAGAGTAGAGGATGCTTTCATGGAGGAAGGAGATCATGCTTGTACTGAAGTGACATCGGTGTAAGTCAAACTTTTCTTCCATTGTTAATAGAATCAACTAAAGGTTTGTTTTTGTTCTTCTATTCTTGTTTTATTTTTGTTCTCCTATTCTTGTTTTATTTTATTTTTTCTCTCTGATGTCTTATAAACCATGAGATCTGATCGCTTCGAGACTGCTTAGCCGAAGAAGTGTCCTTGATGGCCTATGGTGATGAACAAGCCTTCTCTTGCTAGTATAGTTTGTCTTTTCTTTTCGTAGTGTAGATCGTGAAGAGGGAAGATCCTATACGCAATGCTTGAATGCCTTCAAAGACAAGGTAAGTCGTTGCAACGGATCAAAGGTAAACAGGGCAGAAGAGGTAGGTATGTGTTTTTTTTAGTTTATAGTTTTCTTTCTTTTATTTCTTTAGTTTAGATAACCAACACAACATCTTTCTAATCTCTTTCACACTTCTTCATTGTAAATACCATTGTAAATAACAAAATAAATAAAAAAGAGATAACTTACTAAACAAGCTCCATCGCTAGTCCCTCCCTATGGATCACGACCCGCATAGCCATTGCTACAGCGGATAGAATTGAGCACCTTGCACATCTCTATTTCTAAATCTAAAATTCTATATTTTGTGTGCAGGGAAAATCTCAATCAAAATTTGGCGCCGTTGCCGGGGAGGGACGGTAAGTATTCTCTAAAAAAATAATAATAAATAACTAATTCTTTTATTCTTTCTGTTTGCAGGTTTGGAGAACAGGAAAACTAACAGCAGCAAGGACATATAGCAACTCTGTGCCTCTGCCCTCGAAGGCAGAGCAGCAGAGCCTACTATAGTGCCGCGCAAACGCGGCAATAGCCGCGTTTCCACGGCCTTAGTAGTGAACTACTCACTAAGGTTTCAGCAGGTTGCTGTAAATTGAAAGATTTGTTTACTGTTCTGTTAAAATTTGCTCTGTGATAAACCTGTATACTGCTAATTAATTAACAGTAACCTATTTGTTGAAAAAATAAAAAAAATTAGACTCTTGCATCTTAGGCACGTGTCTATTTAATTTTTTTAATTTTTGTTGAAGAGTGCTGGAGACAAGGTACGTTCGCATTGCATATAGACTAGGAAGCACCCTTGGCTGATTTTCTACTTTGAGTGAATATTTGTCTAATGCTTTACACTTGCACTAAATTGACTTAAGGGCTTGTCCTATAAATAAGATAAGGTGGGGATTTCATCACCCTTCCTTGGCCCACAAACAATCTCCTCACTCACTAACCCAAGCCTAACTAAAAATGAGTAGATGTTGGCCCTAGGGACATCTCGGACTCAATTAGGAGATTATCCTAAGGGGGAACAGTGTTGGAATTTGACTCCTGCCAAATCAGTGTCTAGAAAGGGGATTGAGGGCCGAAAGCCCGAAGATTGGTGGTTATTTAATTAAGGAACGTCTTTGACGGAAAACCTCCCACCAATCTTGCCCTGACCTGGCTGATTAACTTGTGGTCAAAGTCTGCACCCTACCTCCCGTGGACAGTCTAACCAGTTAGGAGTCGTCTAGGTCATAGGTCTACCCTAACTTAAGTTAGAATTTTTTTCTTTTTTTGTTTGCTTATTTGTTTGTTTTCTTTTTCTTTGTTTGTGTTTGTGTGATATGGCATATAACAACATTTTTCCAATTTTAATCCATATTACACACCAACCTCTTTTTCGGATATTACCAACCCGGCATATCATAACTTTGACCAACCTAGTGTGCCGGAATGGTCTTATCCGAATGAATATAACCCATGCCCCCCATCTTATGACCATAATTTCCACAACGATTTCAACTCTTCACAGAGTTCATGGGGTTTCGCTTCCCCTGAGTCCAATTTTCAACCAACTTATCCTCCGTATCCACCTTGTCCACAATATTTCCAAGATTCATACTCAGATCCACCCATTCAGAATAGAAAACCATCTATCTTGGAAATGATGAGTATGTATGAGTCCAAGCAACAACCACCATCAATCTTAGACATGATGATGCGTGAGTCCAAGCAACAGTCACAGAATCTGACCGACTCACAACTTCATCATGATTGTCTCAACAACACTTCCTCTTTTCAAGTCCAATCACAAAATGATGCACCAATCGACTACGAAAAGATGCTTGAAGCCATGACTCAAGCTAGATTAGCTCGTGATCATGAAATAGATATGATGGTTCAATCTTTACGTTCTCACCGTTCGGCCATTTCTGATATCGCTAACCATTCTGTTAGAGCCGACGAGCCACGTTGTTTTGGACAATAAGATTCTAATTCAGTACCATCATTTGAACTTGCAGAAACTCCAATTTTTGATAGTTTGGCAAGTTATTCCTTTCCTGAAATAGAACTTGAGCATGAATATGATCATGATCTCCCACTTGGTGATTCAATTCTACTTCCTGATTCAATAATGACTTCGGTGTCTTCACCTGATTTTACTTTTCCCGAGTCAACATTGGATCCTGTGCCAATTCATCATGAAATTGAATCACCCATTTTTGATGATCATATTAAACTTGACCAATTTTATAATTTTGAAAGTCCCATGGATAAATTGGCAAGTTCTCATTTTTATGATATTGAACTCAATGAGATATGTGACCTAGATTCTCAAATCTGTGATCAAGTTCAAATTCCCGAATCATTATTGACTCCTGTTTTGTTACCCAACTTAGGTAATCTTTTAGAGTCAGTTTTGATTCCCACACCTATCATTCCTGAACTTGAATCACCGATATTGAGTCACATTCCATTGTGGGAAAATGATTGTGGACTTGAGTTTCAACTTCTTGATTTGGACCCACTTCTTGAACCAAGCCCGACTCCTGAACCATTACTTGATTTAAGTTTCTTTCCTGAGTCAGTATTCGTTCCCACACTTCTGACGTCCAAGTCAATCATTCCATCTTTTCACACTCCATTTTGGGACAAGGCGGTTGACACAATTGACTCTGAAAATAATTATGAAATTTGGAAATTTGATGGGGTGGAATTGTTAAAAAATGATAATACATACATTCTAGTAGGTTATACAAGAGAAATTTCTGGTGGGTTCCTCCGAACCACATTATCTTGATTGGGTAGCAACGCTTGGCCCAATTAGACCACCACCGGAACCACCACCTTGAGGTAACATCTGCCTTCCCTTTCTTCTTTTTCATGCATATATGCATACATTCATACATTGAGGACAATGCATGAGATAAGTGTGGGGGGAGGCTTTACTAACATACTAACATAGGTAGAAACTAACAAAAAATTTTGCTAATAAAAAAAAATTTGCTAAAAAAAAAATTTAAAAAAAAGGACAATATTTTGACTTATCTTTTGAAAGAAATCTAAGTTAGTCTTAAGAATTAGGAAAATCATGATTAGGATTTCTAAAAACTTAGTCAAAATAAATAAATTGTTGAATTTTTAGGTATAGGAGGAGAAATTGAATAAGTAATTAGTCTTGATTTTTACCTTAATAAAATGTGCATACCTAATGCATATCTAGGATTCTAAGACAAAGACCCTTGTGCCTCATATAAAAAAAATATATAAAAATAAAAAATAAAAAAATAAAAATCACTAATTAAGCTGGATACATGTGCCTCAAGAAGCATAAGTATTCACGCCTAAGGGTGAGTTTATAAATAAGCGTCCTTAGTTTTGTGGCCTAGTTCACTCGAATTTAAGTCCGTAGGGTGTTTTCTCACCCGGTGCCCTAAAACCAACCAGTTTGGGAGCCACCGACTTTAAGTTCGCTACATGGGTGGATTAGAAAGCCTAAGAAAATTAAGAAATATTATATATGTATTAACACATCTAATAGTCAATTAGTTAGGTATGAGGGCCTCAAGAAGTCTTGATACTTACACGAAAGAAAATTAGATGAGTTATACATATTAAAAAAAAAAGAAAGAAAAAAAATATAATAATAATAAAGAGGCATGAGAGTCCAAGTTAAGGAATTCCTAGTAAAAATTCACAAGGATGCATATGACTTAGGGTAACGAAAAAGACTATACAAACATTCAATTTTGACCCTTACCTAAAAAGGAAAACAATTTACTATATAAAGACTAAGTTTAAGAATGAATAAAAATGAGGATCCTAAAAACTTATAGATTACTTAGTCTCTTCAAACGTATTTCAAATATTTTCCATTTTATGGATTTTGTGGGTGTAATCCGCTGAAAACCCTCACGAGACAACACTCGTCCTCTAGGGTAACCTAGAGGTTTAACGGCTTGTTGCACGTGCTAAGTGCAACCGTGATTCCTACGAAAGTGAGTTAGGATAGATTAATTTTTCTTTTCTTTGTGATTTTTACTCGAGGACGAGCAAAAAGATAAGTGTGGGGGTGTGATAGGTAGTAAAAAGTGCATATTTATCAATACATTTACTATCACATTTTCATATTTATTCCTATAATTTTGCACATTTACTAATATTTTATTATTTATTGTGTGCAGGCCTTGAGTAATTAATTAAATAAAGGAATAAAGCCTTAAAAGAAGCCCAAAAGCCCATGTTCAAGCCCAATGCAAAAGTTGCAATTATCAAATGTCAAAATTGCAATTACTAAGGGCAATAGTTGCAAATACTAAAAGAAGAGGGAAGGATAGACTTCTATTCAACCCTAAATGCTTGCAGGATGAGGATAAAAGCCAAAGAAGAGAGTGCAAAGATAACAAATTCGTTGTTAAAAGATATTGGAAGATTTGGATTTAGGGTAACTTGCTTCCCAAGTTATCCCGAAATCTCAAAATAAAGAGTCAGGATACAGCTTCCAGACGGATAAACCCAGATGGACGGACTAGAGGAGGCCACGCGCGAAAGCTCGTGGCCAGCCGACAATACTTGGCCGCGGAAACGCGGCCAAAGCCGCGTTTCCATGGCAATCTGGATGAGACTGGGCAACTGTTTTCTTGGAGGAATCGTACTGGGACTCTACTTCCTTCTGCACCTATAAATACCCCTGCAGAGCAATAGAGAAGGGCGTCCAGCGTAGTACAGAGCTAAATCTAGGGTTTTTCTTAGGCTTTGTAGTTTGTAAATTAGGTTTTTCTTTTCTTTGTAATTTTTATTTTTCTTTTATGTAACTGAGAGTAGAGGATGCTTTCATGGAGGAAGGAGATCATGCTTGTACTGAGGTGACATCGGTGTAAGTCAAACTTTTCTTCCATTGTTAATAGAATCAACTAAAGGTTTGTTTTTATTCTTCTATTCTTGTTTTATTTTATTTTTTCTCTCTGATGTCTTGTAAACCATGAGATCTGATCGCTTCGAGACTGCTTAGCCGAAGAAGTGCCCTTGATGGCCTATGGTGATGAACAAGCCTTCTCTTGCTAGTATAGTTTGTCTTTTCTTCTCGTAGTGTAGATCGAGAAGAGGGAAGATCCTATACGCCATGCTTGAATGCCTTCAAAGACAAGGTAAGTCGTTGCAACGGATCAAAGGTAAACAGGGCAGAAGAGGTAGGTATGTGTTTTTTTTAGTTTATAGTTTTCTTTCTTTTATTTCTTTAGTTTAGATAACCAACACAACATCTTTCTAATCTCTTTCACACTTCTTCATTGTAAATACCATTGTAAATAACAAAATAAATAAAAAAGAGTAACTTACTAAACAAACTTCCATCGCTAGTCCCTCCCTGTGGATCACGACCCGCATGGCCATTGCTACAGCGGATAGAATTGAGCACCTTGCACATCTCTATTTCTAAATCTAAAATTCTATATTTTGTGTGCAGGGAAAATCTCAATCAATACCAATTGAAAGTAAACATAGATCAATAAATAAAGGTTTATGCTATATACATTCATGAAGAGGAAGATGTGAAGCTTCCCTACATAGATACATTACATGAAGGAGGGAAGACAAGCCCTAATTCACATAATATACACTATGCAATGCATAAGAGGAGATGTGAAGCTCCCCCTACACACGTGTACCACATAAAGAAGAGATGTCAAGCTCCTCAATACAAGATACACTCAACATGAATCTATATGTAGAAGAGATGTTAAGCTCTCCTTGCATATAGGCAATACAAATCAAAACTGTTGTATTTATTTTTAAACAAAATTTGGAGATACCAAATTAAAACATTCAAATAAACATCTTGATATCAAAAGAGAGCATTTTTCTTTTTAAGCATATGATATCAATTTAAAATTTTATTTTCTATCATAAAGCAAGGGAGTGGAAATACAAATACCAATTGAAATATGAAAATCGAATTTTCTCCCCCTTTATGAAATACCAACAAAACACATGCATAAGCTTGTTTAAGAATACCAATTGAAAGCTAAATCAATTGAAACAAAAATGGAGCTCAAGCTTAGCATAAACAAAATATATATATGTATGAAAAATTTATACCAATCGAAATTGATACTATTGGAATGTAAGCATACATACATAAAAATATATATGAGTATACAAAATTGTCAATATTGATACCAATTGAAAGAATCCAATGATACCAATTGAAACAACAATAATGATCAAGGTATAACTCATATAACCTATCCTCCCAATCATGTTCAAGTTTAAAATGATTTTCACTATAAAGCATACATGAGCATGATCGCCCATCCATCCGCCCATGGAAGGTAGGGGTTTTCAAAAATAGGTTTAAAATTGAAGTATGTTTGAAAAACTCTACCATAACGAAGAATACCGTAACTAGTTATATGAAAAATTTGTAAACTAGTACGAAATCCTTCAAGCAAGGAATAAAACAAAATTATTTTTCATGAAACATGAAATCCACATGATAATCAACACTCTAAGCCAATGAAGCATAAATATGACTCATGAAAACAAAACATGAGTAAACAATAAATGTGAGTGTACAAATACAATGTGAAGATCATAATCATGAAAAAATATTCAATTAAGCTCAATTATTCCTTTAAACAAGAAAATCATCAAAACTTATTTAATCTTCAAGGTATATGTATGTCCTATACAAACTAAAGTATACATACATATCCAAACACAACGAGTCCACAAAGATATGTGTATGAAGGCACGTGGCTCAAAGGATATATATGTATAACAATAATTTGGATAAAATGGACATATACATGAAGTTAAACATAAACATATGGAAACATGGAGAACATGAAAAACTAAATTTCCATTAAAACAAATTTCGTTTCAAGGTATATGTATGATTTGTCAACACAAGAAGTATACATACATACCCTAAACACAATTTGAGTCCATATATATAGATTTGCATGAAAGGAAAATGACTCAAGAGGTATACATGTATATCTTAAAGTTTGGCAAAAAAACACATATACATGAAATGAAAACTCATACACATAAAACAAATCCAAAAATGGGAATACAAGTTTAAAATGCATGAATCATCAAAACTAGACTATACTAGCACATCTAATGGGAACAAATAAGCAATCAAGCACAAACATATATAGATTTATTTGTGACCCACTATATGCACAAGTATAAATCCTAGTCTTAATGAAAACTAACATTTAAATATATATTCAAATCATGAAGCATCAAAAACAAGATAAAATCATCATGACAAAACTAAACATGATTATTATGTAAATCCACATGTCATTAGAACTATGATGTACATGATAGCAAAACTAGGGTGAGAACACTAAATATGGGTCCATATAAGCATGGGTGTCTCAAATACTATACATGTATGTCATAAGTCTAATTATCATGGCATTTTCATAATAATCTAAAAACAATAAATCATGCTATAAACACTAATTACGAAAGCATGTAAACAATAATTAGGAGTTAGAGACCGTTACCAAAACCTATGAGGTAACTCTCCATGTCTCCAAAATAAGGTGGTCCTCTCCACCAAACATCACTTGAAAGTGATGCATCCAAATAATTTCCATGAAGCTCGGAACGCATCCACTCCAAGGTACCGCCACTCTCACGTCATGCGAGAGCCCACACCTACATCATAAACAAGAGGGGTGGTCTTTGGTACCCATATCTTTTTGGGTCCATGGGGGTTAGTCCCTTCTCTAACCCAAACAAATTTATCTGCTAAATTACAATCATGTATTCTATCAAAGCAAAATTTAGTAAGGTGGCCCTTACGTCCACAATGTGTACAAGTGTACACATGAGCATACAACGTGTGATGGTGTCCGTGAGGAGCATGTGTATGCCGTGATGGGTGTGCATGCATAGATGGAACTTGCTTCTTGTGAAACAAGGATTCCAAACGTGTGTGGCTCTTGGCACATTGGCTCAAAGTGGAGCCCAAACAATCCATACTCTTCTTTAAAACATTTATATCATTTTTAATCAAAGAAGAAGTGGAGCATGCAAGGGGTGATCTAGGTGAAACTACCCTAGCATGGCAAACATGAACATCAATCTTATTTTTCAAAGAATTATTTTTATTTAAACAAATTTCTAACTCTTTTGAAATAGAAATTATTTTGTTTTTCAAAGAAACATTCTCTTTTAAAACAAAATCAACTTTTGAAGACAATTTTTCATTTTTCTTCAAAATTATTTCACAATCATTTTTATTTTTCAAAAATTTATTTCTTTTAATGCAAGATTAAGTTGAGATTTTAATGAATCCCTCTCATTAGAAATCTCCTCCTTTTCTTGCAAAATCATGTTAAGTCTAGAAAGCAAATTTTTATTTTCATTGTTAAGGCCTAGACTTTTCTTTTTCAAAACATTATATTTTTCAATTAATTTTTCACACACAATAGATAGTTCTTCATTTAAAGCATGGGCATCAATATGTTCATCACATGAAGAACTAGCATTATCATTATCTAGTTGAGATTCCGATTGTACCTCAAGGGAGTCATTCCCTTGGATCATATAGCATTGTTGTGGCTCGAATTCTCCACTAGATTCCTCCTCTTGTTGGATTGGCATTTGAAGCTCGGAGGTGGTGGTTGTGGTCAACTTGTTCCACACTGCAAAGGCGGAATCAAGATTAGAAACAAGCAAAAGATATTCTTTATTTAATGTGCTTCTAATGGCCTCATGGGCTTGTGGATTGGCCCCTATATGCTTGCTATCACTAAGGTAGGATTCCTTGGTAATGGCAAGGTGAACCTTATATCCTAGGGGTTGTAGGTAAATGGACATCCTAGTCTTCCAAACAACAATGTTGGAAGCATCATACATAGGTGGGGTCATAAAGTCCATGGGTCCAAACTATATGTGTGCAAACAATGAAAGTGTTCAAATGCAAATGATAGATTAGCAAACAAGGATCTCACTCCTAGGATGTTAAGCCTAAGTATCAGGAGCGTAGGCTCTGATACCAATTGAAAAACACCTAGAGGGGGAGGTGAATAGGTGTAAATGCTAATTTAGAAACTAAATGCGGAAGCTTAAAACAAATTTGCAACACACTTAATACAACCAACAAGTGTAGCCGAATTCCCCGTGAAGGGCTCTGGACTAACTCCTCTTGATTCCCCTAGATAAGGGTTGAGGTGCTATATGAAGCTCTTGTGGTTAAGTATAAGTGAGGCACACAAGCACACAAGCATATAATAGATATGGAAATATGAATCAATGCTCAACACAAGCAAATATGATATGATGATATGAATGATGCTTTGCACAATTAGAAGAGAGAGAGGGTTTAGAGGCAATGGATCAAACGCAAACACAATGATATGTTTCGAGGTTCGAGCCGCTAGCTCCACGTCCCCGCCTTCACCGAGAAGGATTTCTAATCCACTAAAGGAGTACTGAACTCCTCTCTCAACCTTACAATGCCACCGAGGCAATACAACCACAATCCACCTCTACCGAAGAGGGATAAGGCCCGTAGCCAACAACCAAACTCCACCTCTCACTAGAGGGAGCAAACCACAATCACCCGATCAACCTCTACCAAAGAGGGATACAACAAATGCAAGGGTGTTTACAACTTGGAGGCTCAATCAACCTCAAACACTTCTCTTTTTCCACAAACAAAGATCCTAATAGATTAGGATAGAAGATATAGCTCAAGTGTGGAATCAAGGTATTTTTGAAAATCAAATAACAAAGAAAAACTACTTGGGAATCTCTTGTAGATGATAGAAATGAAAATCCAAAACAATATCCCAAAAACCTAGTTTTCTTTGATTTTCCAAAACCCTTGAAAAACATTAAAGATGAAATCTTTTAAGCTCTAAAACACTTTTTAAAACTTATAAAAACACTTCAGAAAAGTAAGAATTTTTGCTCTTGAAAAGCTTGGCCAAAATCCCAAAGAAATGGGGTTTATATAGGCCAAACAGAAAACTAGCCGTTAGGATGATCTGTCAGCCTGACAGGCCTGCGGTCGACCGCCAACGGTCCCAAATATGACCGTTGGGACATCCCGGTCGACCGCCCGGATACAGAGAGCAAAGCTCCCTGGTCCGGTCGACCGAGCGGTCGACCGGCCCATTGCCTGCCTAGACGTGCACAGACCTGTGCACGTCGGTCGACCGGTCGGTCGACCGTCTCTGGCATACGGTCGACCGTGCCGGTCGACCGCCAAAGCCTGGCAGCCAATTTCTGGGTCAGAAAATCATGTTAAAAATATTTTAATAAATCTTGTAAAAACTTCTAAAAATCCCCAAAAATAGTTTTACCATTTTACATTGATATATAAACTTGTGATAAACATTTCAACTCAAATATCAAGCATATGAAACTATTTTGTGTTTTATCATTTTATCAAAAACCAAAACATGTATTTTATCAAACTTGGATTTTTCAATACATGAATAGGATAGTCAAAATAAGTTTGTCTAAGAAGTTTAAGCATGCATGTATAGAAAGAATACATCTACTATACATATAAACCATTTAAACTTATTTTGATCTATTATTCATGAAAACCAATATCAAAACCAAAACGTGTGTGTGTTGTGCACTTGAGCATATCAATTATTCTTATCTTTACACATGGATCTAAACACACTAAACTAAAACTAGGATACCTAAGTCTTCTTGACGATCTTCAATCTTCAAGCCGACTCGATCCCAAACGTGATCCACCGAGTGCAAAGGTATGATCTTGATGCTCGGGCACTGGAATCACCATGTGAAAGCTTCCAAACTCCTCTATTTGAAGCTAATCACCAACTAATATCTTGCTAAATGATCTGAAACTTAAAATCACAAGATTATTAGTAAACATAACTACATGAGTTAATCATCATCAAAACTAGAGAGGAAGGCCTCTGGGCCAACACAATTATGACAGAAAAAGTCTATTTTTCTCCAAGATAGATGTACTTGAGATGCGCAAGTGAGGCTTTCAACTCTAAGAAAGGGGAAGACTTATTGGAAGAAAGAGTCAAGTTTATTGACTCCACAGTTGGTGAAATAGGATTTGAGGCCCATTTCACAGCAGACTCGACAATCTGATAAAGGTTAAAATTTTCAGACTCTAACTCAAAGTTATAATCAGTTTCTAGTTCCAATTTTTTGTTGGCCCAAGAGGTTACACTCTCCAATTGTTTTGTGTTTTGATGATGACAAACCAAATTAGTGCTATTTGGTACTAATCATTTGATCAAGATGAGTTTCAGGTTTTGTACCATGTTTAGAGTCCATTCGCTTAGCTATTGCAAGAACTTCTAAGTTCCACAAAGTAAGGAAGGCAAATTGCACATCAAGAAAGGATCAAAGAAGAGAAGGCTCTAGCAAGGCATTGGATGGCTCAAAGACTTGAAGATAGCACAAGAAGTCTTCATGTAATTTGTTTTTCAGTTTATAGTATGTTAAAGAATAGTGGATAGGTTTGAAGCTCTATCACACACGTTTTTGCGCACATGCTCATTCCAAAATAATTTCTTATAAATTATACAAAAATATTTTGCATACAAGATTTTGCCTACAGATATATATTTATGTTTTATACTAATCCCTGTTCAAAAGTATTTTTGTTAAAATCAAAATCCTCTTGTTTTCTTTTTAAAATTGACTTTTTGACCCGATCCGGTCGACCGGGCCGGTCGACCGAGTCTGTGTCAGTCTGGTCCGGTCGACCGGACCAGTCGACCGAAGTCCTGGCAGATGCATGTATCCGTGTGCACGTCTGTCGGTCGACCGGGGCTGTCGACCGGACTATTATTTTTTGCTCACAGGTTTTATCAGTCGACCGGGTCGGTCGACCGCTAGACTATAACGGTCAAATTTTTATCCTACCGGTCGACCGGCCCGGTCGACCGATGTAGCCGTTGAACAGTAACGGGCAGATTTTTTAAGAGCTGTTTATTTTGTCTTTTGTGTTTAAAAATTCGTTTAAGGATATATTTTGATCTAATTACCTCCTAAACATCAGTAAATATGTTTTATCCCTAACCCTATCCCTCTCCTATAAATAGGGGTGTTTGGGGAGAGATTGGTTACAACAACAATTTGCTAAAAATTCAAAAGTTTAAGGCTTTCAAAGTTCTTGGTTTTTGAGCTAAATTCTCTCAATTTCTGAAGGGTTTTCAAAAGTTTTCTCTGATTTCAATTTCTTTTCCTTACACACAAAAGAGCTTCATTCCTACTCAATATTCTCTAAGGACCTTTGTAAGGGAAGAGATATTTGAAAGAGAGAGTTTGTGGTCTTTTGACTACCAAGGAAATTACTTGTACTTGAGATTGTAGGAGTTGGGTACTCCATTGTAATTGTTCTTTGTGATAGTGGAAGTAGCTAGAATCCTTCTGGGGAAGGCGGGGAGTAGAGCTGGGTGCTCGAACCTCGATAACATATCCTTGTGTTTGCGATTGGTTTACATTCTTGCATTTCTTACTCTACTTTGCTTGCTCTTATAATTGCTCATCATATTCATTGTCATACTTACTTTCTTGCATTCATCTTGTGACTCTTGCTTGGTAATTGTTGTAGCTTTAAATTTTTTAATTTGCCCTTGATTAGCATTGTCACCTATTCACCCCCCCTCTAGGTGACTTTTCAATTGGTATCAGAGCTTGGACTCTAGGTTTGGCTTAACATCCATAGAGAGATCCTTAAATATTGCTAATCAACATTTTCATTCATCCATTCATACACTAGTAAACATGGCCGACAACATTAAAACCCCACCTAAATTTGATGGACTCAACTTCCCTATTTGGAAGGTTAGGATGACTATCTTTTTGCAATCACTAGGTAGTTTAGTGGCTAAGTCTTTGACCAAACCCTATGTAGCACCCAATGAAGATGAGAGCACTTGGACCGACTTCAACTTTAGAGAATATGAGGCTAACTCAAAAGCCCAAAACTCCCTTTTAACCGCCTTGAATGAGGATGACCTTACACGGGTAATTCATTGCCAATCCGCCTATGAGATTTGGCAACACTTATTGGTCACACATGAAGGGACTTCACAAGTCAAGAGAGCTAAGATAGATCTCTTGAGGTCTCAATATGAATCATTCAAAATGCTTGATGAAGAATCCATTGATTGTATGATTACTCGTTTCACTAAAATTACAAATGGTCTTTCTTCATTAGGTGACGTCATCTCCAACGATCAAAAGGTGCGCAAAGTGATACGGGCTCTTCCACCATCTTGGGAGATCAAGGCCACCACCTTAAAGGAATTAAATGACAAGGACGAGATGGACATCATTAGTCTCATTGGGAACCTAAAGACCCATGAGATGGAGAAGAAAGCAAGAGATGAGGCTACTACTTCAAAGAAGAAATCCATAGCCTTCAAGACTTCTTCCACCAATGATGACGATGAAGAAGACGAAGAAGAAGATGAGGAGCTAACTCTACTTGTGCGGAATGTCAAAAGATTGTACCGGAAGAACAAGTTCAACTTCCGGAGAAAATTCGAAGGCAAAGAGGAGCGGAGGATCATATGCTACAATTGCCGCAAACCCGGACATATCATGGCGGATTGTCCGGAGTTCAAGAAGAAGATGACTTCCTCCTTCAAGCCAAAGAAGCCGGAGGAAAAGAAAGCATACAAAGCTACGTGGGATTCGGAAAGCGAGTCCGAAGAGGAGGTGGATCAAGCTAACATGTGTTTCATGGCAAACACACCCAAGGTAACCCCTCAATCTCATGATGATGAAGATGATGAACTAAGTAAGGAAGTTCTAGTACATGCCTTTGTAGAACTTTCTGAAACTTATGATAATAAGAAACTTGAATGCTTAAAATTACAAAAAGAAGTTGCTTTTCTTAAAAATCAACTTGCCATTGTTTCTAAAGAAAAAGATGACATTTCTTCTAATTTCATTTCCATGCAAAAAGAATTTTGTGCCTACAAGAGTTCTTGTAAGGCAAAATGTCCTATTATTGATGAAAAAGAAATTTCTTCTTTTAAATCCAAAATGAATGATTTTGAAAAAGTGTTAAATGATTGTTCTTTTAATACCAAGAAACTTGAGAACATGTTTTCTAAGAAGCACACTTCACATGCTAACACTTCACAAGCTAAGAACTCTCATGCTCACACCACACAACACACACATGTTAAATTCTTTCATGCTCACAATGCCCATGCTCACAAATCACACACTCATTATGCTTTTAAATATGGTAGAGTATATAGATGCACAAATTGTGGTAAACATGGACATTTAGCTAAGTTTTGCTATGATCAACTAAATAGAACAAATAATCTTGTTTGGGTCAATGACACTAACCCTAGAGGACCCACGAAAATGTGGGTACCAAAATCAAGTCTTAAATTGTTTGATGTAGGTACACACCAAAGCTCCAAGACGTAGGGAGCGGTGGTACCTTGATAGTGGTTGTTCAAGACACATGACATGGGACATCAACAACTTCACAACCCTATCAAGGTACATGGAAGGTGGCTCCGTCACCTTCGGGGATGACTCCAAAGGAACTATCATCGGTATAGGTAACATTCAAATTGGTGCATCTCCTATTATTGAGAATGTTGTTTTAGTAGATGGTTTGAAACATAATTTGCTTAGCATTAGTCAACTTTGTGACCGTGGACTTAAAGTTGTTTTTGATGATACTTCTTGCAAGATTTTTGATGTTAAATCTAATGATTGTATTCTTACCGGTTTCGTGATAATAATGTTTATATTATTGACATGCTTAATTTAGATTGTTCTACTAAATGCTTGAATGCTTTTGATGAAAATTGTTGGCTTTGGCATAGAAGACTAGGACATGCATCTTTTGACCATATTTCTAGAATTAATTCAAAGGAATTGGTGAAGGGTATACCTTACTTGACTTTTGAGAAAGACCGCATTTGTAGTGCGTGCCAACTTGGGAAACAAACCAAGTCTTCCTTTAAACCAATCAAGGATATCATGTCAACTAGGCCTTTAGAATTAATTCATATGGATCTTTTTGGACCAACTAAAACTAAGAGTTTAAATGGAAGTAGATTCGCATTTGTTTTGGTTGATGATTTCTCTCGTTTTACTTGGGTTTTCTTTTTGCAAAATAAAGATCAAACTTTTTCTCATTTTAAGATTTTTCGAAAAAGAGTTGAAAAAGAAAAAGGTTTTCCGATTTTGAGAATAAGGAGTGATAGAGGTGGTGAGTTTATTAACCAACTCTTCATGACTTATTGTGATGAAAAGGGAATTAAGCATGAAACGTCTTGTCCTAGAACTCCACAACAAAATGGAGTTGTAGAAAGGAAAAATAGAACACTTCAAGAGATGGCTAGGACAATGATAAGTGAGTATGACCTCCCTCAATATTTATGGGCCGAGGCCGTAAACACCGCATGCTATATATCGAATCGTATTTATTTATGCAAAAATTCTTCAAAAACATCATTTGAAATGTATCATTCTAGAAAACCAAATGTTGCATATTTTAAAGTTTTTGGATGCAAGTGTTTTGTTTTGAATACTAAGGATAATTTGGGTAAATTTGATGCTAAGGCTTATGAGGCTATCTTTGTTGGATATTCCTCTACTAGCAAAGCATATAGAGTTTTCATTAGATCTTCTCAAACCATTGAAGAATCCATGCATGTTAAGTTTGAAGAATCTAATGTGTTTGTTGAGAATGTTGTAGAGTTTGAACCATTAGGTGAAGACATGGAGAGACTATCCTTGAAGGACTCACCCGCTCAAGAAGAAAAGCTAGATCCTATTGGTGAAGTTCAAGAGGATAAGGAGGAAAGCACTCAACCGCTTCCTAAAGCTTGGAGATACGCTACAAATCATCCTAAGGAGCTCATCTTGGGTGATGCATCTAAAGGAGTCACAACACGCTCCAAACTCCATGACCTATGTGGTAACTTTGCTTTCATTTCTCATTTTGAACCCAAAGGCATTCTCAAAGCCGAGACGGACCCATATTGGTTGCTTGCCATGCAAGAGGAACTCAATCAATTTGAGCGCAACCAAGTTTGGCACCTTGTTCCTAAGCCCCACGATAGACCAATAATTGGTACTAAGTGGATCTTTAGAAACAAGATGGATGAGTCCGGAAATGTCATTAGGAATAAAGCTAGGTTAGTGGCCCAAGATTACACTCAAGTTGAGGGAATTGACTTTGAGGAGACCTTTGCACCCGTAGCACGGCTTGAAGCCATACGGATGACACTAGCTTTTGCATGTTTTAAAAATTTTAAACTTTTTCAAATGGATGTGAAAAGTGCATTTTGAATGGTTTTATTAATGAAGAAGTTTATATTGCTCAACCTCCCGGTTTTGTTGATCATGTTCATCCCGATTATTTTTAAACTTGATAAAGCTTTGTATGGATTGAAACAAGCTCCAAGAGCTTGGTATGAAAGGCTTTCTAGTTTTCTCATTTCAAATGATTTTATTAAAGGCAAAGTAGACACAACTCTTTTTACTAAGCATGTTGATAATGATATTTTAATTGTGCAAATTTATGTTGATGATATAATTTTTAGATCTACAAATGAGCTTTTATGCAAGGATTTTGAGAAGGTAATGCAACTAGAATTTGAAATGTCTTCCATGGGTGAGCTAAATTTCTTCCTTGGACTCCAAATCAAGCAATTGCAAGACGGAACCTTCATTAACCAAGCCAAGTACGCAAAGGAGCTAGTAAAGAAGTTTGGGCTTGAAGGATCAAAGGCTTGCAACACTCCAATGGCAACTACAACCAAGCTTGATAAGGACGAACAAGGTAAAAATGTTGATATTAAATTATATAGAAGCATGATAGGAAGTCTTTTATATTTGACGGCAAGTAGGCCGGATATCATGTTTAGTGTGTGTATTTGTGCTAGATTTCAATCGTGTCCTAAAGAGTCTCATCTTATTGCGATAAAACGCATTATTCGTTACATTAAGGGCACTATTGGAATGGGTCTTTGGTATCCAAAAACTATAGATTTTTCAATGACTAGTTATTCGGATGCCGACTATGCGGGTTGTAGAGTAGATAGAAAGAGTACTAGTGGGACATGTCAATTTCTTGGTAATTGTCTTGTTTCATGGTCCTCTAGGAAGCAAAATTCCGTAGCTCTCTCAACCGCCGAGGCGGAGTATGTTGCCGCGGGGGCTTGTTGTGCACAAGTCCTTTGGATGAAACATACTCTCTTTGATTTTGATTTGCACTTTGATCATATAAAAATATTTTGTGATAATACTAGTACTATACACATGACCAAAAATGCAAATCAACATAGTAAGACCAAGCACATTGAGATTAGATATCACTTTCTTAGAGATCATTTTGAGAAAGGTGATATAGATATTGATTATGTTTCCACGGATTTACAACTAGCCGATATTTTCACTAAACCTCTTGATTTTGCTAGATTTTCGTTTATTTGTGGAGAACTTAATGTTTGTATTATTGAATAGACAGGTTTTTTTTCATAACCCTTTTTGATGTATGACAAAAAGGGGGAGAATAAGTTTACATGACAAAAATAAGTTCATTTGGTCTTGGTTCCATATGAATTTATATGCTTTAATTTTAAGATTTGTTTTATGAATTTATATGTTTTGTTTTATGAATTCTTGTGTTTTAGTTGTTTTGGTATTTTTGGTATCAAGAGCAATTTTTGAGCTTTATATATTTGTTTTAATTAGTTTCAATAATTGGTGCATCATTTCAATTATTGGTATCTAGAGCATATTCTTGTGTTTTATGTATAGCATAATTTGAGGGGGAGTTTTCTCCTCCCTATATTTTTGTTAATAGCCTATTTGTTTTGTCATCATCAAAAAGGGGGAGATTGTTGGCCCAAGAGGTTACACTCTCCAATTGTTTTGTGTTTTGATGATGACAAACCAAATTAGTGCTATTTGGTACTAATCATTTGATCAAGATGAGTTTCAGGTTTTGTACCATGTTTAGAGTCCATTCGCTTAGCTATTGCAAGAACTTCTAAGTTCCACAAAGCAAGGAAGGCAAATTGCACATCAAGAAAGGATCAAAGAAGAGAAGGCTCTAGCAAGGCATTGGATGGCTCAAAGACTTGAAGATAGCACAAGAAGTCTTCATGTAATTTGTTTTTCAGTTTATAGTATGTTAAAGAATAGTGGATAGGTTTGAAGCTCTATCACACACGTTTTTGCGCACATGCTCATTCCAAAATAATTTCTTATAAATTATACAAAAATATTTTGCATACAAGATTTTGCCTACAGATATATATTTATGTTTTATACTAATCCCTGTTCAAAAGTATTTTTGTTAAAATCAAAATCCTCTTTGTTTTCTTTTTAAAATTGACTTTTTGACCTGATCCGGTCGACCGGGCCGGTCGACCGAGTCTGTGTCAGTCTGGTCGGTCGACCGGACCAGTCGACCGAAGTCCTGGCAGATGCACGTATCCGTGTGCACGTCTGTCGGTCGACCGGGGCGGTCGATCGGACTATTATTTTTTGCTCACAGGTTTTATCGGTCGACCGGGTCGGTCGACCGCTAGACTATAACGGTCAAATTTTTATACTACCGGTCGACCGGCCCGGTCGACCGATGTAGCCGTTGAACAGTAACGGGCAGATTTTTTAAGAGCTGTTTATTTTTGTCTTTTGTGTTTAAAAATTCGTTTAAGGATATATTTTGATCTAATTACCTCCTAAACATCAGTAAATATGTTTTATCCCTAAACCCTAGCCCTCTCCTATAAATAGGGGTGTTTGGGGAGAGATTGGTTACAACAACAATTTGCTAAAAATTCAAAAGTTTAAGGCTTTCAAAGTTCTTGGTTTTTGAGCTAAATTCTCTCAATTTCTGAAGGGTTTTCAAAAGTTTTCTCTGATTTCAATTTCTTTTCCTTACACACAAAAGAGCTTCATTCCTACTCAATATTCTCTAAGGACCTTTGTAAGGGAAGAGATATTTGAAAAAGAGAGTTTGTGGTCTTTTGACTACCATGGAAATTACTTGTACTTGAGATTGTAGGAGTTGGGTACTCCATTGTAATTGTTCTTTGTGATAGTGGAAGTAGCTAGAATCCTTCTGGGGAAGGCGGGGAGTAGAGCTGGGTGCTCGAACCTCGATAACATATCCTTGTGTTTGCGATTGGTTTACATTCTTGCATTTCTTACTCTACTTTGCTTGCTCTTATAATTGCTCATCATATTCATTGTCATACTTACTTGCTTGCATTCATCTTGTGACTCTTGCTTGGTAATTGTTGTAGCTTTAAATTTTTTAATTTGCCCTTGATTAGCATTGTCACCTATTCACCCCCCCTCTAGGTGACTTTTCATTTTTCTCTTTGTTCACTAGTCAAGTTCTCAATGAGGTGACTTCAAATGTTAGATCCTCAACATCACGGGGTTGCTTTCCTAGGTTGAAGACATTGATTTCTCTAGTCATGCCTCCAAAAGTCAACCTCATGGAACCATTCCTATATTTGATAATAGCATTTGTAGTAGCAAGGAATGGGTACCCTAAGATAAAGGGAGTTTAAACCCTAGGATTGGACACAGGTTGTGTCTCAAAAACTATGAAATCAATGGGGTAGATAAACTTCCTGCCCCAGATAAGGGCATCATTAATTTCTTTCTTAGAAACTTTCACTGAATGGCCAGCCAATTGGATGGTGACTCTAGTTGGACTAAGATCGGCCAACCCGAGTTGTTGATAAACTCAGAAAGGGAGCAAGTTAATACTTACCCCCGAGTCAAGAAGTGCATGACTAATCTCAGCTTGTCTTATAGTGCAGACAATGGTGGAACATCCCGGATCCTTTAACTTGATAAGGATTGGACCCGATAGTAGCACTAATATTAGTGGCTAAGAAGACTTTTTTGGGTACATTAGTCTTTCTCTTCCTGGTCCACATGTCCTTAAGAAATTTTGCATAAAATGGGACTTGTTGGATTGCATCAAGAAGTGGGACGTTTATCTTCACTTGATTGAAGATCTCAATTATCTTATACATATGTGAATTTTGCTTATTGTTCTTAAGCCTATTTAGAAATAGTATTATAGACTTATGCACCTGACTGGCTGACTTGTCTTTTTCAGACACATTAGATTGGGAGGGATTGGAACTAGATGAAGTAAATACTTGTGTGTTGTTGTGTTGAATGAGATTCGGTGGCATAAACACATAATTATCAACTTTCTTTCCTATCCTCAATGTATGAACAACATTACAATGATTAAAACTGTTGATCCTCAGCCAAATTAACTTTGTTAGAATTTTATAGGTTCGTTAATGGTTGACTAGGCAAAGTACCCTTAGGCCTTTCATTTTGTGAATTAGCTAGCTGACTAATTTGAATCTCTAACCTCGTTATGGCTTGTGCATTGTTGTTCTGCAGTGTTTGTATGATGGACTGTTGGTTCCTTGTATACCTTTCCATAATCTTCTCAAAATCTGTCATTCTTTTCTCAAGTAGAGGATTTTGAAAAGAAGATTGTGAGGGCATGGTTAGAAAAGTTTGCTGATAATTGAAAGAATTATGATAGTAATTGGGCTGATGATAGGAAGAATTGTGAATATTATTGAGATGCTAGAAGTGATTTGACCTTGAGTGGTCATTATTGTTTTACTTCATAAGAAATTCTGGTGATTTCTCCAGTCAGGATTGTACATTTGAGTATAAGGATTGTTATGGGGCTTGAAAACGCTGCATTTATAGGCTCAGGATACATTTGTTGAGCATTAAAAACTGGACACTCCTCAAACACATGGTTCATGGCTTGACAGTAAATATAGCCCAGAGTTGAAAATTGGTTTGGGTTAACTTAGTTGACTGGAACTGGCTTCTTGGTTTTTAAAGCTTACATTCTTCTCATTAGACTAAAAATTTTAGCTCGATAGCTATGGATGATTCTATTAAATGGAGATCTCCTTTTGAAGAGATAGGAATTGTATTTCTGGACTTTTTGGGAGTAGGTTGCCATTGGAGGTTTTTTTGGCTAGGTCCTCAAATAAATCCCACCCTTAATTTCATCTTTTTGTAAGAATCTCCCTTGGCACATGGTTTCTAAGAGGGTTTTGTTCTGATAATCTAAACTGTCATAGAGAACTTGGCATTATCGCCACTTCTTTATGCCATGATGAGGACACTGAATAAGGTCTTTGAAGCGTTTAAAATACCTCCAAAACGGTTCACTAGATTCTTGCTTGAACTGCATGATTTTCTTTCTAATGAGAGCGATCATGTGAATTGGATAGAATTTCTTCAAGAAGATCTTAATGAAATCATCCCACGATGTGATGGAACCGACTGCTAAGCTGTATAGCCATTTCTTGGCTAAATCATTAAGAGCAAATGAGACAAATCTCAACCTAAAAGCATCGTATATACGGTTGGGGATTTTTATCATTAAGCATACTTTCTCAAATTCTCTTATGAAGAAATACACATCTTCAGTCTCTAAGCCATGAAATTTAGGGAGTATGTTGTTGAATTGAGGCTTAAGCTGGAAATTATTGTCACCAATCAATGGAAGTTGGATGTAAGATGGAAGTGAGGTTCTCATGTGATAGAACCTATCCTGCAAGGATGTTTGTTGAACCATAACAGAAACTGATTTTGGTTCTTATTTAGGTGGTAAAGTATTTCTAATTAACCTAGATGAATTTGGGTCTCTCTACCATACTTGCATACAAAATTACCACCACAAACAAGCTTGCCAATCAGTCAAAAAGAAAAGAAAAAAATTCATTCACGCCTATTCTAAAGGAGACTTGGACCTAGACAACTTCTAACTGTTTAGATTGTCCACAGGAGATATAATACAGAATCTAACTACAAGCTAATCAGCCGGGTTGGGCAAGATTGGTGGAAGGTATCCGCGCAAAAGCGACGGGCCTAATTAAGTCAGACCACCAGCCTTCAGAGTGTCACCCCTTAATCCTCGTCCTTTGAAATCAATTTGGCAGGAGTCAAATCACCTTCCCCTTAAGATAATCTCCTAATGAGTTCGAGATGTCCCTAAGTCCAACATCTATCAAATTTTAAGTTAGACTTAGGTTGTGAATGCTTGGAGATAGTTTGTGGCCTATGGAAGGGTAATGACTTCCCCACCTTATCTTTTGTTGGGTTTTCCCATTAAAATGATTTAGTGCAAAGTGTGCAAGAAATAGAAAAGTAGAATTCAACAAGTAAATAATCACTCAAGAATATTTCCTAAGTTATATGCTATGCATACATACTTTGTCTCTAACTTTCTTCAACAGTAATTGAAATGAAAAGGTAATTAGACAAATGCTTAGGAATGCAAGTCTAAATATTTTTTAAACAATTTCAATCAACCAACTACTATTGTATTAAAAATAGGATTGTGAGATAATCAAATATAGAAAACGAGCAATAAAAAAAAACTTTTTTTTTTTGCCGAGCAATATGTCTTGGAAGAAAGAGTTTTAGTAGCATTTTTGCTGCAAACTCTCAAAATCTTGTTTCCTACTTTCTAGAGCAGGGGCACAAAATTACAAGTCTTCTTCTGCAAAGCATGAATACTCAACTTGATTTTTTTTAATCCTGAAACAAAACACGAAACTTGTTAAACACAAGAATACCATTCTCTCCCCGGCAATGACGCCAAAAATTGATTGCTAGAAGTTAGAGAAATACATGCAGCTTAGGGCTAACAGGTCGTATCTACGAAGAGAAATGTGATGCAAGATTTTTGGTATTTTAGAAAAAACAAGTTGCAATGTTTATGTTTTTTAGATAAAAAAATAGAGAGTAAAGAATTGATTTAAATAAAACTTGAAATTTTGGAGAAGATTTTGGAGAAGATGATTTTAAAGAAGCTTGAAGAAGTTTTGTTTATGTGTATTTAATAAAGTAAAGATCTGGGCTCACTATACTATTATTCAACCATGTGTTGTTCTCTTGAAAGTTAAAGTGCCTCAATGAGATCATAGATAAAAATTTTAATCTTGTATTTAAAAGAGATCAAGTAAAACACATAAAGTAGTTTTTAAAAATCGAACTTTAGTTTTGAAATCTTTCTTTAAGTTAAATGTTAAACCATCAAAGAAATAAAGCAAGCTGAAATAAAAACAAGTTCTTTTTTAAGATCAACTTCAAGAGTTAGTTCAAAAATCCAATCTCATCCTCATGTGCCTTCAAGAATACTCGCCAATATGTAAGGTTTAATTTAGACATTCATATAATTCATTGGGTTTTGTTAAAGAAATTAATCAAGAAGAAAACTTAGAAGAAGAAGAATAGTGAGCCCAGAAAACTGATTTACCGACTCATATTAGAATTTACATACAAAGATGAATTAAAGAAAGACATACCAGCAAAAGTGGAGGTGCAGAAAAGTCCGTTGAATTTTTATTGATGTCACTTCAACTTTAGATTACAATCACTTTTTCTCTCTCTCACTTTGTTTCTGAACAGAACTACAAATTAAAAAACTGGGATGCAACTTCTCATTAACTATCTAACAATGATCCTAATCCCTAAAAATAAAGAAAGTATCTACTCCCTATCTTTGTCCCTCTGCCTCTAATGTGTGAGGTATTTATTGGGAAGAAACATATAGGGATATGATTATAGAGATAGAGGGAGCAAATGCTCCCCCTGATTCAAAAAATAGGCAGCAAAAATGTTGCTTTTACCGCATTTTCACGACAAAATCCTCGCTTTAGGGCCAGGATCAAAGAGCATGTGTTCGTCCATCTATCCCTTATCTTTTTATCATCTTGGATCTTGAATTTCTTTTCTGAACATGACGAGATATCCTTTGATCTTCAGTTCAATCAATTGGGGTCTTCAAAAATCCGTCTTTGCTTTAATTTCAATTGGTATTTATCTCATTTGATTTACCCGGTCTTCAGATAAGATAGCTTCTACAAACTCTGAATTTAAAATGATCCCCTTTCTTTTGAACTTCTGAATTTAATTAGATAAATATGTCAATCTCTCTTTTTTCTTCATTAATTACCCTGCACGCCACTGGCATTAAAATACATTGATAGCAGAGTTTTATTTAAATATAAATGCAGAAATGTGACACATATGATATGAAAACATGTAATGCACGTGTGTAATCATAATACTCATTTCATAAATGAAATACAGGGGGTAGCTAAGGAGATAAATTATTCCTTGCTGGAAAAGATACGGTTCTTGCTGTCTAATGCACGATTAGACAAATTATTTTGGGCGGAAATGTTGGTATATGCTAGCCATCTCATGAATTGTCTGTCATCGACTATGATAGGAGGTAAAACTCCATTAGATACAAGGTCAGGTGGAGCTTCTCAGGACTATGGTTTGCTATAGGTATTTGAGAGTCTAATCTACTTTAGTGCCAAAAAATTGCAAGGTAAATCCGCGTATAAAGAAGTTTGTGTTTTAGGGTGTCAAGAAGAATATGAAAGGCTATAAGCTATGGGGCCCCAAAAACAATAAGATTGTGTTGAGCAAGCATGTCACGTTTGATAAGACTTTATTGTTAAAGTCTACCATCTCTTAGCAGGTGGTGAGGATGACGACCAAGGATATATAGCAGTGGGTGGAGATTGAAGCTACTCCACCACCTCCAGTTGGTTCGGTATTAGTTTATCTCACCGAATGTTACACTCGAGTAGTTGCTTTGGATGCTGAGCAAGTTGAATATATTGATGAGGATATCGAATTGTTTGCTGCAATTGAAATCAGGATGAATCCGTGAAAGCTGGTGAAGAAGCTTGACCTCAAGTCAGTGAGCTAGACAAGCTCAATTTGAAGGCCATTGTTCTCCATGGCAGCATTGGTAAGGAGGTTCATATGATTCAGCCAGTTTGGTTCGTTGCTGATCAGTCACTGATATTGCATATTTATCGTCATATTCTCATATTTATTATTTAATAAACTCTGCTATTTAATTATCTTTTTGTCCAAATTAATGATGCCTTTACTAAAGGAGATAGAAGAGAAAACGAGCCCAAAATCCCACTAAAATGTAGATTAAATTAAAATCACATATTAGGATAAATGTCCAGCTGAAGATCAGAGCAAATCAGAGAGATAACACCAAATGAAAACTTGTTAAATTTAGATTTTTATGAATTCATTTGTATAACTCGAAAATTAAGGAGGATATCATCAAATCCAGAGCACAAATGGAGAAACCAAGAGGGCAATACATACAAACAGAAAATCCAATGCAGCCCGTTGTGTTTTTACTATAAATACCTGCAAATTCTGAGGCCAAAGAGAACAATTCAGCATAGAGCATAGGCTAGACTGTACTTTAGCTTGTAACTTAGGTTTTTACTTTTTATTTATGTAATTTTCATTTTTCATTATGTAACTGAGACTAGAGCAGAGCTTCATAGAGGAATGAGAGTAAAGCTTTTACTGAGGGTGATACCGATGTAAGTTGTTCTTCTTTTATTACATTTTTACTTTATTGAATTAAAATTATATTTTTATGCTCTTCTTCTTCTTTTACTCTTCTTCTACTGATTTTTGATGATAATCCCAATAAAACTTATAGCATCGAGCTTGCATTGCTATTGCAAGTGCCCTTGATGGCTTACGGTGATGGATAACCATTTCTATTTTACTTTTCGCTGGCATTTGAATTCATGGTTTAGTCTGGGAGTGGGAAAGATCCTATTTATCATGCTTTGCGTACCTTCAGGACAAGGTAAATTTTGGCAAGGATTCAAGATAAGTCATCAACTGAAAGAGGTAAGTATGTACTTTTAGGACTTTCTTCTTTTCTTTTAATCTTCAGATTAGATCACCTCCATCACCAACTCTCAACTCTTCACTATTTTCATTTTTTTTGGTATAAACTCATTCTCCATTTTCTCGACCTTCTCAATCTATCACTTTCTACATAACGATAGATTCTTTTTTCCTTTTCTTTATAAGAACAAGAGAAGAACTTTTATAATTTCAAGTAAACTAAAGAGAACTTACAACATGCTTTCATCGCTAGCCCCTCCTTGTGGATCACGATCTGCATAGTCACTTTCTATTGCGGTATCATTAAGTACCTTGCACATCTATTTTTAAATTTTGAAATTCGGTATTTTTTTGTGTAGGTATAACCTTAATCAAATTTTGGTGGCATTGCCAAGCAGGGACGGTAAGTAACTCTCTTTTTGTTTAATATTTTGGTTAACTTTCTTTTTTGTTCTTGGTGTACAGTGATAGACATCAAGAAAATTTTTACTGTAGTGGATATATAAGTGGCCCTGGACTTTTCTCAAGAAGGGAAAGCCAGGCGCCCTCAGATTTGCCGCATTCTCGCGGCAATCTGAGTGAACTACTAACCTTTTTTTTCCAGGTTGGTTGAATTGCAAAGTTCAAGTTTCTGTGGCTATTTAGTTTCTTGTTTAACTCATTGTATATACTTTTCTAATCTCAACTTTAAATTGTTACTTGTAAATGCTAAAAAATATTTAAACTTGCATTAAGGCATGTGCCTATTTCGTTATATTTTCTATTTACTGTTGAAAAGTGTTGGATACAAGGTACGTGTGCATAACATAAAGTTTATATAACACCCCTTTCCTGGAATACGTACTTAGTTATGTATTCATATTCTCGATCGTATTTTTTTATTTGCTACCTTTATTTATTTTTGTTTTATGAATATTTATGTGGTCGTTTTGCAGTGGGTCTAGATTCGTGAACTCAGAGTTAGCCCTAACTTGAACTGGGGACCCGATCCTAGTGTATTGCTCGATTTGATCTTTTTAGTAGACAGATTTGATCAGTTTTAGTTTCAAATATTGTTTTCTAATATTTTAGATTTTTTATGATTTTTTGAAAATTTTCTAAATTAAATTGCAAAATCTTCAAAATCAGTACGACCGGTGAGGCCGATCGACTCCCAGATTTTTAATTTACAAATGGAGTTGAATTTATTAAAATTTCTTTCACATTATTTCTCAGGATCATATTTTCTATCTCAAAGCATTTTTAGAGATTTTCTGAATTTATCAAAATTTCACCGGATTTGGTGCCGGCTAGTATCGCTGGTCGATTTCAAGATTTTTAATTTACAAATGAAGTTGAATTTCTAAAAACCACTTTCATATTATCACTTAGAATCACATTTTCTATCTAAATTTATTTTTTGGAGATTTTTTTAGAATTTATCAAAAACTGGCAGAGCCGGTGTGGACCAGTATCGACGGTTGATTTCAGGGTTTTTATTTTGAAAATGTGATTGAATTTCTTGAATATGTTTTTACCATGTACCTTAAAATAATCTTTACTATTTTGAGAATATTTCAAGACCTTCCGGGGTAGTTTAATTTTTCGGCATTTTTGGTGTTTTTGGGATTTTTCCAGATTCGGAGTTTATCTATATATTTCCTTTTCTTTCTTTTTTCTTTCCTCCCTCTTTTTTCTCATCCACTCATTTTTCCTCTCTTTTATCTTTTTTTATTTTTCTTGTATTTCCCTTTATTCTCCTCTACAAACCTCAAAATATCCCCCCCCCAAAAAATCTCCTTTACTCTCTCATTATCTCTTCCTTTTTCTTTCTTTTTCTTTTCATTTTTTTCTTTTTCTTCTTCCCTGGCCAAAATGCAGCCTTAGCTGCCTCCTTCCCTTCTTTCTCCCTTCCAAAATTCTCCCTCTCCCTTTTTTCTTTCAATTTTTCTCTCCTTCTCTTTCTCCTCCATTCTCCAAATTCTCCTCACTCGCTCAATTCTCTCCCATGTGGCTGGCACACCATTACCTTCGGTGACCATGGTCGGCAGTGAGCCAACTCCGGCCACCCCTCTCTCCATCTCCTCTTCCATAACTTCCAATATTAACTTCATCATTTCCTTCTTCATTCTCAAATCCAAAACTCTCTCCACCATCTCCACCACCTCAACCTCCTCATCTCCACCACCTCCTCCTTCTCCAGCCAATTCCACCACTACCACCTTATCAACATAACCATCATCTCCACTAAGCTTCACCCATCACCACCGCATCCCCACCATCTCCTCCCCTTCACTTCCCACTTCCTCTCCCCAACCTTTGGGTGGCCGGGCGTGGCCAACCCTGGCCGGCGATCACCAAGGGGCCGGCAAGGCCGGCCCTGTCTGGGCCACGGCCAGGCCAGGGGCCTGGCCGTGAGCAGCAGTGGGGGGGCAGCAGCCCCCCAATTTTCTCTCTCCCTTGCTTCTTTTCTCTCTAATGTTGTCTCTCTTTTGATTCCTTATTTCTCTCTTTGTTTCTCTTTAGCTCTCTCTAAAAAATAAATATTATTTTAATATTTTGGAGGTGTGCATGTGTTCCTGGGATTTCAGAGTTTTCAGCATTTTTTGAAGATATAGGTGAGTGTCCTCGCCTCATTTTGATTTTCCCGGCTTCGTCGGGTCGACTTGTATTTATCTGTATTTTGGCCTGTTTTCATATTTTATATAGGGCTGTGCCCTTGTATTTATATATGGCCGATTGCCCAGGATTGTACACATATTATGCCTGTGATGAATGTTAGTACTAGGATAGGATATTTCCTATACATATGTCATGCCTGAGTTATGCTCTTTTACTGCTTTATACCATGCGTGGCTAACCCTCCATGGTCATCTAGCCTCCGAGCTCTCTACTCACCTCCAGGCTTCATCACTCCATAGTAGCCTAGATATTCTTACGTTTATTGTATACTTGTGTGGTACTAATATCTCGTGCAGGCACCCTTGTACCGACTCTGAGTTTCTGCCCACTCACAGGCTAGTTGCCCAATTGGCTTTAGGCCTTGCACCCTTATGAGTTTCGTGGTAGCTACTGAGAGTGCGCCTACACCCCGAGCGTACTCTATCCCTCGTGCTCTCTCACTCACTTCCTCGAAAGTAGAGTGCGCTTAGACCGTTGGTCTCTCATGCTCCGCCTGGTAGGCATGTTTAGCGCTCAGTGCTTTATCAGTAGATTCGTTTAGGCGGAACTCTGCCGAATTTTAGACTCGCCTTCTAAGCCGAGTAATTTCAGTAGCTCCGTCAAGCGCTCTAGTGACTAAACACTATTTGCTGTCCGCACTTCCAGCTTATTTAACTCCACTTAGATGTTTGCTTGCTTGCTAATTACCTATTTGGCGGTTTATCTATTCTTCTATTAATGGTTGTGAAAAGTTTGAAATCTTATTCATACTGTTTTCCTGAGACTGCATGCTTTTTCAGTATTCGTAACGATCTCTTATGTAGGTGTTGTTTTTCTGTATCGCTTGACGTGTAACTTGTTTGCTAACATTTACCATCCTATCTCCTGTCACCTGCTTGATATCACTATCTTATTTGCTATCACCTGACATCCAGTATGACATACCCGACTCTCATAATTATCACGATAATGAGAACGATGACCTGACATCTTGATATATTTTGATATATTCTAATATAAACCATACTGCTGATACTCCTGACTTGTTCCTTCTCATTCCCGTAATCTGATAGTTATCTAATAAACTATAAAAAGGGACAACTTTCATCAGGTCGGGGGAAACTTACGGATATCAATTTATGTTCGTGTTTACAGTTGTATTAGGTATATTATGCAACTAAACTTCCAGTTTGACCTGAGGGCCTCCAGGTGACCGAGGGGAGTGCTGGCTCCCTCTTTCTTGGTACCATCTTGAAAAGGGCATTCTATAAGACCCTCCTGAATGCCTCGCGGCAGGTTTGTCCTCCAGCAATAAAACAATCCTGGGTCGTGGTCCCGGGTACGCATGGGATCCACTGTAAATATTATTCTTTGATATCTTTGTTGGTTTCCAATAACAACCTTGTTTTACTGAGATGTGGATATATGTGTGCTGGGATGCTAGTCACATATCTAGACATCTGGGTAGGATGAGTAATAATAATAAAAGATGCCAACTAATAATTCGTTGTATGTCTTACAATGGGTCATATTAACTTAGTTTACGATGACGTGAGATATATGGTATATAGATGAGGGTTTCTTGTTTGAATTATTCCTTCGACGTGCTTATCTCATGAAGCCGTAAACTGGGTTTGTACTGCTGATTTTACTATATTGCTTTCATCGGGTTTTACTTTAGATTTCTGGTTTTGTTGTTATTATTACTATATTATATTATATATGTTTACATCATGCCTTACCACTTGTGTACAATTCTATATTCTCCTGCTCTTTTCATATTTTACCATGCTTGTTCTCTGCTTGATATCATTTACTATCTCTCTACCTGCCCCAGTATGCTTGTGCTCATGACAAAGTTTCCAATGCATGTTTATGATTTAGATTTATCGATACACGTGTGCTTATCCCTGCATGCCACTTGGCATTCACCACGCCACTCGTTGGGGAGTTTTTGACTCCCCTGGATCCTCATGTCTAGATCCTAGAGTTTGGAGCTTGTGGATTCTTCCGGTTGCTGATCAGAGATGCGCAGCTGTAGCGTGGATCATCGCAGACCGTCTGAGGCCCTATCGTTCTAGGTCCCCTGTCCGACTCTCGAGTTTCCCTTTTGTAACTCGTGAAGACCTTTTGTACTTCATATACTTGTATATCTCTTTGTATTCCCGTAATTGCGCCTATCGGTGATATAATATTCTTGTAATATTGTGTCACATCTTATGATAACTTTATAATTATACTCATATGTTAGAATGTACAATGCGCCACGTATTTGCGAACTCTGATTTTTGCTTGCACTGATGCTTAGCGCATATATGTGAGGGTATTTTCAACCTACGTATATACGTCGCAATATCGTCTCTGTACTAGTGGGATTGAGGCGTTACAGGGTGGTATCGAGCCTAGGCTCTCACATCCTCAGCGCAACTAGTCGACAAATTAATAGTAATGAAATTTGCAACTGTAATGCATGAGTCTTAGTTATACAATCTAACTACAAGTGCAAAGTTATCTATTTTCTCTTAATAATATTTTTCTTGAAGTTTTCCCATCCTTTCATACTTCAGTTTCTCGTTATTCTTAGACCAACTCGGACATGAAAAGATCAGAAAATCATAACAGTTATGGTTCTTTTTAGGGTGACCCTAGTGGAGAAAGTGTTGATTTAAGGCGATTTCTACAAAGTATGATAGAAAACTAACAGGAACAAATGGAGATCTTGCACCAAATATTATTAGTTGCACCTCGGGAGCAGAAGCCAAGCAAAGTGTCAGATTTAGGAGATTATAGTCGGTGATCTTTTCGGGTATGGAGAGGCCCCTGGATGCAGAGCAGTGGTTGATATACAGGACATATCTTCTGAAGGCAGCCCGGATCCCTGACGGGAACCAGTGGAAGTGGCCAAGATTCAGTTGAAGGATGTGGTCAGAATATGGTAGTTAGCGGAAGAAGAGAGACTGGAGAAGCCCATTACTTGGGACCAGTTCTCGAAGGATTTTTATGAGAAATTTTCCCCAGATGGCATAAAAAAGGATGAAAGAATAATTTATCAGATTGCAATAGGATGATCGAATTGTAGAAACGTATGCTAAAAGGTTCCAAAGACATAGTCGGTTTGCGCTGTACATGGTGGATGACAAGGAGAATCGAGGAAATAGATTCCAACAAAGCCTGAAGATGAAGATCAAGATGTTCCTTATACCCTAGCAGCCTAAGACATATTCTAAAATTTTCACCATCGCTCGAGTGGTAGAACGGGAACCAGAGAAGAAAGATCAGGATAAGATGCAGATGAAGTCAGCAAAGAGACCCTCTAAGTTAATGGAAGGTGAAGACTCAGACAGGCCCCTAGATGCCCTACTAGCTAAGCAATCACTCCAACCTCACCCTCAGTATATGATATATGGGTATTGTTTGCAGCCGGGCACTTACAACACAATCGCCGAAAAAGTTTATGAATTATGTTTTGTGTACGAGTCAGGAGATCATTTGAAGAGTGACTATCCGTTCAAGAAGGTAGAGAACATTCCACCGATCCGATCAACACATCCAGTACCACCGTTGGGAGAGAATCTAAGACCTACTAACCAAGAAACCTTATTTCATCCCCAGCAACAAGCATATAGGCAAGCACAGAGGAGACCAAGAGTTCGACAGATGGCAGAAGGAGGCAAACATATATTTGACTGAAAGGAAGTCAAGATATTGAATGGAGTAAGAACAGGAAGGGACCCCTAATATCTAGAACAGGAACCCTGAAGGTACCAACCATAACCAATATTCCTATTTTATCATGCCCTTGAGTTGGTAAGTTTTCTATATCATATCCTCCTTATTGCACTATCATCACCAGTCTTAGTCTTTCTGTGTCCACCTTCCTTTTTCCATATTGTTCCTATTTCTTCTATTTTTATATTCTGATTTTCGTAGCCTTTATGCCAACTTAAGATATGGATAGACTAGTGAGGTAGCAGTAGGACAGATGTGATTGTTCTCATTCTATTTAGGTATTCTTTGATTATAGTGCATCATATTATCTTATATCGGTTAGTTCTTCGGCTTCACACCTATTATATATGTGGGTATTCTATGGGGATTAGCACAGAAAGTGGGTATCAGTACAGAGAGTAGCGTAATCATCATTTATGTAATCAGTCAGATTATGCCACTGCACCAGAAGAGCGTCAGTATGATATGAAATTCCCAGAATAAGAACTTCGGTTGGCAGAGCTATTGTATTCCAGTAGCGATCATGATCTCTTCTATCGACTTCACTAAGCTCAGAGCCACAATACTTAGCAGCCTTCATGGATTTGATGAGTCATGAACTTTGCTAGTCTCACCAATAGAGAGTCATGTTCTAGTCATGCAAGCTTAATCAGGGATGGGCTTTGCTGAACATTTAGCGATGTGTTACGCGCTGGCTTCACCACATGAGCTCTGCCAAGTGCGAGTCTCATAGAGCGTTAGCTTTACTGTACCCTAGTTTTTAGCACCTAATGTCGTGGCTAGACAGTGTTTAGCACTCTAGCCTTATTCCCCAAAATTCCCCGCATAACTTGTTTTCATAGATTTAATAAATCGTGTTTTCTTGCTGTGTCTGGACATGCTTGCCATAATCTTTCTTGACGATCTATTCGATCAACATTTCAGGACTTGGGTATTCACCAGATATTTATTTTACATTCTGATTAACATTCAGAAGACAGTTATTATGAGTTCTTTAGTTATACTTCTAAGAGTAATTGACGCCTAGTATTCAGAAGTCATTATTATCGGTTATTCAGAAGTCATATTTTTGGGGTCTCGTCTAATTGAAGGGAGTAATCACTGTCGATTCTAATAGAATTCAGGCAGTGAAAGTTGGCCATTTTTGAAGTCAGTTTACTTTATATTATTTTGAATGAGTCAGGGTATAGAAGTTCTGGCAGATAATTATATGAGAGAGATAGTTCAGCTACACAATATTCCAGTTATATTGTGTCGGCCAGAGATACAGGATTTAGATCACAATTCTATTTAATCTTCGGGGAGGTTTAGAGACTTTGCGTATATTCAACTTATCTTATCACTCTCAGAAAGACAGGGTAGTCCAATCAGACCATTCAAAATCTTAATTATCTTCTTCTAATAAAATTCTCTTATTAACAATTATCAGATCTGTATTGTTATGGCACCGTCTGAAGTTTTATACGGTAGGAAGTGCAGAGGACGTCTAGGCCCAGAGTTATTGATCAGTCAGTTGTTAGCATTGCCCTTACTTAGTCATATCATAATTGGTATAATCCTCGTTCCTGTCCTTCCTGTGTTCATCCTCCCCCTTATGAAAATTTTGAGGATGAAATTTTTGTAAGGTGGATAGAATGTAACACCTAGTTCCTGGAATACGTATTTCTTATATATTCAGATTCTTAATCACATTTTTTGATTTACTTTCTATATTTATTTTTATTTTATGAATATTTTATGCGATCGTTTTGCAATTGATCCAGATTTGTGAACTCGGAGTCAGCCTTACTCTGAACCGGGGACTCGATCCTAGTGTATTACTCAATTTAGTCTTTTTGATATTCAGATTTGATCGATTTCAGTTTCAAACCTCATTTTCTAATATTTTAGATTTTCTATGATTTTTTGAAATTTTTCTGAATTAAATTGTAAAATCTTCAAAACCGGTATTGATTAGTGCTGCCGATTGATTCTCAAATTTTTTTTTAATTTACAAGCAGGGTTGAATTTCTGAAAACTACATTCACATTATTTCTCAAGATCATATTTCTATATCAATGCATTTTTGGAGATTTTTTCTAAATTCATCAAAATTTCACTAGATTTAGTGTCGGCCAGTATCACTGGTCGATTCTAAGATTTTTAATTTACAAACAGAGTTGAATTTCTTGAAACCGCTTTCACATTATCTCTTTGAATTTTTTCTATCTAAAATGATTTTTGGAGATTTTTCAAAATTTATCAAAATAAGGCCGAACCCATGTGGACCGGTATCGATGGTTGATTTCAAGATTTTTATTTTGAAAATGGGATTGAATTTCTTGAATCCAATTTCACCATGTACCTTAAAATAATATTTACTATTTTTGAGACCTTTCTGGGTTAGTCCAGTTTTCCTGCATTTTCGGTGTTTTTGGGATTTTCCCGGATCCGGAGTTTTATCTATATATTTTCTTTTCTTTATTTTTTCTTCCCTCCCCTGTTTTTCTCATCCACTTCTTTTTCCTTTATTTTTTTTTTTTTCTTTTTTCCCTTTATTCTTCTCCACACACCTCAAAATATCCCCCCAAAAAATATCTCCTTCTCTCTCTCCTTATCTCTTCCTTTTTCTTTCTTTTTCGTTTCATTTTTTTCTTTTTCTTCTCCCTTGGCCAAAATGCAGCCCAAGCTGCCTCCTCCTCCTCCTTCTCCCTTCCAAAATTCTCCCCCTTTCTTCTCCACGCCTGCTTGTGATTCAGATTTATCGATGCACATGTGCTTATCCCTTCACGCCATTTGGCATTCACCACACCATTCGTTGGAGAGTTTCTGACTCTCCTGGATCCTCATGTCCATATCCCAGAGCTTGGAGTTTGTAATTCTCTCAGATGCTGATCAGAGATGCGCAGCTGCAGCGTGGATCATTAGCAGATTGTTTGAGGCCCTATCCTTCCAAGCTCCCTGCTCGACTCTCGAGTGTCCCTTTCGTGACTCGTGAGCACCTTTTGTACTTCATATAATTATATATCTTGTGTATTCTCGCTATTGCACCTATTGGTGATGTAATATTCTTATAATATTGTATCACATCTTATGAAAAATTTGTAATTGTACTTATATGTTGGAATGTACAATGCCCCATGTATTTTTGAACTCTGATTCTTGCATGTGTTGATGATTAGCGTATATATATGAGGGTATTTTCGATCTACATATATACATCACAGTAACATCTCCGAACCTATGAGATCAGGGCGTTACAGTTTAGAAAACATATTTTTAGTAATGTATATTACTTAAAGTGTTGCTTTTTCTATGTACTTGTACACTTGCACAAATACGATTAAGGGCACATTCTTAAACAGGATAAGGTGGGGAAGTTATTACCCACCCTTAGCTCACAAACAATCTCCTCACTCACTAACTCAAGTCTAACTTAAAACTGAGCCCTTGGGACATCTTGGACTCAATAGGAGACTGACCTAAGGGGGAATTTGTTAAAATTTGACTTTTGCCAAATTAGTGTCAATGGTTGGGGATTGAGAGACGAAATCTCGAAGAATAGTGATTTGGTATAATTAGGCATGTTGCTTAGGCACGGATATCTCCTACTAATCTTACCCATATCTAACCAATTAACTCATGGTTAAATTCTGCAATATACCTCCTGTGGACAGTCTAACCAGTAAGGAGTCGTCTAGGTCTAAGGTCTACCATAACTTAGGCTCGATTTTTCCTTGTTTGTTTGTTTGTTTGTTTGTTTGTTTGCTTGTTTTTTGTTTTTGTTTTGACATCTTTGTGTTATGGAATACAACTATATTTATTCTAAACCATATGGTGATCCATACTTCACCCTGACCTCTTTTGACTCAGATATTACCAATCTGGTATATCATAACTTTGAAGAGTGTCTGAAGACAGGGACCAAATCGTTGGCCTAATCAAAAAAAGTTCAAATAAAGTTGGAGATAAGGTTGGAGATATAGACAAAATCACTTGCCCAACAGAAAAGATCTTCTAGTAATATCTCTTTTGGATCTCACGATTTTGATAATATCATTTGATTCTTCAAGCTAATTAAATTAATTCTTCTAAATCTAATTTTAACACTAATTATCTAGATTTATCTTCAATTAACTAAATAGATCCAATTAAATAAGAATTTATCTAGCCTTTTTTTGTCTTATCTTCTCCCTTTTAATTAGGACAAGCATGCAAATTAAGACACAGTTATTAGCAAGTTTCAGTACAAAATAGATGCAGGAATTTAGTGATAAACATGTAATAATCATGCAATAAAAGTGTACAATCACACCCGCACACCTACCAGTTGCTCGTTCTCGAAAAAGAAACTCAAAAGACTAAGAAATTATTGGGCTACTTTTGCAGGTTATGCGACTGCACTGAGCATGTGCAGCAAGCCTTTAAACGTCTAAGTTACCCCTAGAGGATGAGTTCTATCTCATGAGGATTTTCAGTGGATTACACTCACAAAATCAAAAAAGAGAAATAAAGTGTTAGTATTTTGAAAACACATTTTGAAAAGATGAGAAAATATTTGAAGTATTATTCTAAAAGTTCAAGTAATCTATAAGTTATTAAAAAACTAAAATTTTCATTCCTAAACTTAGTCCCTATTCAAAAACTTGTTATTAATCAAGGTAAGGAGTCAAACTATATTTCTCATCTGGTTTATTAATTTACCCAAAGTTCTATACACCTTCGTGACTGTGAAATTTTTACTGAGGGGTTTTTCAACTCTAACTCTTATGCTTTATTTTTCATATTTTTGATGGTATTATCCCTTAGTTTTTATTAGGCTTTTTAATATGCCCATGTAACGAGCCATAAGTCAGTGACTCCCATACCAGACTGTCTAAGGGCACCATATGAGAAACACCCCAAGGACTTAAGGACTTGAGCAAATAAGGCCACAAAACTAAATGCTTTTATTTGTAAGATGAACCGTTTTTAGGCATGAATACTTATGCTTTATGAGGCACAATTACCCAGCTTAATCAGAGAATTTTATATATATATATATTTCAAACTTATCTAATTATCTTTTACATAAATACCAAGGCTTGCTTAGGCCAAAACACTTAGCTAATCAATAATTAGATTTTTTTATTTTTCATATATATATTCTTTTTTTTTAAGGCATAAGAATCTTTATTTTTGAACCCTAAGTGTATAGTGTATAAAGTATACATATTTCATTAAGGTAAAAATCAAGACTAAATTATTTTTCTAAATTTTTTTATAACCCTAGAAATCAAACAAATAATCTTATTTTGACTAAGTATAAGAAATCCTAATTATGATTCTCCTGTTCCTTAAAATTGACTCAATTTCTTACAAAAAATAGGTCAAAACATTGTTCAAAAAGTCTTTTTTTATATTTTTTTATGTCATGTTAGAACCCTCCCCCCACATCTATCTCATGCATTATCGCCAATGTATGAAAGAAATGTATAGATGCATCAAATAAAATGTAAAAGAGGTGAAGTTATCGATACACAAGGTCGAATAGACCCATAGCCATTTCATTTACTAGCACCGATTCTAAGAAAGATTTAAGGCGTTGACCATTTACCTTGAAGTCATTTCAATTTTTGGTATCATTGATCTCTATTGTACCATGTGGAAACATGGTCTTAACGACAAATGGCCCAGCTCATCTTGAGTTTAGCTTTTCTGGAAAAAGAGAAAGTTTAGAATTATAGAGTATGACTTTTTGTCCGAGGATAAAAGTTTTCATATGATATGCTTATTATGAAAAATCTTAACTCTATCTTTTGTGATCTTTGCATTCTCATTGGCCTCATTTCTCAACTCTTCTAATTCAAAATTTTGTAATTTTCGAAGGTCATCGGCCTTTTCTAAGTTAAAATTCAGCTGCTTGTTTACCAAAAAGGCCCGGTGCCCTAACTCAAAGAGTAGGCGACAAGCCTTTCCAAAGACGATCCTATATGGAGACATTTCTAGAATCGTCTTGAAAGCTGTCCTGTAGACCCATACGGCATCTACAAGTTTGGTGGACTAATCTTTCTGATAAAATAAGTTTAATTTGTTGTAGGAGACTTTTACGTGCCCACTGGTTTGAGTGTGTTATAGCGTATTTTCGCATAAGAGCTTCAAAAATTTATTACAGAAATGACTGCCATTACTGCTAATAATGGCTCGTGGGGTTCCAAAACACGAGAAAATATTCTCTTTCAAGAGCTTGATAACTATCTTGTTGTCATTAGTCTTGCTAGAATGGCTTCTACCCATTTCGACACATAATCCATAGCAACCAATATATATTGGTTTCCAAATGAGTTAGGAAAAGGACCCATAAAGTCGACACCCCAAACTTCAATGAGTTCTATTTCTAGAATTGGGTTGAGAGGCATCATAATTCATTTTGAAACCCTTCCTACCGTTTGGCATTTAGGGCACGTCTTGCAAAAGTTATAAGCATCTTTGAACAAAGTAGGCCAATAGAACCCACTTTGTAACTCTTTTTCGGCAGTCTTGTAGGGAACAAAGTATCCACCGCATGCAAGTTCATGACAAAAGGACAGAACACTCCTAATTTCCTCATCGGGAATGTATCTCCTAATGAATTTGATCTGAACAATATTTGAAAAGATACAGTTCCTCCCTAAAGAAATACTAGACTTGAGATTAGAACCAGTATACATCCTATTTTGACCACAGAGATGGAGTTTGATTTGTTACGAAGTGGTTGACTATGTCAGCAAACCAAGGTTCCCTAAAGGCAACTAAAATTTGTTCATCAGGAAAGTCATCATTGATGGGTAATTTGTTGCATGGAGAACTTGGAATGTGTGAGAGGTGGTCAGCAATGACATTTTCTATGCCTTTCTTATCTCAATCTCGAGATCGAATTCTTGAAGAAGTAAAATCAAACGAATTAGTCGGGCCTTAGCATCTTTCTTCATCATAAGATACCTTAGCGCAGAATGATCAGCGAAAATGATAGTTTTGGATCCAAGTAGGTAAGGACAAAATTTCTCTAATGCAAATACCACTGCCAAGAATTACTTCTCGCTTGTAGTGTAATTCAATTATGTATTATTGAGAGTCCTACTTGAGTAATAAATCATGTGCTACTTGTTATCAATGTGCTATCCTAAGACAACATCTATGACAAAATTTGAAGCGTCCCACATAATTTCAAATGACTTTGACCAATCTGGTGCAGAAATCATTATGCAGAAATAAGCTTATTTTTTAGCTTCCCCTAAGCATTAAAACATCCACTATCAAAAGTGAAAGGCACATCCTTAACTAAAAGGTTAGTTAAGAGTCTTGCAATTTTGCTAAAGTCTTTAATAAACTTACGATAAAAACTGGTGTGTCCTAAGAAGAATCGAATATCTTTGATACATTTTTGCATAGGGAGCTTAGCTATGACCTCAATCTTGGCTTTATCCACTTCAATTTTGTTCTTTAAGATTTCATGACCCAAGACAATTCCATGTCTTATCATGAAGTGGCATTTTTTCTAATTCAGTGTTAGATTTTTCTCGACACAATGTTGGAGAACAAGTTTGTGATGGTGAAGACATTGATCGAATGAGTCTTCATAAATGGAGAAATTATCCATGAATATTTCTAAGAATCGTTCTACCATATTAGACAAAAGACTCAACATGCAATGTTGAAACATTGTTGGGGTATCGCAGAAGCCAAAAGGCATTCGACGATAAGTAAATGTTCCAAATGAAAATGTGAACGTGATCTTCTCTTGGTCCTCTGGAGGTATGGAAATTAGATTGTACCTTGAGTAATCATCCAAGAAACAGTAATACTCATAGCCAGCTAACTGTTCAAGCATTTGATCAACAAAGGGATGCAGGAAGTGGTCCTTACAAATTGCAGCATTTAACTTCTTATAGTCAATGCAAACTCAAATCTTCATGGGAAGTCAAGTTTGAATCAACTCTTTATTCTCATTTTTCACCACAGTGAAACAGGATTTTTTCAGAACTGCATATACAGAACTGACCCATTCGCTATGGAAAATGGATAGATGGTTGATTAGTCTCCAAAATTGCATATTTTATACCACATTTTCATATTTATTCAATATTAAATTCTGTTAATAATACCTCTCTTGTATGTTCCTAGGTCCATGGTGTGGAATGAAGAAGAAGCCCAAAATCCCATTTATTTGGTGATTTAAAGCCTACAAAAATAGCTACTAATTTTGGAAGGAGGATCTGTCAAAACTAGGTGCACATATTCAGAAACCAGGAGGTACAACTGATAGGGGGACAAATCAGAACAAGGCCACATGTCGAGATTCGACGCATGGCCTTGTGATGCCACCATGGTGCCCCCCTTAGCCTATAAATACCTTAGGTTTTCCAGAACAGGGGGGAGGAGAGTCTTTAGGGTAGATTTCTTTTCTTTAGGATAGTTTAGTTGTTCTTCTTCTTCTTTTGTTTTTCATTTCTTTTGTAGATCATGTAATAGGAAAGAGAGAGATGCATAGGATGAAAGTTAGGGTTCTTGTAATAGAAGGTGACATTCTAGGAAAGGTTCTCTCGTTATTTCTATTGGTTTTTCTCTCTAACTCTTTATATGCTTAGATTTTTCTCTCATAACAACTAACCACTAACTTGCTAACTCATTACTTGATAATCCACATGAATCAATAGCCTCTACTTGGCCTTGCACTTGCAAGAGCCATTGATGGCTCATGATGATAGATTCTAACACTAACATCTAACTCTCTAAAAAGTTACCATTACTTTATTTCATACTTTCTCTAGTTAGTTTTGATGGTTTAAGTGTAACTTGCTCTTGTTTATTGAGTTTGGAAGTGCAAGCGATCTTATGGGTCATGCTTTGTAAAGCTTTTGAACCAAGGACAAGTGATGATTAAGGATACATGTGAGGCAACTATCACTAAGAGGTTAACATATGGTGGAGCAATTAGTAGTTAGTAGCAATAAGTTTTCTTTCATTTTTACTTTATTTTAGAAATAATACAAAAATCACAAAAGCCATTCTTCTATGTTCCTCTTCTTTATTTTCACTGTACTCTTCTATTCTCATTCTTTATTTTCTTTTCTTTTGATTCTTTAAAACATTGAAGAAACGTTAATACACACGTAAATATACCGTTAAATCTTCTATCGCCTCCCATCCTTGTGGATTCGATCCGTTTTAACCTCTATGTTATAACGAAAGTATCGAGGAAGCCAAAGCACACACACTTTTCAAAATGACACTTTTCGTGCACGGTTCTCCACCGATCAAATTTTGGCGCCATTGCCGAGGATGGGAACAATTTGATTTCATGTTTTTGTTAACTTTTCTTCTTTGTTTCTGAATAAAGGTAACAATTTTCAGAATTTAACACCTGCAGAAGCCCGCATTTCCCTGTTTCTCCTTGCTCGAGAAAGCAGGAAGTTGTTGGCTGCTTCTTTTACCAGGGGTATCTTCAATTGCATATATCTGTGTATTCTGCTACTAGTTTTCTGTTTTGATTACTTGTGCATTATAATAATTAAGAACTAAAATACAAAAATTGGATGCTTTAAAATGGTTTAGACATTTGCATCTAGGCACGTGTTGATTTCAATTTCAATATACTATATTTTGTTCTTGTGTTGTTGTGATCTTGACAGAGGTGTACATATTGCATTGGATATAACTTAGGACAAACACTTGAGTGATTTACTAGCTTTTTGTATTCATTCTTGTCTATATTGCACACTTGCACAAATAAAAAATTAAGGACATAACCTAACATAACATAAGGTGGGGAAGTCATTACCCTCCTTTAGCCCAAAAATCACCTCTCCACTTATACAACCCAAGTCTAAATAATTTCTAGATGTTGGCCCCTAGGGACATCTCAGACTAATTTAAAAGATTGACCTAAGGGAAAAGTTGTTTGAATTTGACTCTTGTCAAATCGGTGTCTGTGACGCTCTGATCCGGCGGGTAAGGAGACGTCACTGCGACGTATATACGCAGGTCAGAGATACCCTCACGTATATACGCTAAGCATCAGTACAGGTAAGAATCAGAGTGCAGAAGCACAGAGGTAATATACATTCCAACATAGAAGTACAAGTACATGGTTATTACGGAGAGTGATACAATATTATAGGAATATTACATCACCAGAAAATACAAAAGTACCTCATATGAAAAGATATACAAAAGCTGAGAGATGCTCACGAGCAGCAAGAGGGGTCTCAAGAACCAAACAGGACAGGAACTGGGAGGAAGAGCTGCGGCGATGATCCATGCTTCTACTGCGCTCCGATCATCATGGAAGAATCCGCTGCGTACTCTGATCAGCTATAGTAAGGCCACTAAGGTCCGGTCTCTAGGATCTTGACATATAATAAAGCCAAATGGCGTGCATAACAGGCACACGTGTACATGATCAATGATGTGATTCAGGCATTCAGGTACAAGTATAACCAGAAACATAAAGGAAATTAAAGGAACGACCATGAATCATGTATATGGATGAATCTAAAACTGAAAACATGCATAGAAGGCAATATGAAGAGCATAGGTTCATATAAACATGCGGTAAATAAGTTAAACATGCGATAAATATAAGTATGGACAAAACTAGTTGTACAAGCTCAGATTATAGATTCACTGGACTGATACGTCAAGGGGATAATCCAAACAAGAAAACCCTCATCTATATACCACATATCTCATGTCGCCATCGTCTGAGTTTATACAACTTGAGTTGCCCTAAGAGTAATAGAACTATAGTGTGTTCGAAGTAATCATCATATGTCATAAAGCAAGGTGTCAATTCAGGGCATAACACTATAATTGGAATATAAAGGTGTTGCTTTTTAATTTATCAAATAAGAAAGAAAAAGAAAGAAAATAAAGTAAAAGGAAAAAAATAAGGAAATAGAAAAGAAAATCGTAAAAAAATTATTATTAAATAATTAATTTATTAAAATATCTAGGAGTATAAAGTAGGGGAGTAGAGAAGGAAATAGTAAGAAAAGAAATTGTCGGTAAATAATATCAATATTTAAATAGGGCAAAATTTGACTTTTTCAGAAACATTCCGAAAACTTCTCAAAAATAGCAAATATTATTTTAAGATGCTTGGTGTAATCAGATTTGAGAAATTTAATGTAGTTTTCAAATTAAAAATCCTGGAATCTTCCGGTGATACCACGAGACACTAGAATCGGTCAAATTTTGATAATTTAGAAAAATCTCAAAAAATGTATTTAGATAGAAAATAAAATTCTAAGAAGTAACATGACAGTTTTTTTTAAAAATTCAATCCCGTTTAAAAACCAAAAATTCGGGAATCGATCAGCGATGCCGACCGACACCGATTTTGGAGATTTTGCAAAATAATTCTGAAAAATTCAAGAAAATCATGAAAAATCTAAAATATTAGAAAACAGTGTTTGAAACTGTAATCGATCAAATCAGACTATCGAAAAGGTCAAATCGGGTGGTATACCGATATCAGGTTCCCGATCCAGTTCAGGGCTAACTCTAGGTCTGAGAATCCAGATCCGATACCAAATAACAAAGGAAATCATAACTTAAATACAAATAATGGAAGAAAATTGAAACAAAACAGGCAAAGAATTCGGGACACGCATCTGGGTACGTATCCCAGGAACGGGGTGCTACAATCTAACCACCAAGCAAAAATTTTGTCCTCGAAATTTCGATAAGGAAGGAGATGAACACAGAAGAAAATAGAGTTGATGGGAATATCATGATAGAATGGATATGATAATGAAAAATTTACCAACTCAAGACATGATAAAATGGGGATAGTGGTCACGGTCGTCACCTCCAGGGGTCCTCATTCCAAATATAGGGCACCACTCTCTGTTCCATTTCATCTAATACTTCAGTTTCCTTGGCGGTCAAATGATATGCTTTTCACTTTCTCCCATCTGCTCTACCTCTTGGTTTTCTCTGTGCTTGATTGAAGACATACTGCGGGGAAGGGAATGGAGTTCTCCTTTCGATTAGTCCTGGGTCCCTTCTTACCGATTGAACTGGAAGTGTTGGTTGAATCGGGGTGGTGCTCCCCATCTATCTGACTGAACAATTCATTATGAAATGACCATCAGACCCACATGCTAAGCATACTTTATTTGCCATTTGGCAATCACGCTTGTAGTGTCCGAACTTCAGACAATACCCACATCTCATTTGCTGAGGGAGAAGTAGGAGTAATTGCTCTTCTAGCGGGGTATCCAGGGGTCTGACTGAGTCTACACCTCCCTTTAACTGAAAGGGTCTCTTCACTGACTTCCTCTGCATCTCATCCGACGCTTCTTTCCCAATCCCCGTTCTACCTTACAGGTGATGATAAGGACTTGAGAATATATCTTGAGTTGCTGGGGTATAAGAAACATCTGGATCTGCATCCTTAGGCCTTGCTGGAGTCTCCTTGCTCGGGTCTTCTCATTGGCCACCATGTATGGAGCAAAACCGGCTCAGTCTCAGGAACTCTGTAGCATACTCATCTACAATTTGGTCCTTCTGCGACAATCTGATAAATTGCTCTTCCATCTCCTTCTGTGCTGTCTCAAAGAAGAATCTCTCGTAGAAACTCTTCGAGAACTGGTCCCAAGTGATGGGCTTCTCCAGTCTCGCTTCTTCCGCCAACAACCAAGTTCTGGCCACATCCTTCAGTTGTATCTTAGCCACTTCCACTTTGTTCTTATCAGGAATCTGGGTTGCCTTCATAAGATCTGTAGTATCAATCAGCCACTGCTCGGCGTCCAACGGCTTCTCAGTACCCAAAAATGTAGCCGGCTGCAGTCTTCTGAAATCGGATACATTGCTAGGCCTCTGCTATCTAGGTGCTGTCAATAATGCCTGTCACAAGAGCTCTGTCTGCTGATACTGACTCTCTATTATGCCCTGAAGTACCCTAATCATGTTATCTCCCTCTCCATTAGAACTGTCATGAGAAGTGCGTGGACCGTTGCGGGTTCTCGGACCTTCCATATCTGAGTTGGTTGAAGGGATAATGGGAAGAAACTGAAAGGAAGGATAGAAGGGTCTCAGGATCCAAGGAAAAGATTACGAGGAAGGAATAGATAACACCGCACTTGTGATTGGAATGTATATTCAAGACTCATGCTCTCCAGCTGCAAATTAATGCATTATTAATATGCCAACTGGTTGTACTGAAGATGTCAGAACCTAAGCTCTGATACCATCCTGCGATGCCCCGATCCGATGGGTACGGAGACGTCACTGTGATGTATATACACAGGTCAGAGATACCCTCATGTATATACGCTAAGCATCAGTACAGGCAAGAATCAGAGTGCAAAAACATAGAGGTAATATACATTCCAACATAAAAGTACAAGTACATGGTTATCACGGAGTGATATAATATTACAGGAATATTACATCACAAGAAAATATAAAAGTACATCATATGAAGAGATATACAAAAGCTGAGAGATGCTCACGAGGAGCAAGAGGGGTCTCGAGAACCGAACAGGAGAGAAACTGGGAGGAAGAGCTGCGATGATGATCCAAGCTTCTGCTGCGCTCCGATCGTCACAAAAGAATCCGCTGCGTACTCTAATCAGCTACAGTAAGGCCACCAAGGTCCGGTCTCTAGGATCTGGACATGAGAATCTAGGGTTGTTAGCAATCCCAGTGAGTACATATAATAAAGCCAAATGGTGTGCATAACAAGCACACGTGTACATGATCAAGTGATATGGTTCAGGCATGCAGGTACAAGCAATAACAAGTAACATAAAGGAAATTAAAGGAATGACCGTGAATCATGTATATCGATGAATATGAAACTGAAAACATGCATAGAAGACAGTATGAAGAGCATAGGTACATATAAACATGCGGTAAATAAGTTAAACATGCGATAAATATATGTATGGACAAAACAAGTTGTACAAGCTTAGATTATGGATTCACGGGACTGATACATCAAGGGGATAATCCAAACAAGGAAACCCTTATCTATATACTACATATCTCATGTCGCCATCGTCTGAGTTTATACAACTTGAGTTGCTCTAAGACTAACAGAACTATAGTGTATCCGTAGTAATCATCATATGTCATAAAGCAAGGTGTCAATTCAGGGCATAACACTATAACTGGAATATAAAGATGTTGCATTTTAATTTATCCAATAATAATAATCAGTACTGTTTGATATTTCAATCGCCTCCCTACCAGTGCCTCACATCACCGATAGTCCATACTAGAGTTGGCACTTTGTAGAACTTACCCGGGTCTGATATGTGAGTACTAGGACCCGAATAAAGGAGAGAACAAATATCACACGTTCCTAATATTATTACTATTTGGTTGTTTTATGTTATTCATCCGATTCCTATGCTTCTGTATGTGCTACCGGTACACATAGATCCACTTATAAATAAGACGAATTATTATTTAGAAACTGATAAATCTGATGGCGCATATTTATAGTGGGTCCCGCCTCTGCCCGGGAGTAACTCAGGAGTACAGGCTACTACTTTCGGGGACTTATCACTACGCGCCCCACATGACACTTCAGATTCAGGCTACTGCTTTCGGGGACTTATCATTACGCGCCCCACACAACACTTCAGAAATATCACCATTATAAATATGATATCATACCGGTTTCCATCAGTTTCCCCTACCCCAGTATAAGTTGAGTACTTCATTATATAAATATTGCCCAAAGATAATGTCCACAAGTGTATACAATAATCCAATAACCACGATTATCCAAGTACGGGGATTAATAGGAGTATAATATCAGGAGTCTCTCTGTTACAGGGGTTCAGGAATACAGGAGTTCAGGAGTACAGGAGTTCAGGAGTACTAAATATCTGGTAACAGTATAATAATCATGCCAAGTCCCCGTAAAAGTAATAGTCATAAATATGCAATATAATACAGGTGTCACAATATCAGGTCAAGTGTACTAGTACCGGGTGATAGCATGTCAAGTGTCAAGTATTATTATATCAAGTGTCAGGTATCAGGTGTCAAGTATAGCATGGCAAGTACCGGTGTCAGTATCAAGGGATAAGCATGGCAAGTAACGGTGTCAAATATCAAGTGATAAGCATGGCAAGTAACGGTGTCAAATATCAAGTGTGAAGCATGGCATGGAAAGTATCAGGGGTATACATGTTAGGGTCAGGTAACTAATATATCGGTGAGACTCACAACAACAAATATCAGGTATCAACCGGTCACATAACAAGGTACAGGAGAACGGTATAAATATTTCAAACTCTTCACAATCATTTTTATAATAATAATAAATTTATCTTTTAATTAGCTATGCGAAGTCGATAAAGCGGGAGCAGATCTAAACATACCCGGTATAATACCGGTTCGACAAAGTATAATAATGGCCGGAAGCTATTTATAAAGAATGATAATCATTTATATAACATATACTAACTTGCATAAAGAGACATCATATATTAAAAGCACGATAATAATTATTAGACATGGAATGATGGTAATAAAGTAAGAAATGTACTCGCCTAATACCGGAACGAAATACCGAGTAATATCCTGAAAATCCATGAACACCACGTGCAAGCCAACAATCCAAATAAATACATGAAAATAATAATAGAATATATATATAAATATATTTTTGGGAGAATAAGGGAGGAAAGAGAGAGGATTAGTTAGAGAGAGACAGAGAAAAAGAGTTTTGTTGGAATTGTTAAAAAAAGGAAAAAGAAAAAGTGGGAAAAAAGGAAAGAAAGAAATAAGGAAATAAAGGAGGGGTATGATGGAAAATATGTAGATGTAATTAGGGAATGAGAGAATGGGTATAAGTGGAAAAGGGGAAAAAGGAAAGAAATAAAGGAAAGAAGAAGGGAAGAAAGAAAGAAAAGGAAAAAGAAAAGGAGGGGACGGTCGGCGGCCGGCCCACCGCCGGTGGCCTGGCGGCGCCGCCGCCGCCGTGCGCGCACGGCCTAGGGCCCGGCGGTGGGAGCAGGGAGGAGGTGGAGTGGTGGGGGGAGTTGGTTGTTGTTGCTTTGGTGAAGTTGGTGGTGGTGGTAGTTGGTGGTGGTGGTGGTTATGGTGGTTGTGGTGGTTGTTGGAGGTGGTGGGGAGTTAGTGGAGGAGGAGGTGACTATGGGGTGGTGGGAGTGATGGATTTGATGGAGATGGTGGTGAATTTTGGAGAAGGAAGGGAAGTGATGGTGATGGGTTTGGTTGAAATTAGAAGTGGTGGGTGGTTGGTGGAGGTTAAAGGAGGTGGAGGAGTGGAGATGGGGTGTGGGGGAGAGGTGGCCGGCGGTGATTGGAGTCATTTATGCATCATTTTCTACCACCATGCTATGCTTTATCTGAATAAATATTGGATTTTTATTACTTTTTTCTCTCTTTTTTCAGGTCCAATGTTTAATGGAGAAGGAGGCCCAAGAATTATGATTTTTGAGGAATTAAAGAATTAATTAGAAGCCCACAAGAAGAAAGCCCAGATCTGCACAGTTCCCAAAGCGTATTCTCCGTTTCTAGAAGATCCACTAAGGATACAAGATACAACAGAAAGGCACAAAAATTCGCTAGCGCAGCGGCCAAGAAACGGCCGCGGATACGCGGCACATGCCGCGGACCCGCGGTAATCTTTAGGCCGTTACTTCAGCGTTTGATCCGGAGACTGAAGTAGGATGGCCTCCTCTCATGAAGACTATAAATAGACCCCTAGGGCCTCTATAATCGGGGAGGAGAAAGGAGCATTGTTTATAGGGAAATTGTTAGGGTTTCTCTAGGTTTTCTTTTAGTCTCTTATATAATTTTCTTTTTCTCCTTCTAGAATCCAGAAAAGAGAGAGTGAGAGTGAGCAATCTTTGTAATTGGAGAAGGTGACAAGGCAATACAAGGATCGAGCTTTCAATCTTCATTTTCTCTTGTTCTAGTGCATTATTTTCTTTAAGCTTTTACTTTCTTCTATTTAACTTCTACAATGAACTGTTTCTTGTTCTTTATTTCCATGTCTAGCTAATTCATTAACATGAATAACTAACGTTTAATTTTACTAACTACTAACTCTTAGGTGATTGCTAACTTATATGATTCATTGGATACTTTCTTCTTTTTAGTCTTGCAAATTACAAGTCTATCTCACTCCCAATGAAGATGAGTTGCTTTTTATTCTTTGTAAATGCTATGTTCTCCCTCCATATGACTCATGTGAGCCTCACTTAGAGCCTTGTCTTTAGAACAAGTGCCTTGATAGAACATGAAGATGGAGCACTTCACTATGCCAATGACTACATTACAAGTTCTTATTTCATGCTCGCTTTATTATAGCTTTGATGGACTAATGAATCTTGTATGTTTCTTAGCATCGTTAAAGTGACTATCCTTGTTCCACTGTTTAAAATCTATTTAGGGAGCCAATGATTCAAGGAGGCAACTAGCCTAGATGAGAAACACCTTCGACATGGGACAACACAAGGACTTGGCTAAGCAAGACATACCATTGCCGATGAATCAATATGAGGCATGCATCACCCAACGAGAGTAGTAAGTTAGTAAATTAGAATGTTAGTTAGTCATGGCCTCTCTTTATATCATTCTTAAAAAAAAATCTCTCTTCTGAAAACTTTCTCTTTTCAAATATCTTCGTTTTCCTTCCATTTTTATGAAAATCACCTAGAGGGGGGGGGGGTGAATAGGTGATAATGCTAATCAATGGACAATTAAAAATTATGATGCAACAATCTCCCAAAACAAGACTAGAAACCGGATTCCCCGTGAAGGGCTCTGAACTCCTTCCTCGTGATTCCTCTGGATATGAGTTGGAGGTGCACAATGCAATCTTGTTGTATGGGACTTTGATTGACAAGATGAATGAACACAAGTGAATATTGCAATGAAAATAGAGAGCAAGTAATAAGAGCAATGAAAGTAAAGCAAGAAGCAAGAGCAAGTAAACCAAACGCAAACACCGAGAATTTTTCCGAGGTTCGAGCACCCAGCTCTACGTCCCCGCCTTCCCAAGAAGGATTTCTAACCACTATAACTTCACAAAGATGTTACAAATACACCGGAGTACCCAACTCTACAATCCAAGTACAAGTTCTCTCTTGGTGATCAAAAGACCACAAACTCCTTTTTGAAAATGTCTCTTCCCTTATAAAAATCCTTGTAGAACAATGAGAGGATTGAAGCTCTTGTGTGTAAGTGGAAAAGAAAAGGAAATCAGAGAGTCTTTGGAAAACACTTAAGAAAATGAGAGAAATATTCAGCACAAAAACCAAGAAACAATGCTCTTTTGAATGCCTTAAACTTTTGAAACTTTTGCAAATTTTTCTTGTAATCAACTTCTCCCTAAACACCCCTATTTATAGTAGAGGGCTAGGGTTTAAAGATAAAACTTACTTAAGGCCAATTAGAAAGTATTAGGATCAGTACATATCATTTAAACACTTTTTAGAGAGAAAAACACAAAAATTAAATAGCTCAGAAAACTAACCGTTACTGTTCAAACGGCTCTCTCGGTCGACCGGTCGGTCGACCGAAGTACAAAAATAAGAGCCGTTGCCGGCTCTCGGTCGACCGCACGGTCGACCGAAAAATACAGAGAGCAAACGACTTATAGTCAGGCAGGTTTCGGTCGATCGACCGCGAAACGTGCACACGGATACGCACTGCTGCCAGAACCTCGGTCAACTGGGACGATCGACCGACTTGACCTGACACAGGGTCGGTCGGCCGGGCGGTCGACCGGCTCAGGTCAAAAGTCAAAACAGAAACAGATTTTTGAAGGGAATTCAAAAATTAAACAAAGTAGTTTTGAATAGAGATATATATAAAACATAAAAATGAGTTTGAAGGCAGAAGATTGTATACAAAACTATTTTGTACATATTATAGGAAATATTTTTGGAAATAAGATGTGAGCAAAAACGTGTGTGATAGAGCTTCAAACCTATTCACTATTCTTTAACAAAAGTATAAACTAAAAACAAATCTAATGAAATATCTTGAGCAATCTTGAAGTCTTGAGCCATGCAATGCCTTGCTAGAGCCTTCTCTTCTATGTTCCTTCCTTGATGTGCAAAACTCCTTCATTGCTTCATGAACCTAGAAGTTCTTGTAATAGCTAAGCCATGGCCTCCAAATATGGTACTAACCTGAAACTTATCTTAAACAAACTAATTAGTACCAAATAGCTCTTATTTGTTTTGTTATCATCAAAACTCTAAACAAATGGAGAGTGTAACCTTTTGGGCCAACAATCTCCCCCTTTTTGATGATGACAAAACAAATAGGCTATAAACAAAAATATAGGGGAGGAGAAAGCTCCCCCTCAAATTATGCTATATTAAGCAAAGAAAAACAATGTAAGTTGCAAGTAAAAATCCATGAAACTAAAAACCATAAACATAATGGGATATAAAATACTTGCAAGACACTTAAACTCAAATATAAGAATTCATTGAAAACTTTGAAAACTGAAAACACATCAGATCAAAAAACAAAAACATATATAAACTCATATGGAATCAAAACCATATGAACTCATATTTCCATACATAAACTCATTCTCCCCCTTTTGTCATACATCAAAAAGGGTCAAGAAAACATTGTTATTCAATAACACAAACATTAAGTTCACCACATATGAAAGAAAATCTAGCAAAATCAAGTGGTTTAGTGAAAATATCGGCAAGTTGCAAATCCGTAGAAACATAATCAATATCTATATCTCCTTTCTCAAAATGATCTCTAAGAAAGTGATATCTAATCTCAATCTGCTTGGTCTTACTATGTTGATTTGCATTCTTAGTCATATGTATAGTACTAGTATTATCACAAAATATTTTTATATGGTTATAATGCAAATCATAATCAAGGAGAGTATGTTTCATCCAAAGGACTTGTGCACAACAAGCCCCCGCGGCAACATACTCCGCCTCGGCGGTTGAGAGAGCTACGGAATTTTGTTTCCTAGAGGACCATGAAACAAGACAATTACCAAGAAATTGACATGTCCCACTAGTACTCTTTCTATCTACTCTACAACCCGCATAGTCGGCATCCGAATAACTCGTCATTGAGAAATCTCCGGTTTTCGGATACCATAGACCCATTCCAATTGTGCCCTTAATATAACGAATGATGCGTTTAACCGCAATAAGATGGGACTCTTTAGGACACGATTGAAATCTAGCACAAAGACACACACTAAACATTATGTCCGGCCTACTTGCCGTCAAATACAAAAGACTACCTATCATGCTTCTAAACAATTTAATATCAACATTTTTACCTTGGTCATCCCTATCAAGCTTGGTTGTAGTTGCCATGGGAGTGTTGCAAACTTTAGAGTCTTCAAGTCCAAACTTCTTTATGAGTTCCTTAGCGTACTTGGCTTGACATATGAAGTTCCCATCTTGCAATTGCTTGATTTGGAGTCCAAGAAAGAAATTCAATTCACCCATGGAAGACATTTCAAACTCACATTGCATAACCTTTTCAAACTCCTTGCATAAAAACTCATTAGAAGATCCAAAAATATATCATCAACATAAATTTGCACAATTAAAATGTCATTATCAACATGCTTAGTAAAAAGAGTTGTGTCTACTTTGCCTTTAACAAAATCATTTGAAATGAGAAAACTAGAAAGCCTTTCATACCAAGCTCTTGGAGCTTGTTTCAATCCATACAAAGCTTTATCAAGTTTAAAAACGAAATTAGGATGAACATGATCAACAAAACCGGGAGGTTGTTCAACATAAACTTCTTCATTTATAAAACCATTCAAAAATGCACTTTTCATATCCATTTGAAAAAGTTTAAAATTTTTAAAAGATGCAAAAGCTAGTGTCATCTGTATGGCTTCAAGCCGTGCTACGGGTGCAAAGGTCTCCTCAAAGTCAATTCCCTCAACTTGAGTGTAACCTTGGGCCACTAACCTAGCTTTATTCCTAATGACATTACCGGACTCATCCATCTTGTTTCTAAAGATCCACTTAGTACCAATTATTGGTCTATCGTGGGGCCTAGGAACAAGGTGACAAACTTGGTTGCGCTCAAATTGATTGAGTTCCTCTTGCATGGCTAGCAACCAATATGAGTCCGCCTCGGCTTCGAGGATGCTTTTGGGTTCAAAATGAGAAATGAAAGCAAAGTTACCACATAAGTCATGGAGCTTGGAGCGAGTTGTTACCCCTTTAGAGACATCACCTAAGATTAGTTCCTTGGGGTGATTTGTAGCGTATCTCCAATCTTTAGGAAGCGGTTGAGAGCTTTCCTCTTTATCCTCTTGAACATCACCAGTTGATTCTTGGTTTTCTTCTTGAGCGGGTGAGTCCTTCAAGGGTAGTCTCTCCATGTCTTCACCTAATGGGTCAATCTCTACAACATTCTCAACAACCACATTAGATTCTTCAAATTTAACACGCATGAATTCTTCAATGGTAAGTGAAGATCTATTGAATACTCTATAAGCTTTGCTAGTAGTAGAATATCCAACAAAGATTGCTTCATAAGCCTTAGCATCATATTTGCCCAAGTTATCTTTAGTATTCAAAACAAAACACTTGCATCCAAAAACTTTGAAATATGCAACATTAGGTTTTCTAAAATGATACATTTCAAAAGATGTTTTGGAAGAATTTTTACATAAATAAATACGATTTGAAATATAGCATGCGGTGTTTACGGCCTCGGCCCATAAATATTGAGGGAGGTCATATTCACTTATCATGGTCCTAGCCATCTCTTGAAGTGTTCTATTCTTTCTTTCTACAACTCCATTTTGTTGTGGAGTTCTAGGACATGACATTTCATGCTTGATTCCCTTTTCATCACAATAAGTCATGAAGAGTTGGTTAACAAACTCACCACCTCTATCACTCCTTATTTTCAAAATCGAAAAACCTTTTTCTTTTTCAACCCTTTTTCGAAAAATCTTGAAATGAGAAAAAGTTTGATCTTTGTGTTCCAAAAAGAAAACCTAAGTAAATCGGGAGAAATCATCAACTAAAACAAATGCATATCTACTACCATTTAAGCTTTTAGTTTTGGTTGGTCCAAAAAGATCCATATGAATTAATTCTAATGGCCTAGTTGACATGATATCCTTGATTGGTTTGAAGGAAGACTTGGTTTGTTTCCCAAGTTGGCACGCACCACAAATGCGGTCTTTCTCAAACTTCAAGCAAGGTATACCCTTCACCAATTCCTTAGAATTAATCCTAGAAAGATGGTCAAAAGATGCATGTCCTAATCTTCTATGCCAAAGCCAAGAATTTTCATCAAAAGCATTCAAGCATTTAGTAGAACAATCTAAATTAAGCACGTCAATGATATAAACATTATTGTCACGAAAACCGGTGAGAATACAATCATTGGTTTTAACATCAAAAATCTTGTAAGAAGAATCATCAAAAACAACTTTAAGTCCTCGGTCACAAAATTGACTAATACTAAGCAAGTTATGCTTCAAACCATCAACAAGAGCTACATTTTCTATAATAGGAGATGCACCAATTTGAATGTTACCTATACCGATGATAGTGCCGTTGGAGTCATCCCCGAAGGTGACGGAGCCACCTTCCATGTACCTTGATAGGGTTGTAAAGTTATTGATGTCCCATGTCATGTGTCTTGAACAACCACTATCAAGGTACCACCGCTCCTTACGTCTTGAAGCCTTGGTGTGTACCTACATCAAATAATTTAGGACTTGATTTTGGTACCCACATTTTCTTGGGTCCTAAAGAGTTAGTGCCATGAACCCAAACAAGATTATTTGATCTATTTACTTGGTCATAGCAAAACTTAGCCAAATGTCAATTCTTACCACAATAAGTGCATCTATACACTCTACCATATTTAAAAGCATAGTGAGTGTGAGACTTGTGAGCATGTGTGGATTTAGCATGAGTGTTGTGTGAAGTGTGAGCATGAGGAATCTTAACATGAGAATCTTTAGCATGAGAGGTGTGTTTTTTAGAAAACATTTCTTCAAGTTTCTTAGTGTTAAAAGCACAGTCCTTCAAAACTTTTTCAAAATCAACAATTCTAGTTTTTAATGAAGAAATTTCTTTTTCATCAATCTTAGGAAATTTTGCTTTACATGCAACTTTGTAAGCACTAAATTCATTTTGAGTAGAAATGAGATTGGAAGAAATTTCATCTTTTTCTCTAGAAATAATAGCAAGTTGATTTTTAAGAAAAGCAACTTCCTTTTCTAATTTAGAGCATTCAATCTTTTTATTATCATAGGTTTCGGAGAGTTCAACAAAAGCATGTACAATAACTTCTTTTCTTAATTCATCATCTTCATCAAGAGGTTGTGGGGTTACCTTTGGTGTGTTTGCCATGAAACACATGTTCGCCGTGTCCACCTCGTCTTTGGATTCACTTTCCGAATCCCATGTGGCTTTGTAGGCTTTCTTTTCGACCGGCTTCTTTGGCTTGAAGGAGGAAGTCATCTTCTTCTTGAACTCCGGGCAATCCGTCCTGATGTGTCCGGGCTTTCGGCAATTGTAGCAAATGATTCTTCTCTCCTCTTTTCCTTCAAACTTCCTTCTAAAGTTGAGCTTGTTCTTCCGGTACATTCTATTCACATTTCGTACAAGAAGGGAGAGCTCCTCATCTTCTTCTTCGTCATCAAAAGTGGAGGAAGACTTGAAGGCTATGGATTTCTTCTTTAGAGGAGCAGCATCTTCTCTTGCCTTCTTTTCCATCTCATGAGTCTTCAAGTTGCCGATGAGACTTATGAGATCCATTTCATCCTTGTCGTTCAATTCTTTCAAGGTGGTGGCCTTTATCTCCCATGAAGAAGGAAGAGCCCGAATCACTTTCCGCACCTTTTGGTCATTGGAAATATCATCACCTAAAGAAGAAAGAGCATTGGTGATTTTAGTGAACCTTGTAATCATGCAATCAATGGATTCATCATCAATCATTTTAAAGGATTCATATTGGGACCTCAAGAGATCTATCTTAGCTCTCTTGACTTGTGATGTCCCCTCGTGTGTGACCAACAAATGTTGCCAAATCTCATAAGCGGATTGGCAATGAATTACCCGTGTAAGGTCATCCTCATTCAAGGCGGTTAGGAGGGAGTTTTGGGCCTTTGAGTTAGCCTCATATTCTCTAAAGGAAAATTTTGTCCAAGTGCTTTCATCACCATCAGGTACAACATAGGGTTTGGTCAAGGATTTAGCAACTAAGCTACCTAAAGATTACAAGAAAATAGTCATCCTAACCTTCCAAGTAGGGAAATTAAGTCCATCAAATTTAGGAGGGGTTTTGATGTTATCGGCCATGTTTACTAGTGAATGAATGGATGAATGCAAATGTTGATTAGCAAATTTTAAGGATCTCTCTAAGGATGTTAAGCCAAACCTAGAGTCCAAGCTCTGATACCAATTGAAAATCACCTAGAGGGGGGGTGAATAGGTGATAATGCTAATCAATGGACAATTAAAAATTATGATGCAACAATCTCCCAAAACAAGACTAGAAGCCGGATTCCCCGTGAAGGGCTCTGAACTCCTTCCTCGTGATTCCTCTGGATATGAGTTGGAGGTGCACAATGCAATCTTGTTGTATGGGACTTTGATTGACAAGATGAATGAACACAAGTGAATATTGCAATGAAAATAGAGAGCAAGTAATAAGAGCAATGAAAGTAAAGCAAGAAGCAAGAGCAAGTAAACCAAACGCAAACACCGAGAATTTTTCCGAGGTTCGAGCACCCAGCTCTACGTCCCCGCCTTCCCCAGAAGGATTTCTAACCACTATAACTTCACAAAGATGTTACAAATACACCGGAGTACCCAACTCCACAATCTCAAGTACAAGTTCTCTCTTGGTGATCAAAAGACCACAAACTACTTTTTGAAAATGTCTCTTCCCTTACAAAAATCCTTGTAGAACAATGAGAGGATTGAAGCTCTTGTGTGTAAGTGGAAAAGAAAAGGAAATCAGAGAGTCTTTGGAAAACACTTCAGAAAATGAGAGAAATATTTAGCACAAAAACCAAGAAACAATTCTCTTTTGAATGCCTTAAACTTTTGAAACTTTTGCAAATTTTTCTTGTAATCAACTTCTCCCTAAACACCCCTATTTATAGTAGAGGGCTAGGGTTTAAAGATAAAACTTACTTAAGGCCAATTAGAAAGTATTAGGATCAGTAAATATCATTTAAACCCTTTTTAGAGAGAAAAAGACAAAAATTAAACAGCTCAGAAAACTAGCCGTTACTGTTCAAACGGCTCTCTCGGTCGACCGGTCGGTCGACCGAAGTACAAAAATAAGAGCCGTTGCCGGCTCTCAGTCGACCGCACGATCGACCGAAAAATACAGAGAGCAAACGACTTACAGTCAGGCAGGTTTCGGTCGACCGCACGGTCGACCGCGAAACGTGCACACGGATACGCACTGCTGCCAGAACCTCGGTCGACTGGGACGGTCGACTGACTTGACCTAACACAGGGTCGGTCGGCCGGGCGGTCGACTGGCTCAGGTCAAAAGTCAAAACAGAAACAGATTTTTGAAGGGAATTCAAAAATTAAACAAAGTAGTTTTGAATAGAGATATATATAAAGCATAAAAATGAGTTTGTAGGCAGAAGATTGTATACAAAACTATTTTGTACATATTATAGGAAATATTTTTGGAAATAAGATGTGTGCAAAAATGTGTGTGATAGAGCTTCAAACCTATTCACTATTCTTTAACAAAACTATAAACTAAAAATAAATCTAATGAAATATCTCGAGCAATCTTGAAGTCTTGAGCCATGCAATGCCTTGCTAGAGCCTTCTCTTCTATGTTCCTTCCTTGATGTGCAAAACTTCTTCTTTACTTCATGAACCTAGAAGTTCTTGCAATAGCTAAGCAATGGCCTCCAAATATGGTACTAACCTGAAACTTATCTTAAACAAACTAATTAGTACCAAATAGCTCTTATTTGTTTTGTTATCATCAAAACTCTAAACAAATGGAGAGTGTAACCTTTTGGGCCAACATTTTATTCTCGTTTCTTCCTTTCTTTTACAAAACACCCAAAGATTTTCCACTCACCTTCCACATCGTTTTGTTTTTCATTTCTTAAAACAAAGAAGAACCTTCGTCTTTCTTCACAAAGATTTCAATATAAACCTTGAATGCTTCTATCGCTAATCCTCCCTGCGGATACGTCCCGTCCTAGCTTTTGCTACGAACGGTAATTCGGAAGGAGCAAAGTAAACCGTTGATTTGGAAATGTTTATAGAGTTACTATACAACTGGCTGATCGATCTGGGAAAATAATCATCAACTGTAGGAATGGATCAATGCGTCTAACCTTTGGAGATATGACAAAAGAGGTAAATATTTTCCACCTGGGAAAACAACCTCGAGATTTGGAAAATGAGTCATTTGAAGTGAAACTGATCGAGGGATTAGCAAGTGAACATGAAATGGAATACGAATCTGATAGAGAATTTGAGTTGGAGTCTGATGACTTCAACCTTGATCAAATAATTGAATCCACAGTGGAGTGGGCAACAAATGCAGCCCCTATCCTTCCCTTACACAAGGAACACCCATTGATAGATCAAGTGCCCTCTTCCGAGCTTAAGATTCTTCCTAGTTATCTCAAGTATCAGTACTTGGGTGAAAAGGAAGCATTTCCCGTGATAATTGCGTCCCATTTGACGGAACAACAGGAAGAGGATCTTCTTGTAGTATTAAGGGAAAATCGAGAAGCCATTGGTTGGACCATGGCTGATAATAAAGGGAATCAGTCCATCCATTGTGCAACACCGGATTCATTTGACGGAAGATGCAAAACCTAAACGTGACCCACAACGTAGACTAAACCCGATCATGCAAGAGGCTGTTAGAGCTGAAATTTTGAAGCTGTTAGACAATGGGATCATCTATCCCATATCCGATAGCCAGTGGGTTAGTCCAGTCCACGCTGTGCCTAAGAAAGCCGGGGTTACCGTGGTAGAAAACGATAAGAAAGAATTAGTACAAACTCGTCTTCCAATAAAGATTTGAGTCTGTATTGATTACCGAAAATTAAACGCTGCCACATGTAAAGACCACTTTCCCCTTCCGTTCATCGGTCAAATGCTCGAGAGACTAGCTGGACATGAGTATTACTGCTTCCTGGATGAATATTCAGGATACAATCAAATCCCTATCGCTCCTGAGGATCAAGACAAGACAACCTTCACCTGTCCCTTTGGAACATTTGCATATCGAAGAATGCCCTTCGGCCTATGCAACGCTTCTACAACGTTTCAACGTTGCATGCTTAGTCTTTTTTTCGACATGGTGGAGAAATTTTTTGGAGATTTTCATGGATGATTTTTCCATTTATGGTGATTCCTTTGAACAATGCTTGCACCATCTTAAGTTAGTTTTACAACGATGCATGGAGAAAAACTTGACACTCAATTGGGAGAAGTGTCACTTTGTGGTCAAGCACGGAATTGTCCTAGGGCATGAAGTTTCACACAAAGGAATCGAGGTTGATAGATCGAAAGTGGACGTTATAACAAAGCTCCCTGAGCCGAAATGCTTAAAAGACATTAGATCATTTTTAGGGCACGCTGGCTTCTATAGAAGATTTATTCAGGGGTTTAGTAAAATTTCTAGACCTTTGACAAATCTCTTAGGAAAAGGTGTACCCTTCAATTTTGATAAAGAATGTCTACAAGCTTGGGAGGAGCTTAAACACAGACTTGTTTCGGCACCAATAATCTCAGCGCCTGATTGGACTAGGCCTTTTGAAATCATGTGTGATGCCTGCGATTATGCCATAGGCGCTGTTCTCGGACAACGTACTGATAACAGGCAACACGTGATTTACTATGCTAGTAGGACGCTTAACGAGGCCCAACTAAATTACACGACAACTGAAAAGGAATTTTTAGCAGTTGTGTTTGCGTTGGAAAAATTTCGCCAATACCTACTAGGATCTAAGACAACAATTTTCACTGATCACTCCGCCCTTAGATACTTATTGCAAAAGAAGGATGCAAAGGCCAGACTGATTCGATGGATACTTCTTTTGCAAGAGTTTGATTTGGAAATTAAAGACAAAAAGGGCGTTGAAAATGTGGTGGCAGACCACCTTTCGAGAATCCCTAATGCACCAATTGAGACTTTACCTATCAATGAAGACTTTCCTGACGAACACATATTTACGATGTGTAAAGAGCCCTGGTATGCTGATATAGCAAACTACCTTGCAACTGGGCAAACACCTTCAAATTGGTCAGGTCAGGACAAGTATCGCTTTATGAAACAAGTACGGTTTTTCTTTTGGGACGAACCGTATTTATTCAAATATTGCCCTGACCAGATAATTAGAAGGTGTCTTTCTGAGGATGAACATCATAGCGTATTGACATTTTGTCACGAGCTGGCTTGTGGTGGACACTTTGGTCCACGAAAGACTGCTGAGAAAGTCCTTCAGAGTGGGTTCTATCGGCCCACTCTCTTTAAGGACGCTTATACTTTCTGCAAGCTCTGTGCCAGATGTCAAATGACGGGTCGAATCACGCATAAAGACATGATGCCCCTTACACCGATCCTTGAGGTAAAAATTTTTGATTTGTGGGGCATCGATTTCATGGGACCCTTCCCTCTGTCTTATGGCAACCAATACATTTTGGTGGCCGTAGACTACGTTTCTAAGTGGGCTGAAGCTATTCTGACTAGGATAAATGATAACCAAGTTGTCATCAAGTTCTTACGGGAAAACATCATTTCTCACTTCGGAGCCCCCCGTGCGATAATCAGTGACAAAGGGAGTCATTTCTGCAATCGGGCTTTTGAAGCCCTAATGCGGAAGTACTCCATCTCTCATAAATTATCCACGGCCTATCATCCTCAGACGAACTGGCAAGTGGAGGTCACCAACAGACAAAATAAACTGATATTAGAGAAAACTGTTGGACAAAATCGTAAGGATTGGTCCATCAAACTAATTGATGCCCTGTGGGCATATCGGACCGCCTACAAGACTGTCCTCGGTATGTCCCCATATCGAGTTGTATTTGGAAAATCTTGCCATCTGCCTGTGGAGTTAGAGCACCGTGCTATGTGGGCACTAAAATAACTGAATTTGGACTTAGACAAAGCCGGTGATTTGAGAAGGCTGCAGATATTCGAGTTAGAAGAACTACGAAATGATGCATACGTTAACGCTCGGATATCTAAACACGGAGCTAAGATTTTCCATGATAAGTCGATTCATAGGAAAAATTTTGTCTCGGGACAAAAGTTCTGTTGTACAACACTAGACTCCACCTTTTTCCCGGTAAACTAAAAACCAGGTGGTCAGGACCCTACATCATCCAGAACGTCTCTCCTCATGGTGCCATTGAAATTTTCGACCCAAAGATGGCAACACTTTCAAAGTGAATGGTCAATGCCTAAAGCCATTTTTCACCACGGAGTCTGAGTCACACAATGTTATTGAACTGGGTCTTTGTAACCCAGTCTATATGTGACCACGTAATTCCACACTTTTCCCAATGTCTCCTGTAAATCATTTTGGAACCTCCTTTGTAAAAAAAAAAGAAAAAGAAAAAGAAAAAGAAAAAAAAGATTAATATAAAAAACTAAATAAGTGGGACTTAGGTGCTAAATATCACCTAGGTTTTTTTCTTTCCCTACACTCCCTTTTATTTCTAAATAACCTAGGGTTGTAAATTCCTAGTTTCCATTTGGGCAATTTGGGGATTTCGTCCTTCTCAGCCTCTTATAAATATCCCCCCTCTCGTGTTCTCCTCATTACCCAACTTTCAATCTCAGATCTACAACACACACATCTAGCGCCCCCCCTAAATTTTTTTGCGCCCCTCTCTCCACTATCCGGCCGCGTTTCCACGGCATCTGCCGTGAGTCCATGGCCTTCCTGAAGAACCTGGGCCGCCGCCAAATTTCCCTGCAGACGCGACCATCTGAAGATCTTCGATCTACCATCTACACCTCTGCTGCCATCACTTGCTCTCTGCAATCTCGTTTAAAGTTTCCCCCCACGTAGTCCGGGGGAGGTTTGCGTATCCCTTCTCGTTGCTTCCTATTATTCATCATGGAACCATCTATTTTCGCTGAAAAAGATTTTTCGAGAATTCTTAGCGATGTGAACAGTTATGGTCATATATTTTTAGATCGTATTCGTGTATGGGATTGGTATAGATTAGTTTATGATAACTCAGATCACGAGTCTTACTATTGTCCTGAGCTCGTCAAACTTTTCTACAGTTCTATAGATTCCGAATCTATCAATTTTGACACATACCAGATCTTGGTGCACATGCCCATTGGGGATATTATTGTCACGCTTCTTCTACTAGAAGAACTCATACATGTCCCTTGCAACCCACATCATAGTGACCCCCTACCTTTAATCGATTACATGACTGTCATGGGGGCTCGCTGTACGGAACAAGATAGGGGGCTCAAAGACAGTATTACATTTAGAAACGTACATTGCGTTGGTCGCTGGATTCAACGCAACATTTTAGGGCTTGAGCACACGACCTCCTTTAACAGGCCGGTGCTGCAGATTATACACGACCCGATGACTCGGCAGCACACTATCTGTATCAACAAGATCATTTTTCATAGTATCATCACCAACTCCTCCTGCACGCGTGGTGCAAAGTACTCGCACCTGATTGGTATTCAATTCTGCATATTTTACCACATTATTCCCATGCATATTACAAATAAAAATATGATTTTTATTCATATTCTCTCTATTTTTACAGGTCCACATCTTAAAAGAGAAAAGGCCCAAAATCTCTTTAATTAGCAATAATTAAAGAGATTAATTCAAAGGCCAAAAGAGCCCAAGTTTGAATCCAGAATCAGGAGAGATCCTCGCGCCAACTCAATCTTCCAGAAGGCCACGTGGATAACAAACTCATAACAAACCTGTACCAGAAAATCTGGCCTGAACGGCCAAGATCTTGCCGCCAAATCCAAGATCTTGCCGCCAATTTGCGGCAGTTATGGGTCTGTTAGAGCCCGGGATTCTCTCCAACGACCAGGGCTCTAGATCCTTCTCTCTGAGGCTATAAATACAGGACCAGGGCTTGCGCAAATGGAAGATGTTGAAGAGAGGAGAGATTAGAGGATAAAGCTTTGTAATTTTGTATTTTTTCTCTAGGATTTTAGTGCTTTAGATCTTCTTCTTCCTCCCTAAAAATTCTGCAAAAGAGAGTTGTAAGAGAGAGAAAGCTTGTGTACACCAAGTAGTGACAACTTGTGAAGCAAGGATTCATCCATTCTCTTCTCTCTACTTGAGCATTTTCTAGTAATTACTTGCTTTCTTTAATTCTACCTTTACTTTACTTGCAATTTTATTCATGCTTTGCTTTTCTTTTCTTGTAATGGCTAGTAGCTAAATTCTTCTACATGAACTAGCTAACCTTTAACCTTGCTAACTACTAACTCATGGGTGATTGCTATCTTTAATCTTGCAAGTTGTATGGTCTTCTCTTCTCCGATGGGTTACTTTCATGCTTGGCTATATCTTGTTGTAATTCTCCATATGATTCATGTGTGCCTCATTTAGAGCCTTGTCTTTAGAACAAGTGCCTTGATGGAACATGGAGATGGATCACCAATATGCTATTTGTTGTACAACTTCTTTACTTCCATTAATGAATGTTGTATCTTCTTCCTTAGCATCCCTTGAGTGTAGCTCTTTTGAATCCATTATTGAAAGTCTAATTTGTAGGCCAATGACATCTATTATGAGGCTACAAGACAAGTCCAAGAATGATCAACCGTCATCCAAGTGGGAAAGTAATTAGACCAACACGCAAGACAAATCTTTGCCGATGAATCAACATGAGGCACGCATTCACCATCACGGAGTTTAGTAAGTTTTAGCAAGGTAGTAAGGTTAGATAGTCATGATCTTCTCATTCTAAGAGTCTTTTCAAAGTTTTCTTTCTTTTAGTGTTAATCCAAAAGCCAATCTTGTTTTGATTTCTTTTCATTTTCCATCATGAACATAGCCACCCATTCTTTCATTTCTTTCTCCATGTTTTATTCATTCTTTTAAAGACAAAGAAGAATCTTCGTTTTCTATCTTCACTACCAACCGTAACGCTTCCATCGCAAGCTCTCCCTGAGAATCGACTCGGTATAGCCCATGCTATAACGGAGATAGGAAAGGGTATATTAATAATTTTGAATACATTTGTGGAGTGATCAAAGCACTTGAGGTTGTTTCTAAACCTTCTCTCTTTTTGTTGAATATATTTTGTGTGCAAATTATACTCCACAATACAACACCTTTCCCGTCTAATCAAATTTTGGCGCCGTTGCCGGGGAGAGCAACGGTTTTTGGTTTAAAGTGAAGAACTAAACGAATTCTCTTCTCTGTTGCAGGTTACAGGTGAAGAAAACAGCAAAATTTGCATTGCAGTGACATATAAGTGGCTCTGGGCTTCTGCTCTCGAAAGCAGAAACCAGAAGCCCTCTGAATTGCCGCAGATTCACGACTTTTGCCGCAGAATTGCGGCAAGGAGGAGTTGACTACTGACAAGTTTCCTGCAGGGTCTTCAGCTTTGCAAAATACAGCTTCTGCAATAATTCTTTTCTTGTATGCTTCACCATACTCCTGCTAATTATAATAAACAGTAAAACATTGGTTGAAACGTTAAAAATTGTTTACACATTTGCATTCTAGGCACGTGTCTTTCAATTCCTTTACTTTTACTGATGAAGAGTGCTGGAGGCAAGGTACGTACGCATTGCATATTGACTAGGACTCACTCTTTGTTTGATTTAAATACGCTTTGAGTGAACCTTGTTTGTTTATATCGTACACTTGCACAAATCAATTCTAAGGGCATAACCCATAAATAAGATAAGGTGGGGATTTTATCACCCTTTCCTTAGCCCAAAAACCACAATCCCAGCACTCACAATCCTAAGCTTCTAAATAAAAATTTGCTAGACGCTGGCCCTAGGGACATCTCGGACTCACTTAGGAGATTATCCTAAGGGGGAAAAGTGTTGGAAATTGACTTTTATAAAATCAGTGTCTAGGAAAGGGATTGAGGGCCGAAAGCCCGAAGGTTGCTGGTTACTTAATTAAGGAACGTCTCTGACGGAAAACCTCCCACCAACCTTGCCCTTCCCTGGCTGATTAGCTTATAGTCAAAGTCTACACTAAACCTCCTGTGGACGATCTAATCAGTTAGGAGTCGTCTAGGTCCAGGAATCCTAGAAGCTTGGATTGATTTTTCTTTTATTGTTTGTTATTTTCATTTTTGCTTTTTCGCTGGTCTGATCGGTGCACGTTGTTTGTAATTGTATATGCGAGAGTGGTTTCGTGATCCAAATTCTGCAAAACTTGTTAGACTTTCTACACTTGCACTTACACAACCACTTGACATTATGGAAAACAACGTTTCACTTCAAGATCGATTCTATCCGATTCGCACCTCCCTTCCATCTTGCATTCTTCTCCCCGAATCTAATGGAAATCACTTCGAGCTGAAACCGCAATTCATTAATACACTTCCCCAATTCCATGGTCTTGAGTCTGAGGACGCGTATCTCTTTATTCGTGAGTTTGAAGAGGTATGCCAAATGATGAGAATTTCCCAACTGACCGAGGATGCTGTTAGGTTATGGTTCATACCGTTTGCACTTAAGGATTTAGCTAAGAAGTGGCTTTACAATCTTCCCATCAGTTCCATATCTTCTTGGGATGATTTTGTTAAAGTCTTTCTTAAGAAATTCTATCCTATCCACAAAACAGCCCTCATGAGAAAGAATATAATGCAATTCAAGCAGGAACCTAATGAACCTTTCTGGAAGTATCTTGAGCGTTTCAAAGACCTTCTAGCCCTATGTCCTCATCACGGCATAGAGAAATGGCGTTTATGTCAGATTATCTGTGACGGTCTAGATTACCAAACGAAAACCCTCCTTGAATCCATGTGTCAAGGGAAATTTTTTAAGAAAGATGAGCATCAGGGGTGGGATCTCTTTGAAACCCTAGCTGAGAAAACCATTCAGTGGGAGTCATGCCCTGATAAACCCACTTCCACCACTTTCAGAACTGGTATGCATTCCATAGAATCTTCTATAGCCGCAGAAGCCAAGATCACACAATTGATGAAGAGGATAGAACTGCTTGAGTCTAGGGAAAATTCTGTTGTAAATCAGGTCAACCCATTGCCTGTGATTAAACCGGGTTGCACCTACTGTCATGACCTTAACCATGTCTTTGAGGAGTGTCCTTTGTATCAGCCCCAATCTTATCAGGAGAACTTGAATGCAGCATTTACCAGACCCCCATACTCCAACACTTACAATTCAGGATGGCAGAACCATCCAAATTTTTCGTGGAGTCAGTCTGGTCCTGAGCATCATAAACCACCACTTCCATATCCATATAATGCTCAGTCTCACACATCCAGTTTCAATCATAATTCACTGTATGTTCATCCATCTCAAAGCCCACCACATTCACAACCATATCAAAATCCACAACACTATCAATCACAATTCCAGTCTCCATATCATCAACATCCACCCCAGAATAATTCAGAAATATCAGAGTTGAAAAAAATGCTAGAAACCTTTACAAAGAACTATCATTAGGATATGAATAAAGTTCAGGTCCAAATTGGGCAATTGGCTGATAGACAAAATGGACTGTTCCCAAGCCAGCCATTGCCAAATCCCAAACATCACTTCCCTTTGAATGAAGTGGAAGATTCAGGACCCAGTCAATGTCATGCTATTCATACCCTGAGATCTGGAAAACAAGTAGACAATAAGGTTTCTAGTCCACCATCTCATCCAACACCAAAGCCAACATTTCCTGTCCCTATACAACCAACTTCTGACAAACCATCCTCTATTCAAATCTGCATATTTTACCACATTATTCCCATGCATATTACAAATAAAAATATGATTTTTATTCATATTCTCTCTATTTTTACAGGTCCACATCTTAAAAGAGAAAAGGCCCAAAATCTCTTTAATTAGCAATAATTAAAGAGATTAATTCAAAGGCCAAAAGAGCCCAAGTTTGAATCCAGAATCAGGAGAGATCCTCGCGCCAACTCAATCTTCCAGAAGGCCACGTGGATAACAAACTCATAACAAACCTGTACCAGAAAATCTGGCCTGAACGGCCAAGATCTTGCCGCCAAATCCAAGATCTTGCCACCAATTTGCGGCAGTTATGGGTCTGTTAGAGCCCGGGATTCTCTCCAACGACCAGGGCTCTAGATCTTTCTCTCTGAGGCTATAAATACAGGACTAGGGCTTGCGCAAATGGAAGATGTTGAAGAGAGGAGAGATTAGAGGATAAAGCTTTGTAATTTTGTATTTTTTCTCTAGGATTTTAGTGCTTTAGATCTTCTTCTTCCTCCCTAGAAATTCTGGAAAAGAGAGTTGTAAGAGAGAGAAAGCTTGTGTACACCAAGGAGTGACAACTTGTGAAGTAAGGATTCATCCATTCTCTTCTCTCTACTTGAGCATTTTCTAGTAATTACTTGCTTTCTTTAATTCTACCTTTACTTTACTTGCAATTTTATTCATGCTTTGCTTTTCTTTTCTTGTAATGGCTAGTAGCTAAATTCTTCTACATGAACTAGCTAACCTTTAACCTTGCTAACTACTAACTCATGGGTGATTGCTATCTTTAATCTTGCAAGTTGTATGGTCTTCTCTTCTCCGATGGGTTACTTTCATGCTTGGCTATATCTTGTTGTAATTCTCCATATGATTCATGTGTGCCTCATTTAGAGCCTTGTCTTTAGAACAAGTGCCTTGATGGAACATGGAAGATGGATCACCAATATGCTATTTGTTGTACAACTTCTTTACTTCCATTAATGAATGTTGTATCTTCTTCCTTAGCATCCCTTGAGTGTAGCTCTTTTGATTCCATTATTGAAAGTCTAATTTGTAGGCCAATGACATCTATGAGGCTACAAGACAAGTCCAAGAATGATCACCCGTCATCCAAGTGGGAAAGTAATTAGACCAACACGCAAGACAAATCTTTGCCGATGAATCAACATGAGGACGCATTCACCATCACGGAGTTTAGTAAGTTTTAGCAAGGTAGTAAGGTTAGCTAGTCATGATCTTCTCATTCTAAGAGTCTTTTCAAAGTTTTCTTTCTTTTAGTGTTAATCCAAAAGCCAATCTTGTTTTGATTTCTTTTCATTTTCCATCATGAACATAGCCACCCATTCTTTCATTTCTTTCTCCATGTTTTATTCATTCTTTTAAAGACAAAGAAGAATCTTCGTTTTCTATCTTCACTACCAACCGTAACGCTTCCATCGCAAGCTCTCCCTGAGAATCGACTCGGTATAGCCCATGCTATAACGGAGATAGGAATGGGTATATTAATCATTTTGAATACATTTGTGGAGTGATCAAAGCACTTGAGGTTGTTTCTAAACCTTCTCTCTTTTTATTGAATATATTTTGTGTGCAAATTATACTCCACAATACAACACCTTTCCCGTCTAATCAGCACCCAGTTTTGATCACTCGTCTATGTAGTATTTTCTTACCAGATGCAGTTTTTGACTCATATGATAGGGTGTTTGTTGCAGAAGAGAGGGCGACTAGCGCTTACAATAGTTGTCTTCATGCGGTCTGGACTCCTAGTGTCCAGTCCGAAGATGTCCCTATGGAGTCCTCTTCGGAGGAACTTTTAGAGGAGGAGGATGAGCCGGCTTTTTGGCAACAGGCCCCCAGCTGATTCACGCGCCTTCATGTCTACCATTTGGCGAGGCATGAAGAAGATATTTCGGGGGCAGATTCGACTACGCAAACAGGTTGCGGAGCAAACATCTAGCCTAGACCGCATTGAGGAGGGTCTGCGGCGATCACAGTCGGCTGGACCTAGCACCACCGCTGGTCCAAGCCGAAGGCGGGGGTGATACCTTTCTTTACCTATTTCATGCATATATTTTCTTGCATACATTGAGGACAATGCATGGGATAGGTATGGGAGGGTAGATACTAAAATAAGAATTTTCTAGACTTTTTCTTTTAGATTTCTAGGTTTCTTTTTTATTTATATTTCTCTTTTCTTACTAACATAGGATTTTTCTAGACTTTTTCTTTTAGATTTCTAGGTTTCTTGTTTCTTATATATAATATATATATATATATATATATATATATATATATATTGATCCTTTTTTGAAAAGAATTAACTTGATCTTAGGTATTAAGGAAATTCTAAACTAAGATTTCTTAATATAAGTCGAAATAAGAAATTTTGTTGGATCTTTAGGTTAAGAAAGAAAAGAATAGAAAAGATAGCTAGATTTTGAATTTTTTCTAAACACTATATACATTTGCATATTGAGGGATTAATCAAAGACTTAGTGATTTAGTTTACATAAAGATAACAAAAAAAAACAAAAAAAAATAATAATATAAATATAGATATTCATAAATAAAACTTGATCACTAATTAAGCTGGTTGGTTGTGCCTTAAGAAGCATAACCAGTCACGCCTAAAAGTGGTTGAGTCCTTAGCATTCGTGGCCTAGTTTACTCGAGACCTTGAACCTTAGGGATGTATCTTCATCTGGTGCCCTAAGACTATCTGGTCTGGGAGTCATCGGTAAAAGGCTCACTACATGGGTAAATTAGAAAGCCTAATGAAGCTAAGAGATGTAAATATATACTCTATATAAAAAATAAAATAAAAGAAAAGAAAAGAAAATAATATATATATATGTGAACAAACAAACTAAAGTCTAAGGAAAATCCCTCATACATATGTATATGTGTTAGGCCTGATACAGAATCCAGTTTCTCTCTATTCTTGGAAAACTTAACCTATGTTGAAAACAATATATCAAATGGAAACTTATAAAAAGAAGGAAAAGTTTAGAATAACCATAAACCGATAGATCACCGAAATTCTTGAAGGAAATGGATCATAATAAAATGTTTCACTTTTTCACTAACATTTTCTTTTTCTTTAGGATTTTGTGGGTGCAATCCATTGAAAACCCTCAGGAGACAACACTCCTCCTCTAGGGTAACCTAGAGGTTTAACGGCTTGTTGCACGAGCTCAGTGCAATCGTGTCACCTACGAAAGTGGTGTAATAATTTAGTTAGGATTTTCTCTCTTGCTTATTTTGCTCAGGGACGAGCAAAAGCTAGGTATGGGGATGTGATTGGAGTCATTTATGCATCATTTTCTACCACCATGCTATGCTTTATCTGAATAAATATTAGATTTTTATTGCTTTTTTCTCTCTTTTTTCAGGTCCAATATTTAATGGAGAAGGAGGCCCAAGAATTATGATTTTTAAGGAATTAAAGAATTAATTAGAAGCCCACAAGAAGAAAGCCCAGATCTGCACAGTTCCCAAAGCGTATTCTCCATTTCTAGAAGATCCACTGAGGATAAGAGATACAACAGAAAGGCACAAAAATCCGCTAGCGCAGCGGCCAAGAAACGGCCATGGAAACATGGCACATGCCGCGGACCTGCGGCAATCTTTAGGCCGTTACTTCAGCGTTTGATCCGGAGACTGAAGTGGGATGGCCTCCTCTCATGAAGACTATAAATAGACCCCTAGGGCCTCAGTAATCGGGGAGGAGAAAAGAGCATTGTTTATAGGAAAATTGTTAGGGTTTCTCTAGGTTTTCTTTTAGTCTCTTATGTAATTTTCTTTTTCTCCTTCTAGAATCCAGAAAAGAGAGAGTGAGAGTGAGCAATCTTTGTAATTGGAGACGGTGATAACGCAATACAAGGATCGAGCTTTCAATCTTCATCTTCTCTTGTTCTAGTGCATTATTTTCTTTAAGCTTTTACTTTCTTCTATTTAACTTCTACAATGAACTGTTTCTTGTTCTTTATTTCCATGCTTAGCTAATTCATTAACATGACTAACTTTTAATTTTACTAACTACTAACTCTTGGGTGATTGCTAACTTATATGATTCATTGGATACTTTCTTCTTTTTAATCTTGCAAATTACAAGTCTATCTCACTCCCAATGAAGATGAGTTGCTTTTTATTCTTTGTAAATGCTATGTTCTCCCTCCATATGACTCATGTGAGCCTCACTTAGAGCCTTGTCTTTAGAACAAGTGCCTTGATGGAACATGAAGATGGAGCACTTCACTATGCCAATGACTACATTACAAGTTCTTATTTCATGCTCGCTTTATTATAGCTTTGACGGACTAATGAATCTTGTATGTTTCTTAGCATCGTTAAAAGTGACTATCCTTGTTCCACTGTTCAAAATCTATTTAGGGAGCCAATGATTCAAGGAGGCAACTAGCCTAGATGAGAAACACCTTCGACATGGGACAACACAAGGACTTGGCTAAGCAAGACATATCATTGCCGATGAATCAATATGAGGCATGCATCACCCAATGAGAGTAGTAAGTTAGTAAATTAGAATGTTAGTTAGTCATGGCCTCTCTTTATATCATTCTTAAAAAAAAATCTCTCTTCTGAAAACTTCCTCTTTTCAAATATCTCCGTTTTTCTTCCATTTTATTCTCGTTTCTTCCTTTCTTTTACAAAACACCAAAAGATTTTCCACTCACCTTCCACATCGTTTTGTTTTTCATTTCTTAAAATAAAGAAGAACCTTCCTCTTTCTTCACAAAGATTTCAATAAAAATCTTGAATGTTTCTATAGCTAATCCTCCCTGCGGATACGACACGTCCTAGCTTATGCTACGAACGGTGATTCGGAAGGAGCAGGCGGCTATGGGGGGCGGCAGCGGCGGCTCCGATGGTGGAGGCGGCGGCCATGGAGGGGAGTGGGTGATGGTTGAAGTGTTCGAGTTGAAATGAAAAATGGAATGGAAGGAGAAAGAAATGGGTTTTTATGGAGAGGAAAGAAAAAGTGATGATGAAATGGGATTTGGGGGGAAGATTGGCTGCTGTTCCAGCCCTACAGGCGGCGGCGGCAGGGAAGGAGAGCACAGTGCGTGGGGAAGGCAAGGGGAAGAAAAGAAAAAGAAAGAAAAAGAAAGAAAATAAAAGAAAAGGAAAAAAATAAGGAAAAAGAAAAGAAAATAGTAAAAAAAATTATTATTAAATAATTAGTTTATTAAAATATCTAGGAGTATAAAGTAAGGGAGTAGAGAAGGAAAAAGCAAGAAAATAAATTGTTGGTAAATAATATCATTATTTAAATAGGGCAAAAATTTGTCTTTTTCAGAAATGTTCCGAAAAATTCTAAAAAATAGAAAATATTATTTTAAGATTCTTTATGAAATCAGATTCAAGAAATTCAATGTAGTTTTCAATTTAAAAATCCTAGAATCCTCTAGCGATACTGGCCGACATCAGAATCGGTCAAATTTTGATAAATTTAGAAAACTCTCAAAATATGAATTTAGATAGAAAATAAAATTCTAATATTTAACATGAAAGATATTTTTTAAAAATTCAATCCCATTTGAAAACCAAAAATCTGGGAATCGGTCAGCGATGCCGACCGACACCGATTTTGGAGATTTTGCAAAATAATTCTGAAAAATTTCAGAAAATCTTGAAAAATCTAAAATATTAGAAAACAGTGTTTGAAACTGAAATTGGTCAAATAAGACTATCAAAGTGGTCAAATCGGGTGGTATACCGATATCGGGTTCCCGGTCCATGTCACGGCTGAATCCAGGTCCGAGAATCCAGATCCGATACAAATAACATAAGAAATCACAACTTAAATACAAATAATGGAAGAAAATTGAAACAAAACGGTCAAAAAATTCAGGATTCCTATCTGGGTACGTATCTCGGGAACGGGGTGCAACAGTGTTAAAAGTTGAAGATTGAGAGGTAAAAACTCAAAGAACAGTGGTTTGGAATAATTAGGCTCGTTGCTCTGACACGGACACCTCCAACTGATTTTGCCCCCGATTAACTTGTGCTCAGATTCCTATAATATACCCCCCGTGGATAGTCTAACCAGTTAGGAGTCGTCTAGGTCTAGGTCTAGGTCTAGGTCAACCCTAGTATAGGCTTGTTTTTTATTTTTTTCTTTTTCTTTGTTTGTTTGTTTATTTGATTTTCCTTTTTTTGTGATTATTGTGATAAAATAAAATATAAACAGAATTTTTCTAGCCAAATGAATCCATTTTTCACCTCCACCTTATTTGACTCGAATAACTCTGACTCGGCTATGTACAACATGAACAAATCATATATGCCGGATTGGGTTTGTTCGAATCAATATGACTCGTACCCTCACTTCTATGATCATGATTTTTAAAATAATTTTCACTCTTCACAGAGTCCATGAGGATTCACTTCCTCTGAGTCAAATTTTCAACCACCTTATCCACCATCTTCTTTCCTGTATTCTGCTTCACATACTCCTTTTTCTGAATCACCAATTGAAGAAAAATCAGAGATACGAAAGAGTATAGAAGCCATGCTTGAGTCCCAATAACAATTTCTTCAAAACATGTTGGACTCATCATTTCAACCAAATTATCAAGAGTCATACTCATCTTTTCCAGTCCCACCAATTCAAAATAAACAACCTTCAATCTTGGACTTGAGTATGGAGCTTTTGCGTGAGTCAAAGCAACAAACTAAATATCTGATAGACTCACAATTTCACCACAATTTCCCAAATCAACTTCCATACTCACCTTTTCAAGAATAACCGATTGCAAAGAGTATAGAAGACATGATTCAAACACAAAATTCAGTCACCCAGCCTATCAGTAGGTTAGACTCGATCATGAGCGAATTAATCAATGAGAGTGAGAAAAGTCTTTCTTGTCAACTTTTGGCCAATCCTTATATCCCTAACCCTATCAATTGACCGAAGAATCATGTTATTTTAGAAACCAAGAGTCAATTTTAGCTCATCCGTTTAAACTTGATCAAACTCTAAGTTTTGAAAGTCCCATTGACATTTTGGCAAGTTATCCCTTCCCTGAAATTGAACTTAAGCATGAATGTGATCCAGATCCACAAGTTTATAATTTTATTTCATTTTCTGATTCAATAATGAGTCCAGTATCTTTACCAGATTGTTTTCATATTCCGGAGTCAACATTGTATCCTGTATCAGTACACCATGAAATAGAATCACAATATCTTTCAATCATACTTCATTAATGGGGCAAGTGTGTGAACATCAATTTTTTGGTTTGGACCCCATTTTTGAACAAATTTTGACTCCCACTTTTGAATCTAGACTTGATCTTAGTCAACTTTTCGAGTCGATATTTGTTCCTTTGGAGCCCAAATCAATTATCTCCCAAACCCACACTTCATTGTTGGACAAAGGTGTTAAACAAAATGACTCAAGAATTATTTTTGAAAATTGAAAATTAAATGGGCATAATTTTTTAGATAAGACCATTCACTCAATCATTCTTTTACTGGGCCGTATTAGAGAGGTCACTAGTGGGTTCGTGCGAACTCCACGTAATTTAGATAGGGCCACATTTCGTGGACCAATCAGACCACCACCAGAACCACCACCATGAGGTAATTTTCCTTCCCTTTCTATTTGTTTCATGCATATACACATTCATGATGAATTGAGGATAATGCATGAGATAAGTATGATGGAGGATTTACTAACATAGTTTGTTTTATATTTTCCTTCCTTTACACTTCTTTTTAGAAAGTTTTTAGAATTTTCTTTTGTATAATAATCCTTTTCTTTTCTTTTTACAAAACTTTTTTAAATAAGAGAAATAGTTTTGATTTATTTTTAAAAAATTAAGAGGATCTTAGGAATTCGGAAGACCTAACATTATGATTTTTTTAAATGAAGTCAAAATAATAGATCTTGTTTAATTTTAGGATAAGAAAGTAAATTGAAAAGATAATTTGATCTTAAATTTTTTACCTTTGATATATGCACTTCACACTTACGCAATTTTTTTAGACTGAAACAATGACTGAAAATGCCATAAAAAATTTATATATATAATAAATAATGATAATAAAAATCACTTATTGAAGCTGGGTAATTATGTCTCAGGAAGCATGATTATTCACGCCTAAAATAGTGGACCAAAACAAAATAATCCTCTTTAGTTTTGTGGCCTTATTTACTCGAGTCCTTAAGCCCGAGAGATGTTTTTTTAACTGGTTCCCTAAAACCATCTGGTTTGGGAGTAACCGGCTAAAGGCTCACTACCCGAGTAAGCTAGAAGGCCTAAGAAAACTAAGGAAAGAAAAAAATTTTGATATAAATAAATGTCACAAAAGTTAGAGTCGATATCCCAAAAATCTTCACAGTTCATAAAGTACATATTTTCTGAGAGTTTTTATGAAAGATCAAAGAATCGATTCAATTTTAAATTCTTACATTTAATTTATAAAAAGATTTTGCATTTAGACTTAGTTTAAGGACGAATAATTTCTGGTTAACTAATGATCTTGGGTCACTTAAATTTTCGCAAAAATATGTCAACATTTTTCTCTATTTCAAATTGTGTTTTTAAAATACTAACATTTGATTTCTTTCTTTATAGATTTTGTGGGTGTAATCTGCTGAAAATCCTCAGGAGATAAAACACCTCCTCTAGGGGAAAACCTAGAGGTTTGACGGCTTGTTGCACACGCTCAGTGCAATCGCATCACCTGCGAAAGTGGTGCAACAATGTTCTTAGTTAGTTTTTTTGTTTTGCTTAGGACGAGAAAAAAATAAGTGTGAGGGTCTGATAAGTCTTCAAAATTGCATATTTCATATCAGACATTCACATTTATTCAATATTAAATTCTGTTAATAACACCTCTCTTATATGTTCCTAAGCCCATGATGTGGAATGAAGAAGAAGCCCAAAAATCTCATTTATTTAGTGATTAAAGCCTACAAAAAAAGCCACTGGATTTAGAAGGAGGATATATTAAAACGAGGTGCGCATATTTAGAAACCAGAAGGTACAACTGACAGGGGGACAAACCAAAAGACTGCAGCAGGCAGCGCCAGAAGGGCCACAGAAACACGACAAAAACCGCGTTTCCACGGCATTATGGTGGGTCCACGTGTCGAGTGAGCTTCCACGCGTGGCCCTGTGATGCCTCCCTGGTGCCCCCCTTAGCCTATAAATACCCTGGGTTTTCCAAAACAAGGGGGAGGAAAGTTCTTAGGGTAGATTTTTTCTCTTTAGGGAAGTTTAGTTGTTCTTCTTCTTTCTTTTGTTTTTTCATGTAATAGGGAAGAGAGAGATGCATAGGATGAAAGTTAGGGTTCTTATAATGAAAAGTGATATTCTATGAAAGGTTCTCTCCTTATCTCTATTGGTTTTCTTCTATTTAACTCTTTACATGCTTAGCTTTTTCTCTCATTGCAACTAACTGCTAACCACTAACTTGCTAACTCCTTACTTGATAATCCACATGAATCTAATAGCCTCTACTTGGCCTTGTTCTTACAAGAGCCATTGATGTCTCATGATGATGAATTCTAACACTCTAATATCTAACTCTCTAATACGTTACTATTACTTTATTTCATGCTTGCTCTATTTTGTTTTAATGGTATAAGTGTAACTTACTCTTGTTTGTTAAGTTTGGATGTGAAAGTGATCTTATGGGTCATGCTTGTAAAGGTCTTGAACCAAGGATTAGTGATGGTCAAGGATATATGTGAGGCAACTATCACTAAGAGGTTAGTATATGGTGGAGCAATTAGTAGTTAGTAGCCATAAGTTTTCTTTCATTTTTACATTGTTTTAGAAATAATACAAAAATCACAAAAACCATTCTTCTAAGTTCGTCTTCTTTGTTTTCACCATACTCTTCTCTTCTCATTTTTTGTTTTGTTTTCTTTTGATTCTTTAAAACATTGAAGAAACTTTATCACACACGTAAACATACCGTGAAATCTTCTATCGCCTCCTATCCTTATGGACTCGACCCGTTTTAGCCTCCATGTTATAACAGAAGTATCGAAGAAGCCAAAGCATACACACTTTTGAAAATGACATTTTCGTGCATGGTTTCCCCCCGATCAATGATCCCATTGTCTAGGAGTTTCATAATTTTAGCACGAATAGCCTCTTGCATTATAGGGTTTAACCTACGCTGTGGGTCTCTCTTGGTCTCTTTTTTTTATTGAGATGAATGCGATGATGAACTATGGTTGGACTCAACCCCTTATGTCGGTTATTGTTCAACCAATGGCTTCCTTATATTTTCTAAGAACTGACATAAGGCTTTCTTCATGCCTGATAATCAAATGTAATGCTATGATGACTAGTAGAATCCCTTGTTCGCCTAGATAGATGTACTTGGGATACTTAGGCAAAGCTTTCAATTATATGGAAGGGGAAGGCTTAATGGAAGGAAGAGTTAAGTTCATTGGCTTCAAATTTGGTGAAATAGGGCTTGATGCCCAACTCACAGTAGACTCAACTATCTAGTCAAGATCAAAATTCATAGACTCCAATTCAAACTCACTCTTAGCTTCTAGCTCCAATTCCTCTCTATGTTGACTTGTCACGTTCTCAATGAGGTTGGCTTCAAAAGCTTGATCTTCTACATCTTGGGGTTACTTTTCTAGGTTAAAAATATTGACTTCTCTAGTCACTAGTCATATCTCTAAAGGTTTACCTCATGGATCCGTTCATATAGTTGATAATTACATTGGCAGTAGCAAGGAACGGACACCCTAGGATAACGGGAGTTTAAGACCTAGGATTGGATGCATGTTGTGTGTCTTAAAAACTATGAAATCAATGGGGTACATAAACTCTCTGACCCGGATAAGGACATCATTAATTTTTCACTTGGGAACTTTCACTGACCGGTCAGCCAATTGGATGTGACTCGGGTTGGACTAAGCTCGCCCAACCCGAGTTGTTGATAAACTGAGAAGAGGAGAAAGTTGATACTTGCTCCCAAATTAAGAAGTGCCTGACAAATTTTGGCTTGTCCTATAGTGCATGCAATAGTAGGACAACTCGAATCCTTTTACTTGACAGGAATCGGACCCTACAGTAGCTCACTAATGTTTGTAGCTAAAAAGATCTTCTTGGGTACATTAGACTTTCTTTTCTTGGTGCACGTGTCTTTAAAAAATTTTGCATATGATGGGACTTGTTGGATTGCATCAACAAGTGGCACATTAATCGTCACTTGATTAAAGATCTCAATTATATTGCCCATATGTGCATTTTATTTGATGTTCTTAAGCCTATTTGGAAATGGTACTATAAGATTATGCCCCTGATCGGCTGACTTGCCTTTATCAGACTCGTCAGATTTAAATGGAGTGGTGCTAGAAGAGGTGGATGCTTGTATTTGATTGTGCTGAATGGGATTGGGTGGCATTGACATTTTATTATCAACTTTCTTGCCTGACCTCAATGTATGAACAATATTACATTGACTATATGGTTGATCCTCAGCTAAATGAACTTGGTTAGAGTTTCTTGGGTTCGTTAGTGGTTGACTAGGAAAAGTACCCTTGGGCTTTTCACTTCGTAAATTAGTTAGTTGACTCATTTTAACCTCTAACCTTGTTATGGCTTGTGTGTGGTTGTTCATTGTCTGTATGAGGGACTCTAAGATTTTTACAATCCTTTCCATATTCTTCTCAAAGTCAGTCATTCGCTTCTCAAGTGGAGGATTTGGAAGGAAGACTGTGGAGTTTGGTGGAAAAAATTGTGTTGATAATAAAAAAATATTGGGTTGATTATTCGGAGGGTGGAAGTGGTTTAACCTTGATTGGTCATGATTATTTTGACTCCATGAGAAATTTAGGTTATTTCTCTAGCCAAGATTGTATGTTTGAGAGTAAAGATTGTTGTTGAGCCTTGAAAGGCCACATTCATGGGCTCGGGCAATATTTGCTGGGCTTGAAAAACTGGACACTCCTCAAAAATATGGTTCATGGCTTGACATAAGTAAAGCCTAGAGTTGAAAATTGATTTAGGCTGACTTGCTTGGCTGGAACTGGCTCCTTGATTTGAAAAACATTCAATCTTCTCGTTACGCTAGGAATTTTAGCCTTAGCAGCTATGGATGATTCTATAGAATAGAGACCTCCTTTTGAAGAGATAGGATCTGTATTCCTAGACTTTTCGGGAGTCAGTTCCCATTGGATGGTTTTTTGGCTAGGTTCTCAAATAAATCCTACCCATGGTTTTTATCCTTTTGTAAGAATCCCCACTGGCACATGATTTCTAAGAGGATCTTGTTTTGGTAGCCTAAACTGTCATAAAGAATTTGGCACTGTCGCCACTTCTCTATGCCATAATGAGGACACTGGACAAGGAGGTTTTTGAAACGTTCAAAGTACCTCCAAAATGGCTCACTAATTTCTTACTTGAACTGCATGATATTCTTCCTAATGAGAGTGGTCTTGTGAATAGGAAATAATTTTTTCAAGAAAGCTTGGACGAAATCATCCAAGAATTAAATGAATCAACTGCTAAGCTATACAGCCATTTCTTGGCTAGGTCCTTAAGTGCTAAAGGGATGAAAACGTAACCGCTTCATTTTTTAAATAGTGTATACTTATCATGAGGCATACTTCCTCAAATTCTCTTATGAAGAAGTACGCATCCTCGGACTCTAGACCTTGGAACTTTGGAAGAGCGTTGATGAATTGTGGTTTCAGTTTAAAACTGTTAACATTTGCTTCTGGGAGTCGAATGCAAGATGGAAGGGAGGTCCTCATAGGATAGAACCTCTCCTGTAATGATGTAGATTGAGCTATAACCGGATTTAGTTTTGGTGGTAAAGTGCTTCTAGTCAACCTAGATGTGTTTGGTTCTCTCGACCACACTTGCATACACAAATACTACCACAAATATGTTCACCATTCAATCAAAAAGAAAAAAGAAAGAATTCTAAGGTAGATTTAGACCAAGACTCCTAACTGGTTTGATTGTTCATAGGAGGTATAATACAGAATCTGATCATAAGCTAATCAGCCAGATCGAGGTAAGATTGGTGGAAAGTATCCGCGCAAAAAATGACGGGCCCAATTAAGCCAAACCACCAGCCTTCAAGGTTTCACCTCTCAATCACCGTTCTTTGATACCGATTTGGCGGGAGTCAAATTCTAACAACTTCCCCCTTAGGTCAACCTCCTGTAAGTCCAAGATGTCCCTAGGGCCAACGTCTGTCAGATTTTAAGTCAGGCTTAGGTTGTGCGTGCTTGGAGATGATTTGTGGGCTAAGAAAGGGTAATGACTCTCTTACCTTATCTTTTATTGGGATTTGCCCTAAAGATTTGTTTATGCAAAAGTGTGTAAGATATAACAAAAGTAACACTCAACAAGTAAGTAAATCACCCAAGAATGTTTCTAAGTTAGATGCTATGCAAATATACCTTGTCTCCAGCTTTTTTCAATAATAATTGAAAAGAAAACATATCAGACAAATGCTTAGAAAGGCAAGTTCAAATGTTTTTATGCAATTTCAATTAACCAATTATTGTTGGATTAAAATAGGATGATGAAATAATCAAGTATAAAAAACTAGCAATGTAAGAAAGCTTATTTTACAGAGCAATATGTCCTGCAAAAAAGAGTTTTTAGTAATCCCACAAAATTGTCGCGTTTGTGCCGCAAAAATGTGTTTCTGCGGCAAACTCTTGGAATCATGTTTCCTACTTTTTAGAGCAGGGGCACAGGATAACAAGTCTTCTTCTACAATGCTTGAATTCTTAACCTGATTTTCTTAAACCTGAAACAGAACACCAAACTCATCAAACACAAAGAATACCATTTCCTCCATGGCAACGACGCCAAAAATTGATTCCAAATTAAAATACCATGTAATTAGGGCTAAAGGGTCGTGTCCACGAGAAGAGATGCGATGCAAGCATTTCAATATTTTTGGGGGAAAAAAGTTTTAATGTTTGTATTTTTTAGGAGAAAAAAATGTGAAATCTTTAAAGAAGTGATTTAAAGAGAAATTGAAGATAGAGAGTAGATTGTGGAAAAGAGGATTTTTTTTTTAAGAAAACTTGAGAGTGATGTTGTGTGTATTTAATAAAAGAGAAGATCTGGGGTCACTAATATTTACTCAACTCTAGGATTTTCTTTTGAAAGTTTTAATATCTCAATGTAATCATAGGCAAAAGTTTAATCTTGTAAAAGAGAAGTCAAATAAAGCACATAAGATAGTTTTTTTGAAATTGAACTTTAGTTTTGAAATTGTTCTTGAATTGAATGTTAAACCATCAAGGTAGTTACGCAAGCATGAAATAAAAGCAAGTTCTTTTTTAAATATTTACTTCAAGAGTAAGTTCGAAATCAATCCCATCCTAATGTGCCTTCAAGAACACTCGCTAAAAGCAAGGCTTAAAATTAGGAATTTAAATGATTCAATTAACTTCCATAAAAATCGATCAAAATCAGAATTAGAGAGGAGAGAACAGTAAGCCCAGAATGAGAGAAATTAGCTACTCATTGCAAAAAAAAGAACAAATACAAGAATGAATAAAAATTATCGACATATCAAGTAGATTGAATAGAGTTAAATAGGCATGGTGAATCTCTCTTGACTATCACTTCAATGGTGAATTACACTCTCTCTCTCTCTCTCTCTCTCTCTCTCTCTCTCACTTTTCTGGTCTAAACTATAAAGAAAAATTGAGATATAACTTCTCATAAACTATCTAATAATGATCCTAAACTTTAAAATTAAAGAAAAATTTCAATCCTAATCTTTGTCATGTTGAACTCCAGAATGTGTAGATTTATAGCCAAAAAGGGAGTAGGGGAGAGTGTCTGAAGAAAGCGACCAAATCGCTGGCCCAAAAGAAAAGATCTTTTGATGAGATTACAGATAAGGTTGGAGATATAGAAAAAATCACTTGCCCAACAGAAAAGATTTTCTAATAATATCTCTTTTGGATCTCTAGATTTTGACAATATCTCTTTGATTCTTCAAGCTAACTAAATTGATTCTTCTAAATCTAATTTTACCTGTATTTATTTAGCTTCATCTTCATTTAACCAAATAGATGCAATATAATCAGAATTTAACTGACTTTTATTTGATGTTATATTCTCCCTTTTAATTAGGAGAAGCCTGTAAATTAAGACACGGCTATTAGCATGATTCAGTACGAAATAGATGCAAGAATTTAGTGATAAACATGCAATAGTCATGCAATAAACGTGTACAATCATACACTACATTAAATAAATTTGGTTTGCAATTTAGTACCCATACCTTCTAGGGTCTTTAAATATTAGAATTTTGAATCCAAATATTTTTATCAATAACATGTAACTTATCACTGCAAAATTTAGCTAGATGGTCTTTTCGGCCGCAATAAGTACAAGTATACATTTTGGCATACTTTTGAGTATGATGTTTATGTGTATGCCGTGTAGCATGTGTATGAATATGTGAAGCTTGTTTCTTTTGAAATAAAAATTTCAAATGTTTACGGGCAAAAGCACATAGGCTCAAGGTAGAGTCTAAACAATCAATGTTCTTTTTCAAAATAAAATTTTCAACATTTGTGGAAGAAAAAAACCTTGATCATAAGAAACAAAAAAAAATCTTTTGAATAAAAAATCTTTTCTTTTTTAGCCAAAATATTTTTCAAAGAATTTTTTTCCTTTGATAAAATTTGGTTTTCAAAGAATCATTTTCTTTCAAAATGAAATCAAGTTTTGAAGATAAAGCATCAGTCTCTTTTATAACAATCACTTTTTCTTTAGAATCCAAATCAATTTGAGTTTTTAAAGATTTTTTTCTTTTAAAACAAAATCTAATTTTGAAGACAAAAAATTAATTTTCTTTGAAATCACTTCTTCATCTTTTAAACAAGATCAAGCTTCAAAGATAAAATTTCACTTTCTTTCTTTAAATTCAAGCTCTTATTTTTCAACAATTTATATTTTTGGAATAAATCCTCATAAAACATGGCAAGTTCTTCATATAACATGTGAAAATCATCATTGGAAACATTAGCACAATCATTATGATCAGATTACGAGTTTACCTCAAGGGAGTCATTTCCTTGGACCATGAAGCATGCTTAGTCGAGATCATCATCACTTGGTTCTCTCTCTATCTTATTTGGGATATGATCTTCAAGAGGGATTAATGTGTTTCACACTGCATAAGCGGAATTACAATTAGCAAATTTAGAATGATAATCATTACTAAGTGTTTACTTCATTGCAATCATGGTTTGTGCATTAGCTTCAAAATATTTACCATTATCAATATATGATATTTTATGATGGCAAGAAAAACATACAATCCTAGTGCTTTAAAATATGAACACATTCTAATTTTTCATATTTTGATGTTAGAAGCATCGAACAAAGGTGGAGCAAGATAATCTATAAGTATGCTTTAAAACAAGAATGTGTAGAAATATAGAGATTAGAGAAACAAGGATCACTTCTTGGTGGTTAAATCGAATATCAGGAGCACCTGCTCTAATACCAATTGAAATCACCTAGAGGAGGTAAATAGGTGATATGCTAATCTATGTGAAAAAATATATCAACAATAATTCTAAATAAACATATTAACACATAAATGAATCCAAACTCACAACCAAGAAATAAAGCCGTATACCCTGTGAAGGGCTCTGAACTTCCCCTCGTGATTCCTCTTAAATAAGAATTGAAGTACGTAATTGCTTTTTTGGTGTATAGAGAGTTCAAACAAATAATTTTGAGAGAAGAATAAATACAACAAGTATATTAGTGTGATAATATAAAAGAGTAAGAGTTAGAGAAACGCAAGCCAATCATAAAGACAAATAATTGTTATTGAGGCTTGAGCCACTTGCTCTATGTCCCCACCTTCACCGCAATGAAGGATTCCACTGTGATCGCTCTCGATTATAATTGAACTTGATCTCGCAAGATCACTTGGTATCACAACACCTACAAGCTGCCTTATTCGTTACCACAAGAATATAAATTCATGAGTCCACAAGCTCGTTTGAGGCTACAACCTGCAATAACTCAATTACGAAGAATGAATACTAGTGATCAATACTCAATCACAAACAAAACTATCTTACAATCTCACTTATAAAATAGATAGAAATGAGAGCTTAAGTGTTGGTGAGAGAAAAATAGAGATTGAAAATTGAAAAGCACTAAAAACTTGTACAAGAGATTTTAGATTTGAAGTCCAGAAAATCTTTTTTAAAACTTGTGAAAAACTTATTGTAAAAAAACTCTCTAATCACTCCTATTTATAGAAGAAGCCTAGAGACCAATTCTCAGTTAATTTCAGCAATTAAAACATATTAGAATATATTAAAATCAAGAAATAACCATTGGGAATGAATTGGGAATGAATCTGGAGATGTTTGAATAGAAAACTAGCCATTATAAGGCAAAACAAGCAAGTTCTGACCATGAGCTATCGACAGCTATGATAGGCTGTCGACAGGCCCAGTAGACTACACAAAATCAAATTTCATATACATTTTTGAAGGTCATAATGTTGGAATTTGAAAAATAAATATATATGAAGAGTTTGTATCTTTTTAAGTTATCTTTCTAATGAAATGAAAATCAAATGAATCATATATAGGGTTAGAAAGATATGATCAAAATACTGAAGAGTGTGAAATTGAAACTGTGAAAACTATTTTCAGCATATAGGTTAACATAAACCAATATTTCATAACCAAATTTTTTTGAATTTGAAAATTACCATATCTTTGTAATACGACTTGAATCACATCAAACAAATATCAAAGTAAAATGTTATGGTAAAAAACTAGACATATGTCAGTGCAGAACAGCTGTCGATAGCAGAATAACTTAGCTGTTGATAGGCCAAGCTCACGTGAGCTCCGTAAAATGTTGTTGACAGCTATAGGAAGACCTGGCTACTGTTGGCCAAAAATGATTCCCAACACTATCGCCTATGCCAAACGATATCATGCTTGTCAGGTTCATGGTGACTTTATCTGTCAAGCACCTGGTCATCTTCAGCCAATGTCTTCCTCATGGCCATTCAAGATGTGGGGAATAGATGTTATTAGACCCATCAGTCCACCAACATCCAAAAGACATCAGTTTATTCTAGCAATAATCGATTACTTATCAAAATGGACAGAAGCTATCCACCTAAAGGAAGTGAAGACGTCTGACGTGATAAAGTTCATCAAGGCACATCCTCTACCACTTTGGCGTGCCACAACAAATCATCCACGATAATGGACCCCAATTTGTCAGCCAAGTATTTCACAGATTCTATAACAAATTTAGAATTCAATGTGTATCTTCAACAGCATACTACCCAGCTACCATTGGTCTTGCAGAATCCTTCAACAAGGCCATCAGCGAACTTCTCAAGAAGTTCGTCTCAAAAAATCAACACAACTGGGATAAGAAATTGGGTGAATGTCGCTGGGCTTACCGCATAACAATGAAAACCCCAGCAAAGGCCACTCCATTCTCCTTAGTGTATGGATGTGAAGCTATACTACCATTAAAAATTCAAATTCCATCACTAAGTATTGCCTTGGTAATAGAGATGACACACGAGGATAAGCATCGACTGCACTTCCAAGAATTGGATGCTAGGGCTCGGAGCTCAATAACAAATCGAGCGCTACCAAGCTCGAATCACAAAAGCCTTCAACAAGAATGTCAAGGAACAGATTTTCAATAAAGGCGATCTTGTCTTAGTTGTCAAGTGACCCATGGTCATGACACATAGGACCAAAGGAAAATTCCAGCCTAAGTGATAAGAACCCTATGTAGTAGAGATGACATACTCAAACGAATCTTAACGCCTTACAAATCCAAATGGTGACACGCTCATGATACCAATCAATGAGAAATTTCTGAAAAAGTACTATTCCTAGTTATGTTCAACACTACACCTCTGATTGAAGATTCACCCTGATCAGTCGATGGATTAGGGCTTGGGATCCAAGATGTTTAGGAGAGTGCCAAAGAAAAGCTTCCTTGTCCAATGGATCACATCACGGTCGATCAAGAGCCGACCGAACATTGGTGACATTATAATGCATGATGTCAACATTGAAGAAAATGATAAAGTTGTAAACTCCTATTTTTAACCTTGTCACTCTTCTCATGATCATGTCCAATACCACACCCCTGATCGAAGCTTCATCCTTATCAGTTAGAAGGATCAAGGTTTGGGATCCAAGATGTTTAAGAGAGCACCAAAAAAGGCATCCTCATTCAATGGATCACATCATGGTCAATCAACGCCAAGCCGACCGAACATGGGTGATATTATGATGCATGATGTCAACATCGAAGAAATGACAAAGTTGGAAACTCTGATTTTAACCTTGTCACTATTCTCATGATCTTGTTTAATACCACACCTCTGATGGAAGCTTCACCCAGATCAGTCAGATGGATTAGTGTGTAAGATCCAAGATATTTGGGAGAGCGACAAAGAAAAGCTTTCTCATTCAATGGATTACATCATGGTCGATCGACGCTAAGCCGACTGAACATTGGTGACATTATAATGCATGATGTCAACATCGAAGAAATGATAAAGTTGAAAACTTTAGTTTTAGCCTTGTCACTCTTCTCATGATCATGTTCAATACCACATCTCTGATCGAAAATTCACCCAGATCAGTCAGATGGATTAGGATTTGAGATCTAAGATATTTGAGAGAGCGCCGAAAAAAAAGCTTTCTTATTCAATAGATCACATCACAGTTAGCTGAGATCAAGTCGATCGAACATCAGTGTCCAATAATGCATGATGTAAATATTGAAGAAAAGACAAAGGAAAAATACCAGTTTTTAGCGTTGTCAGTCTTCTCTATACATAGATCTGCACCCACCTTCATTTAGAAAAATAGGCAATATTTTGATGTCAAGTATGCCTAAGCAATAATGTTACGCACTCTTCTTTCTAATCATTTCTTTTGAACTAGAAGGATGGCCTATCTAGCCTGACTTTTTCATATGTAATGGTGGCATATTGATTAGTCTATAGTTTTGCATTATAATATTGAATTCCCTATTGATTTATGAATAAAATGTCGGTCTAAACGGTGCTTTGGTCTCTCTTGCAGATAATCAAGATAAGGAGGGCAAAAGGGTAATAAGAGCTTAATTAAACCCATTTTCGGGTAATTAAATCTGCATTTCTTGGAGGCCAAGTAAGGGAATTTCTAAAGATGCATTGAACCTAGACCCTTGCGGGTGTCAGACGAAGATCCGGACGAATATACCCGAATCAAGTATACCAAGAAGGTCCTAGAAGCGACAGGGATACGCTCGCAAAAACTAAGGACTTAATTTCCTGGTTTGGCTGCGAAAACGTGGCTATGGCCGCAGTTTCGCGGCCCTATAGGAGAGCCACGCGTCGACGCGTGGCCTCGTCTCGTCTTCTAGAAGCCCGTTTTGTCTATATATACTCCCGCAGAGGCCCGGAACGCAAGCAGATTGAAAATAGGCAAGGTTTTCTATCTTTTAGTGTAGTGTAGGTTTTCTACTTCTTTCTTTTGTATTTTATTTTCTCTTTTAGATCATGTATAAGGGCAGAGAGATTCAGAGAGAGAAAGAGAGAGATTGATGTAATAGATGGTGACAATCTATGTAAAGGTGTCCTCTTTCTTCTCCATTATAATCTTCTCCATCTTCTACATGATGCTTAGCTAACTTTTCTTCTCATGGCAATCTAACTACTAATCACTAACTGATTGGTCACCTAATATTGCACATTTATTATCATATTCTCCCACTTATTATAGAATAAAATCTGCATTTTCCTAATTAAATGTTTTAATTTATTTGCAGGCCCATTCCTAAAGGAGAGTGAAGAGAAATGAGCCCAAAAGCCCATCAAATTCTGAATTAAGTCAGAATTAATTTGAACTCAGCAAATCAGGGCAGATCAGGTCGGTTCAGATCGGTTGAAAACCAGTTAGAAGAAATCCCTACAAATCGATCGGTTGAAGCCAAGGATCAAAGGCCATTTCGTCAAAATTCCGGACATAAATTGTAAATTCAGATAAAGATAAATACAAATCGAGAAATCGGGGAGCACCACCAACAGGGTGTGGCCACCTGGCCACACTCTGGCCGTGGAAACGCGGTCAAAGCCGCGGAGGCCACACCCTGGCCGTGGAAACGCGGCCAAAGCCGCGTTTCCGCGGCTTTGTTGGAGAGTTAGGGGGAGCGTTTGCTCCCCCTATCTTCATACGCTCTTATAGGTTGCGTTTTGCCTATAAATACTGGGATTTTCAGAACCTACGGGGACGATCATGCAGAGATAGGATTTAGTCCACTTTTCCATTGTTTAGTGTAGTTTTTTGTTTTTCTTTTCATATAATTCTTAGTTTTAATTAATGTAAATCAGAGGAGATCAGAGTTTCATAGGAGAACGAGAACGAAGCTTGTGCTGAGAGTGACACCGGTGTAAGGTTTCTTTCTTTTCTCTTATTGTTATGAAATCGAATCTGTAGTTTCCTTTTGTATGTACTTTGTTTTTGTGTTCTTCTTCTTCTTTTCTACTTCACTCATTCTTGTTCCAATTGCTATCCAAGTGAGTCTTATAGCATCGAAAGAGCCTTGCCTTTGCGAGTGCCACCGATAGCTCATGACGATGGATTTGAGTCTCTCTGTATCATTTCATGCTTGTTTTGTCTTGATGATGTAATGTGGAAGAGACAATAATCAACTCTTATGGGCTATGCGCTGATTGCCTCCACTTCAAGGTAACATCGTCGCCAAAGATTCAAGGTAAGCTTTTGGTCAAAAGGAGGTAAGTAATTATTTTTATTTTTCTTTCTTTTCTTGTAACTTTTAGTTTAGATCACCAACACCACATCTTCCAAATCTTTTTCACTCTTTTTCAATTTATTTGTACATAGTCATTTTCTGATTTTCTCCACCTTCTCATTCTACCACTTTCTTCCTAACTTGACTTTAACTCTTTTTCATTTTCTTTTTAAGAACTAAAGAAGAACTTTAACCATTCTTTGTAACTTAAAAGAGAACTTACTAAAAAGCTTCTATCGCTGGTCCCTCCTTGTGGATCACGACCCGCATAGCCACTTGCTATCGCGGTAGAATTGAGTAACTTGCACTTTTCATTCTTAGTTCTGAAATTCTTTATTTTTTTGTGCAGGTTATAACTCAATCAAATTTTAGCGCCGTTGCCGGGGAGGGACGGTAAGTTACTCTCTTTAAAAGTTTACATTTTTGATTAACTTTCTTCTTTGTTTTTTATACAGATTCAACAATAAGGAATTCTTGCTGCAGTGGACATATATGTGGCCTTGGACTCTGCTCAAGAAAGTAGAGCCAAGAAGCCCTCAGATTTGCTACAGTCCTGTGGCAAACTGAGTGAACTACTAACCTGTATTTTTTACAGGTTGGCTGAATTGCATAGTTAAATATCTGTAGCATTTATTTCCTTGTTTGATTCACAGTATTTACTTTCTAACCTCAACAGTAAAAAGTTGATTGTAAATGCTAAAAATGATTTAGACTTTGCATTTAAGCACGTGTCTATTTCATTTCATTTTCTATTTACTGTTGAAGAGTGCTGGAGCCAAGGTATGTGTGCATAGCATTTAGTATAAGGTTCATTCTTGTATGATTGCTTGAATGTTACTTTTTTTCTATATACTTGTACACTGCACTAAATTGATTTAAGGGCTTGTCCTATAAACAATATAAGGTGGGAAAGTCATTACCCTCCCTTAGCCCACAAACAATCTCCTCACTCACTAACCTAAGCCTAACTAAAAATGAGTAGACGTTGGCCCTAGGGACATCTCGGACACAATTAGGAGATTATCCTAGGGGGGAAAGGTGTTGGAATTTGACTCCTGCCAAATCAGTGTCTAGGAAGGGGATTAACGGCCAAAGCCCGAAGATTGGTGGTTATTTAATTAAGGAACGTCTTTGACGGATAACCTACCACCAATCTTGCCCTGACCTGGCTGATTAGCTTGTGGTCAAAGTCTGCATTATACCTCCCGTGGACAGTCTAACCAGTTAGGAGTCGTCTAGGTCATAGGTCTGCCCTAACTTAGGTTAGAATTTTTTCTTTTTTATTTGCTTATTTGTTTTTTTTTTTTTTGTATTTTATTGTGTGATATGGCTTAGACAATTTTTTCAATTTTAATAGTAATCCATATTATACACCGACCTCTTTTTCGGATATTACCAACCCAGCATATCATAACTTTAACCAACCTAGTGTGCCGGATTGGTCTTATCTGAATCAATATAACCCATGCCCCCAATCTTATAACCATAATTTCCAGAATAATTTCAACTCTTCACAGAGTCAGTGGGGATTCACCTCCCCCGAGTCCAATTTTCAACCAACTTGTCTTCCTTATCCACCTAGTCCACAATATTTCCAAGATTCATACTCAGTTCCACCAGTCCAAAATAGAAAACCATCAATTTTGGAAATGAGTATGCGTGAGTCCAAACAAAAATCACAAAATCTGATGGACTCACAATTTCACCACCAATTCCAAAATAACACTTCATCTTTTCAACAAAACGATGAACCTATCAACGATGAAAAGATGCTTGAAGCTATGACTCAGGCTCAAAACGCTCGTAATCATGACATAAATATGATGGTCCAATCTCTACGTTCTCATCGTTTGGCCAGTTCTGATGTCAGTAACCATTCTGTTAGAGCCGAAGAGTCATGTTGTTTTGGAACACAAGGTTCCATTTCAGCACAATCATTTGAACTTGCCCAAACCCCAAAATTTGAAAGTGACATTGACAGTTTGGCAAGTTATCTCTTTCCTGAAATTGAACTTGAAAATGAATATGATCATGAACCTCAACTTAGTGATTCAATTCTACTTCCTGATTCAATAATGACTCCGGTGTCTTTACCTGATTTCAATCTTTTCCCGAGTCAACATTGGATCCTGTGCCAATTCATCATGAAATTGAATCACCCATCTTTGATGATCATATTGAACTTGACCAATTTTACACTTTTCAATGAGAATACAAATTGGCAAGTTCTCATTTTTATGACATTGAACTCAATGAGAAATGTGACCTAGATTCTCAAATCTGTGATCCAGTTCAAATTCCTGAATCAATATTGACTCCTGTTTTGTTACCCGACTTGAGTAATATTTTAGAGTCAGTTTTGATTCCCACGACTATCATTCTTGAACTTGAATCACCAATATTAAGTCACATTCCATTGTTGGAAAATAAATGTGGACTTGAGTTTCAACTTCTTGACTTGGACCCACTTCTTGAACCAATCTCCACTCCTGAGCCTTTACTTGACTTAAGTCACCTTCCTGAGTCGGTATTAGTTCCTGTACTTCCTTAGTCCAAGTCAATCATTCTATCTTTTCACACTCCATTTTGGGACAAGGCGGTTGACAAATTTGACTCCGAAATTAATTATGGAATTTGAAAATTAGATGGGGTTAAATTTTTAATAAAATCCTTCATGGATACATCATTTTAATAGGTTATGTTAGAGAGATTTCTGGTGGGTTCCTCCGAACTCCACGAAAAGTCGATTGGGCCGCATTTCGTGGACCAATCAGACCACCACCGGAACCACCACCTTAAGGTAACATTTTCCTTCCCTTTCTTCTTTTTCATGCATCTATACATTAATTCATACTTTGAGGACAATGCATGAGATAGGTGTGGGGGAGGGTCTAACATAACTTAGGTTTTTCTTTTTAAAAAAATAAATAAAAAATAAAAAATTCTTTACTTTAAAAACTTTTTGAAAATAGAAACAATATTTTGACATATTTTTTGTAAGAAATTAAGTCAAATTTAAGGAATAGTAAAATCAAAATTAGGATTTCTTAAATTTGGTCAAAATAAGATTATTTGTTTGATTTTTAGGGTTAGGAAGATAATTTGTCGAAGTAATTTAGTCTTGATCTTTACCTTAATGAAATATGCACACTTCATACACTTACACACTTAGGGTTCAAAAACAAAGATTCTTATGCCTTATATAAAAATTAAAAAAAAAGGAAAAAAAATAGATCTATGAAAGATGAACAAATCTAATTATTGATTAGCTAGGTGCTTTGGCCTAAGCAAGTCTTAGTATTTATGCGAAAGATGATTAGATAAGTTTGAGAAACAAATATATATATAAAAATCCTCCGATTAAGCTGGGTATTTGTACCTAATAAAGCATAAGTATTCACGCCTAAAAGGGGTTCAAATAATAAAATCCTTAGTTTTGTGGCCTTGTTTGCTCGAGTCCTTAAGTCCTTGGGGTGTTTTCTCACCCGGTGCCCTAAGACCGTTTGGTTTGGGAGTCATCGATTAAAGGCTTGTTACATGGGCAGATTAGAAAGCCTAATAGAACTAAGGAATAATACCAAAAAAAAGGAATAATACCACAATATATATATATATATATATATATATATATATATATATATATATATAAAATGAGGCATAAGAGTTAGAGTTAAAGAACCCTTAGTCAAAATTTTCATAATCACAAGGTGCATATGACTTAGGGTAAAGTAATAGACTAGATGAGAAGTACAATTTGACTCCTTACTTTGATTGATAACAAATTTTTGAATAGAGACTAAGTTTAGGAATGAAAAATTCAGTTTTCCTATAACTTATAGATTACTTAAATCTTACAATTATATTTCAAATATTTTTCTCTTTCAAAATGCTTTTCGAAAATACTAACTCTTTGTTTCTCTTTCTTTATGGATTTTGTGGGTGTAATCCACTGAAAACCCTCACGAGACAAAACTCGTCCTCTAGGGGAAACCTAGATGTTTAACAGCTTGTTGCACATGCTCAGTGCAATCGAGTGACCTGCGAAAGTGGTCTAATAATCCTTAGTATAGTTTAGTTGTTTTGCTCGAGGACGAGCAAAAGATAGGTATGGGGGTGTGATTGGTCACTAATATTGCACATTTATTATCATATTCTCCCACTTATTATAGAATAAAATCTGCATTTTCCTAATTAAATGTTTAATTTATTTGCAGGCCCATTCCTAAAGGAGAGTGAAGAGAAATGAGCCCAAAAGCCCATCAAATTCTGAATTAAATCAGAATTAGTTCAAACTCAGCAAATCAGGGCAGATCAGGTCGGTTCAGATCGGTAGAAAACCAGTTAGAAGAAATCCCTACAAATTGATCGGTTGAAGCCAAGGATCAAAGGCCATTTCGTCAAAATCCCGGACATAAACTGCAAATTCAGATAAAGATAAATACAAATCGAGAAACTGGGGAGCACCACCAACAGGGTGTGGCCACCTGGCCACACCCTGGCCGTGGAAACGCGGCCAAAGCCGCATTTCCGTGGCTTTGTTGGAGAGTTAGGGGAGCGTTTGCTCCCCCTATCTTCATACGCTCCTATAGGTTGGGTTTTGACTATAAATACTAGGATTTTCAGAGCCTACGGGGGACAATAATGCAGAGATAGGATTTAGTCCACTTTTCCATTTTTTAGTGTAGGTTTTTGTTTTTCTTTTCATGTAATTTTTAGTTTTAATTTATGTAAATCAAAGGAGATCAGAGTTTCATAGGAGAACGAGAACGAAGCTTGTGCTGAGAGTGACACCGGTGTAAGGTTTCTTTCTTTTCTCTTATTGTTATGAAATCGAATCTGTAGTTTCCTTTTGTATGTACTTTATTTTTGTGTTCTTCTTCCTTTCTACTTCACTCATTCTTGTACCAATTGCTATCCAAGTGAGTCTTATAGCATCGAAAGAGCCTTGCCTTTGCGAGTGCCACCGATAGCTCATGACGATGGATTTGAGTCTCTCTATATCATTTCATGCTTGTTTTGTCTTGATGATGTAATGTGGAAGAGACAATAATCAACTCTTATGGGCTATGCGCTGATTGCTTCCACTTCAAGGTAACATCGTCGCCAAAGATTCAAGGTAAGCTTTTGGTCAAAAGGAGGTAAGTAATTATTTCTATTTTTTCTTTCTTTTCTTGTAACTTTTAGTTTAGATCACCAACACAAAATCTTCCAAATCTTTTTCACTCTTTTTCAATTTATTTGTACATAGTTATTTTCTGATTTTCTCCAACTTCTCATTCTACCACTTTCTTCCTAACTTGACTTTAACTCTTTTTCATTTTCTTTTTAAGAACTAAAGAAGAACTTTAACCATTCTTTGTAACTTAAAAGAGAACTTACTAAAAAGCTTCTATCACTGGTCCCTCCTTGTGGATCACGACCCGCATAGCCACTTGCTATCGCGGTAGAATTGAGTAACTTGCACTTTTCATTCTTAGTTCTAAAATTCTTTATTTTTGTGTGCAGGTTATAACTCAATCACTAACCATCTAACCAATTACACGATAATCCATATGAATCTAATAGCCTCTACAAGGCCTTGCTCTTGCAAGAGCCATTGATGGCTCATGGTGATGGATTCTAACATTCTAACATTTCTAACATCTAACCCACTAACTTTCTAACTTGAAATGTCTTCTTTATTTCATGCTCACCTCTAACCAGTTTGGATGAATTAATAGTAGCTTGCAACTTGTTGTGTGGCATGGATGAGTTGTTTGAATGTAGAAGAACAATCTTATGCGCCATGCTTTGTATCGTCTCTTGCAGCCAAGAATTAGTGATGGCCAAGGATTCATGTGAGGGAACTATCACTAAGAGGTTAGCATGGTTAGTGGAACAATTAGTAGTTAGTAGCCATGAGTTTTCTTTTATCTTATTTTAAAAATCAATTTCAAACTCCTATCGTTGTTTTCATCATCTTCTTAGTTCATCCTTGTTTTCATCTTTTTCACCATTGTTTTTATTTTCTTCACCACAAAGTTCATCATCTTTTTCATTTTGTTTTTACAACTCATTTTTTCTATTTTATTTCTATTTTCTTTTTCTCATTCTTTAACAAAGAAGGAATGCTAACATACGACGTGAATAAGGACTGTTAATGCTTCTATCGCCTCCCGTCCCTGTGGTTTGACCCGTTGAGCCAATGCTATAGCGAAAGTATCGAGGGAATATTAGCACACACATAATTTCATTGATTTCATAAAATATACATTTTTGAGTGTCGGTTCCGCTCCGATCAAATTTTTGGCGCCGTTGCCGGGGACGGGAATGGTTTTAATTTCATATTTTTGTTAACATTGTCTTCTCTGTTTTGGTGTGCAGGACAATCTTTATAGGAGCTTAACATTGCAGAACAAACACTAGCTTTGCATCTCCCTACTCTAGAAAGCAGGGACCCAGCTGCTAAAGAAACGCCGCGCAAACGCGACTTTTGTCGCGGATACGCGGAGATTTTGAGATAATTGTATACCTTGTTGTGCTGGGCTGTGTTCATTGTAATGCTAGTTGATCTGTATTATTATTTTTCTGCTTTGATTGCCTTCACACTGCAATAATTAAAGAATTAAAATACGGTATTTGGATGCTTTTAATACCTTTAGACATTTGCATTTAGGCACGCAATTTAATTCCAATATACTGTATTTTGTTCTGTTGTTGTGATCTGAGATATACATATGGCATTGCATATAGCATAGGACAAACACGTGGGTGATTTACTCGCTTTGTGTTATATTCTTGTCTATATTGCACACTTGCACGAATTGAAATTAAGGGCAAAACCCAATACAAGATAAGGTGGGGATTTCATCACCCTTCATTAGCCCAAAAACCACCTTCCCACTCACACAACCCAAGCCCTAATAAAAATTGATAGACGTTGGCCCCTAGGGACATCTCGGACTCATTAAGAGATTAACCGAGGGTGGAACTTGTATTGAATCTTACTCTTATGAAATCAGTGTCTAAGGTTGGGGATTAAGAGGTTACGCCTCGAAGAAACCGTGGTTTAGCGTAATTAAGGCATGTTGCTTACGCACGGATACCTCCCACCGTATTTTGGCCCTACCTGGCCGATTAGCTTGTGGTCGGATTCATACAACAATCTCCCCGGATAATCGCCCAGTTAGGAGTCATCTAGGTCTAGGTCAAACTTAGTATAGGCTTGGTTTTAATTTTTTCTTTCTTTTTGTTTGTTTGTTTGTTTTTTCATTCTTGTTTGTGTTTGTTTGTGAAATGAAATTCAACAACAATAATTCTTTCAATCTTAATATGAATCCATATTTCACACAGGCCCCATTTGATTCAGATAATTCCAACCCGATTTTTTACAATATGAACCAACCAAATACAGCGGGTTGGCCTTATCCGAATCAATACAGCCCATACCCCCAATTTTATAATCATAATTTTCAAAATAATTTTCACTCTTCACAGAGTCAATGGGGATTCAACTCCCCCGAGTCAAATTTTCAACCACCCTGTCCACAATTTTTACAATTTTCACAGTATTTATTTCCCAATTTTGCTTCCTATACTCCATTTCTAGAACCATAAATTGAAGAAAAATCTGAGTTAGAAAAGAGTATAGATGCCAACCTGCAAGGGGCCGAGTGGCAATTTCAGAAAATGTTGGCCTCCCTAATTTCACAATATTTTCAAGAGTCTTACTCAGTCTCACCTCTTCATAATGATCAAACATCCATCTTGGGATTGCCTGAGGAACTCTTGTGTGAGTCCGAGCGACAATATCAAAACTTGTTGGACTCACAATCTACACAAATTTTTCAAAACCAAGATTCTTGCACTCCCTTTCTAGAACAACCATTTGAAGAAAATCTGAGCTAGAAAAGAGTATAAAAATCTTGCATGAGATCTCACAACAATTTCAAAATCTTTTACCCAGTCTATTGATAGGTTAGAAGCACAACTGAGTCAATTGGTCAACATTCATAGGAATGAAAAAACTCACTCTAATCAACATTTGACCAATCCAGATATCTCTAACTCTATCAATCTAGACCAGTAATCATGTTACCAAGATTCAATTTTAGCACACCCATCTGAACTTGACAAAACTTCAAATGTTGAAAATCTCATTGACATTTTGGCAAGTTATCCTTTTCCTGAGATTGAACTTGAGCATGAATATCATCTTGAACCTCAACTTGGTAATTCAATTTCTCTTCCTGATTCAATAATGACTAAGGTGTTTTTACCTGATTTTAGGCTTTTTCCCGAGTCAACATTGGATCCTGTGCCAATCCATTGTGAAATTGAATCACCAATCTTTTATGATCAACAAATTGAACTTGACCAATTTTATGCTTTTGAATGTCCAATTGACAAATTGGCAAGTTCTCATTTTATGAAATTGAACTCAATAAGGAATGTGACTTCGATTCTCAAATTTGTGATCCAGTTCAAATTCCTGAATCAATATTGACTCCTAGTTCGCTACCCAATTTGAGCAACATTTTTGAGATAGTTTTGGTTCCCATACCTGTCATTCTTGAACTTGAATCACCAATCTCAGAGAGTCACATTCCATTATGGGAAAATGAATGTCTACTTGAATTTCATCTTCTTGATTTGGACCCGATTCCTGAACCAATCTCGACTCTAGAACCTTTACTTGACTTAAGTCAAATTTCTGAGTCAGTGGCCATTCCTGTGCTTCCTGAGTTCAAATCAATCATTCCATCTTTTAACACTCTATTTTGGGACAAGGGTGTTGATAAAATTGACTCTGAAATTATTTTAAAAATTTGAAAATTAGATGGGATAAAATTCTTAATAAAAATCATTCATATATGCATCATTTTAGTGGGTTGTATTATAGAGGTTTCTGGTGGGTTCCTGAGAACTCAACGCAAATTAGATTGGGCCGCATTTCGTGGACCAATCAGACCACCACCGGAACCACCATCTTGAGGTGATTTTTTCTCCCTTTCTATTTGTTTCATGTATACATACATCACGATTCATTGAGGACAATGCATGAGATAAGTGTGGGGGAAGGTTTACTAACGTAGAATTTTTAGATTTTCTTTCTTTTACACTTCTTTTAGGATATTCTTAGAATTTCCCTTTGTATAGCATTTTTTCCTTTCTTTTTCCCTTTCTATTAAAACTTTTTGAAATAAGAGATAATGTTTTGATCTAATTTTATAGAAAATTAAGATGATCTTAGAAATTAAGGAAGCCTTAATTATGACATCTTAAACCTAGTCAAAATAATGGATCTTACTTGAAATTATAGGCTAAGTAAAATAAATTGGAGAGATAATTTTATCTTAAATTTTTTGCCTTAGATAATATGCACTTCACACTTACACATTTTTGGGATGGAAACAAAGACCTAAAATGTCATAAAGCAAAAATAAATAAAAAGAAAAATATATATCATATATGAAGAAAAAAATCACTTATTAAGCTGGATAACTATGCTTCAAGAAGTATGATTATTCACGCCTAAAGGTGGTAATAAGGAAAAAATAATCCTTCATAGTTTTGTGGCCTTGTTTACTCGAGTCCTTAAACCCAAGGGTTGTTTTCTCATCTGGTGCCTTAAGGCCGTCCGGTCTGGAAGTCATCGGTTAAAGGCTCACTACTCGGGTAAACTAGAAAGCCTAAGAAAACTAAGAGAAGAAAAAAAGAAAAAAATATATATATATAAATGGATTGATGGTTAGAGTTGAAATCCCAGAAATCTTCACTGTCACAAAGTGCATAATATCTAGGTTTTATGAGGATAAAATATTCAATCCAATTTTAATTCTTACCTTAATTGAAGACATGATCTTGCATATAGACTAAGTTTAAGAAAGAATAATTTTTGGTGGACTTATGATCTAAGAACGCTTATATTTTTGGAAAAATATTTCATAAACTTGTCTCTCTTTCAAAATGTATTTTTAAAATACTAACATTTATTTTCTTTCTTTATGAATTTTCGGGGTGCAATCCGCTGAAAACCCTCAAGAGACAACACTCCTCCTCTAGGGATAACCTAGAGGTTTAACGACTTGTTGCACACGCTCAGTGCAATCGCGTCACCTGCGAAAGTGGTATAATAACATTGGTAGTATAGTTTTTCTTTTGTTTTGCTCGGGACGAGCAAAAGATAGTATGGGGGTGTGATTAGTCTATATTTCTGCATTATATCATCGCATTTTCCTACTGATTTATGAATAAAATGTCAGTTTAAACAGTATTTTGGTTCTTGCAGATAATCAACACAAGGAGGAAAAATGGTAATAAGAGCTTAATTAAACCCATTTTTGGTAATTAAATTCGCATTTCTTGGAGGCCAAGTAAGGGAGTTTCTAGAAGATGCATTGAATCTAAACCTTTGTGGGTGTCAGACGAAAATCCGAACGAATATACCCGAATACTAGTATATCAAGAAGGTCCTAGAAGTGACAGGGATACCCTCGCCAAAACCAGGGACTTAAGTCCCTGGTTTGGCCGTGGAAACGCGGCTATGGTTGCGGTTCCGCGGCCCTATAGGAGAACCACGTGTCGATTTTTGACGCGTGGCCTCGTCTCATCTTCTAGAAGCCCGATTTGCCTATATATACTCCTATAGAGGCCCGAAACGCATGCAGATTGAAAATAGGCTAGATTTTCTATCATTTAGTGTAGTGTAGTGTAGGTTTTCTTCTTCTTTCTATTGTATTTTGTTTTCTCTTTTAGATCATGTATTAGGGTAGAGAGATTCAGAGAGAGAAAGAGAGAGATTGATATAATAGATAGTGACAATCTATGTGAAGGTGTCCCATTTCTTCTCCATTATAATCTTCTCCATCTTCTACATGATGCTTAGCTAACTTTTCCTCTCATAGCAATTTAACTACTAATCACTAACCATCTAACCACTTACTTGATAATCCATATGAATCTAATAGCCTCTACAAGGCCTTGCTCTTGCAAGAGCCATTGATGGCTCATGGTGATGGATTCTAACATTCTAACATTTCTACCATCTAACCCACTAACTTGCTAACTTGCAATGTCTTCTTTATTTCATGCTCACCTCTACCGGTTTTGATGAATTAATAGTAGCTTGCAACTTGTTGTGTGGTATGGATGAGTTGTTTGAATGTAGAAGAACAATCTTATGAGCCATGCATTGTATCGTCTCTTGAAGTTAAGGATTAGTGATGACCAAGGATCCATGTGAGGCAACTATAACTAAGAGGTTAGAATGGTTAGTGGAGCAATTAGTAGTTAGTAGCCATGAATTTTCTTTTGTCTTATTTCAAAAATCAATTTCAAACACCTATCGTTGTTTTCATTATCTTCTTAGCTCATCCTTGTTTTCATCTTCTTCACCATTGTTTTTATTTTCTTCACCACAAAGTTCATCATCTTTTTCATTTGTGTTTTCCAACTCATTTTTTCTATTTTATTTCTATTTTATTTTTCTTTTTCTCATTCTTTAACAAAGAAGGAATTGTTAACATACGATGTGAATAAGGACTGTTAATGCTTTTATCGCCTCCCGTCCCTGTGGATTCGACCCGTTGAGCCAATGCTGTAGCGGAAGTATCGAGGGAACATTAGCACACAAATAATTTCATGGATTTCATAAAAT